>CAWUFW010008243.1:600000-912484 GCA_963921515.1 Calotriton arnoldi
GCGTTTAAGTCATACTGTCGATTTTTAAGGAATATTTGTAGTTTGTGAAAATCAACACTTTGAAACTTTTTTGCTGAAAACCAGTCAATGTTAGCCTATGAAGGAAATTCAAGTTACCGGTAAGTACGGTTAAAATTACTTTTGAGGATCAGTACTGGGCTGAAACATGCAGCACTGAGGTCTCTCCTGATAACAGGTGAGTAAATCGGAATTCGTATTTCGGCTGATTTTAGAGGAATATTTTAAAGTTCCAAAACTCCACACTTAGAAGAATTTCCAAGTGAAACCAGTCAATGTTAGCCTATGAAGGAAATTCAAGTTACCGGTAAGTATGGTTAAAATTACTTTTCAGGATCAGTACTGGGCTTAAAGATGCAGCACTGAGGTCTCTCCTGATAACAGGTGAGTAAATCGGAATTCGTATTTCGGCTGATTTTAGAGGAATATTTTAAAGTTCCAAAACTCCACACTTAGAAGAATTTCCAAGTGAAACCAGTCAATGTTAGCCTATGAAGGAAATTCAAGTTACCGGTAAGTACGGTTAAAATTACTTTTCAGGATCAGTACTGGGCTGAAAGATGCAGCACTGAGGTCTCTCCTGATAACAGGTGAGTAAATCGGAATTCGTATTTCGGCTGATTTTAGAGGAATATTTTAAAGTTCCAAAACTCCACACTTAGAAGAATTTCCAAGTGAAACCAGTCAATGTTAGCCTATGAAGGAAATTCAAGTTACCGGTAAGTACGGTTAAAATTACTTTTCAGGACCAGTACTGGGCTGAAAGATGCAGCACTGAGGTCTCTCCTGATAACAGGTGAGTAAATCGGAATTCGTATTTCGGCTGATTTTAGAGGAATATTTTAAAGTTCCAAAACTCCACACTTAGAAGAATTTCCAAGTGAAACCAGTCAATGTTAGCCTATGGAAGGAAATTCAAGTTACTGGTAAGTACGGTTAAAATTACTTTTCAGGACCAGTACTGGGCTGAAAGATACAGCACTGAGGTCTCTCCTTATAACAGGTGAGTAAATCGGAATTCCTATTTCGGCTGATTTTAGAGGAATATTTGCACAATGGTGAAGGGAGGGGGCGGGGCCTGAGGTGACATCTTTGCAAACGCGCCCCGTGGCGCGTTTTAAGTTGGGGATTAAGTCCCCTTGAATCCTGAGGGTCCCTATGGGCCAACTAGACCACCAGGAACCTCCAATATGCGCCAGGGGCTGCGTTGCAGAGACGTGTAGAGAGGCCACACCCCTTTTACACCTCTCTGCAACGCAGCTCTGTGGCGCATTCTGGATGTACCTGTTGGGCTAGTTGGCCCCCAGGGACCCTCAGGATTGAAGGGGATTTAATTCCCCATCTTAAAACGCGCCACGGGGCCTGTTTGCACACATGTCACCTGAAGCCCCGCCCCTCCCTTCACCACTGTGCAAACGCGCCCCGTGGCGCGTTTTAAGTTGGGGGATTAAGTCCCTTGAATCCTGAGGGTCCCCGGAGTCCAACTAGCCCACCATATACCTCAAAAAGCGCCACAGAGCTACGTTGCAGAGAGGTGTAAAAAGGGCGTGGCCTCTGTACACCTCTCTGCAAGGCAGCTCCCTGGCGCATACTGGAGGTACCTGGTGGGCTAGTTGGCCCCTAGGGACCCCAGTATTCAAGGGGAATTGCTCCCCCTCTGTAAACGCGCCAGGGGGCGCGCTTGCAGAGTGGTGAAGGAAGGGGCGGGCCTGCGGGCCCGATCGTTTTTTTTTTTTTTTTCTCTCCCTGAAGGGGGCTGTGTGGCCCCCTTCCTTTTTCTTTTTTGGGCCCTGGGGACCCCATCCCCCAGGGCCTTACCCCTTTTTTAAATTACCTTAAAAAAAAACGGGAAGGGGGCCGCGTGGCCCCCTTCCCTGGGCCTGTATTGGCCCGGGGACCCCATCCCCCGGGGCTGGCCTCTCCGTTGGGGACTGTGGGGGTCCCCAATCCCCCACAGTCCCGCCCGGCTCCCACGTCCCTTGGGAGCCGGCATTGCTGTTCCACATGGGGAGCAGCTGACATGCTGCTCCCCATGTGGAAAGCATCGCTTTGGATATTGGAAGAGAGAGCAGGTTTCCCTGCTCTCTCTTCCAATATCCAAAGCAGTTTGCTATGGCAGGACGGGAGCCTCGCGGCTCCCGTCCTGCCATAGCAAACTACAGTGTCCCGGGGGTAGGCACCCCGGGACACTGCAGGAGCCGGCCCTGGGGGTGGTGGTCCCCAGGGCCATCAAGGGCTCCAGGAGGGGGCCGCGCGGCCCCCTCCCATTCAGTACACAGCCCCGGGAGGTGGTGGTCCCCGGGGCTCTGGGGTCCGTAACGGACCCCCATATTAAGTGTTTAGTGCCCCGGGAGGTGGTGGTCCCGGGGCGTGTGGGGGCTGGAGCCCCCACACAGGTTTAATAATTATTTAAAAAAGCCCGGGAGGTGGTGGTCCCCGGGGCTGCGGGAGGGCTCAGAGCCCTCCCGCACCATTTTTAAAAAGCCCCGGGGGTGGCGGTCCCCGGGCTTAGGGGGCCCTTTGAGGCCCCCACACATTAAATTATCCCCCACCATGCCCCCGGGACTTGGGCCACCCGGGGGCCAATTAACATCGAAGCGCGGAGACCGCGCTTCGATTTTCGGCAGGATTCGCGCACCCTGAGCGCATCCTGCCGATTTTAAAAAATGTATTTATTTTTGCCCAGGGGTCCTTGTGGGACCCCTGAGCAAACCTAGGGGGTCAGGGTGTTTCTACCCTGCCCCTTTGTGCGCTTTGCGCACTTGTTTCTGTCCCTCGGTTCTACCGAGGGACAAAATGGCTGTCAACATTTCCTGAATCGGAATGTTGACAGCCAGCTGACAGCCAATTAACATGCAGCTCGTGATCGGGAGGGTACGCGGACCCTACTCGTCCCTATATATCACTAACTTTTTACTTTTCATTTTCTCAGCAACTACTGAACGGATTTACACCATTTAACAAAAGGGTTCTTTCTGAACCAAGAACTACCTCTTTGCCAAATTTGGTGTAATTCCGTTCAGCAGTTCGGGCTGTAGCCGTGTCTAAAGTTTCCTATGGGAAAATGCATGGGGAAAACGCGTTTTGGGACCCCCTTTTTCTCGGCCCCCGCTTGACGTATCCCCCCGAGACTTTCAGGGTAGGAGCGGACCGGAGCGCCCCACGAAGTTTGAAAATTTCGCGAAGATACGTCAACCGGCAAGAGAGTTATTTCAAATAGAATGTCGCGGATTTCCTATGGATAATAGGTTGTAACTATAACTATCTACTGGCGACCGCCAGTAGATAATATATATATATATATACATATACACATACACACACGCACGCACACACGTGCTACATGCACGTAGGCGGAAACGCACTTAATATTATAGCTGCAAAGTACAGCACTCACGGGAGCTTGTAACCCAAATTTATTAGGGTCTTGCTTTATTGAATGTAGTCAAGCAACTTCAACATGAATGAAATGGGCTATTTTGCATGTTTAAAGATGGCCGAAATTTAATTCGAACAAGAACGGCAGTCCTTTGTTGATTTTGACATTTTCAACCCACCAATGAATTGTGGATTTAAGTGACGCTGTCTCCGGCTGCCGGTTGATATTGAAAAAGGCAGTCGCCAAAACTCGTCTTTTGTGCATCTACACCCTAATAAATTTGGGTTACAAGCTCCCGTGAGTGCTGTACTTTGCAGCTGTAATATTAAGCGCGTTTCCGCCTACGCGCACGTAGCACCCGTCCGAGAGTGCAGGGACTTTGGCGAAAATCTGGAGCGGCACTGAATTATTCCTGCACTGCCGCGATCGAAGGGATCTCTGATTGAACCTACCGCAAGTTTGCAAGCTTGATACATCGGAGGCCAGGAGTGTTGGTAGCGTGATACTCACGTTCCAGTGATTGCAGCATGAGCATCGCTGTTCCGGGAAATCGGAAGCTTCACACAGCGGGAAGAAAAACACAGCGTATTCACACGCTTGTATGCCTGGTGAACAGAGCGGCAGGGCGAGGGAGCTTTAAGCACTAAGTAAACTTCATTAATACTGATCACACCATGTTTAGCGATGTGGCACGCCGTGAGGCAGCTATTGACATTTTCAAAAGGAAAGGGGTCCCTCATAGAAGTGAGACTGGTGGCGCCGGTTTAACACAGGGAGGAGACAAATTAAAAGCCAAATTTGTAAAGCTGGAGAGGCTTTACGAAAGAGAGACCCGGAAGTGGTGGTAGGCTGCGTCCCTCCAAAATTACATCGATGTGCAGAGGGTGCCACGGGGGCTGCGGATTTATACAGTCCCAGCCTACGAAAATCCTGACCCATTGCTTCTTGAAGAATGGGCGGACCACACTGCAAATTCCTCTAAAGGGATGCTGACAATCCTGGTTAAATTTGTCTGGAGTGATCGTGCATGGGCACTAGAGGAGATTAGCATTTTGGAAAGGGATATTGCTACCCACAATGATAAGAACAAAGTGGACGAGCTTACTGCGGAAATGAAGAAATGACTGACAAGTTATGAACAGAAAATAAAACAAAGAAAACATGACAAATTTGATAGAGATGCTCGAGACTGAGTTAGGCCGGGTCCTAACATTTGCAAAAAAATTTGACGCACCCTGACAGTTATTAAGTAATAACAAGCATTTGCAATGCAATAGGTCTCGCATTTACGCGAGTTTAAGCTATTGGCATTGTAAATAGTAGAGAAAGAGGGGCATAGATTGAAGTGGAGTAGAGTGAAGTGGAGTGGCATACAGTGGCAAAGTGTCATGCAGGGCCATAGAGTTTTGTAGAGTGGAGTGACGTACAATGCCGAGTGTAGTACAGTGGAGTGGTGTAGAAGTAGTTGACTGGAGTGAGGTGGAGTAGAGTATTGTAAAGTGACGGGTCATGGAGTAGAGGGTCATAGAGTGGTGTAGGGTGGAATGGAGTATATGGTCATAGTTGAGTGGCGTAGATTGAAGTGTAGTAAATTGGAGTGGCATACAGAGGCATAGTGATGTAGAGTTTTGTGGAGTGATGTGGAGTAGATTGGAGTGGTGTGGAGTGGCATAGAATGGAGTAGAGTGGAGGGTCGTAGAGTAGGGTGGGTTAAGGTGGAGTGTCGTGCCGTAGAGTAGAGGGGTGCAGAGACAAGTGTCAGAGTGGAGTAGAGTGCTATAGAATGGAGGGTTGTAGAGTGGAGTAAAGAGTCAGAGTGGAGGATCGTAGAGTGTTAGGACAGAGTGGAATCAAGTGGCGTAGAGTAGCATTTGATGTACTGGATTGGCATGGAGTAGAGTCATAGAGTGGAGTATTGTGACCTAGAGTTAAGTGGCATAGAGTAGAGTGTCAGAGTGGATTGATGGAGAGTGAAGGGGGTAGAATGAAGTTGCATAGAGTGGAGCAAAGTGTTGTACTATAAAGTGGCATAGAGTGGCGTAGATTAGAGTGTTGTAGAGTGAAATAAAGTGGTGTAGAGTGGCATTGAGTAGAGTAAAAGAGTAGAATGGAGGGGCATAGAGTGGACTATGCATAGTGTGGTATTACACTGCCGTTATAGACAACACCTTTTCCATTGAAATGACCATTACATTTGCACATACATACAGTTATACTGATAAATGTATATCGCACACAAATAATGTGTAGAAATGGCATCACCTAGTGTATTGGTTTGTTTTAATCGCATTAAACTATTTTCTTTTCAGCACACCTCAGAACTACAAAAAGTGCTTCATTTGTGCTTTCCTAATTCGGATATATTCTTATATATTTGCCCAGTTCATTTGCATATACTTAAATTTTGATGCGAGCTAGAAAAGAGCCTTTTCTTTCTCACCCTTAGATTGTTAGATAATTCCTCTCTTTGAAGTCAGAGAAAGAAAAGTAAACACCAAGTGTCCTTGGAAGAAGTAGCCTGACATTTGACCTCTGTCCACAGGAAGTTCAAAGACATACTGGACAGCCCAAAACAAATAAAGCCAGCAAAAAGAAAGCAAGCACATGAGAGTTACAAACCACAAAGCCAACTGAAAGCAATGGGCGGAATGCATTACTATAGGCCAGTTTTCAGACTGACCCCAATACGTATTTAGCAACCAGACAGCCCAAATCATGAAGTAATACTATCACAAAATGTGCCACATTAGGTTGTATAGTTTGTCTTTTCTTGCTGCATAATTTAGTCACAGTGTCGCATAATTAGGCCCTCCCCTGCCTCATAGTTCCAGTGGCCCTGTTCATAATGCAAAGACAATTCATACTTGGTTGCCAGGCTTAGTATTTGTCACCTGCTCCTCGCGATGAGCAGAACTGAGAAAGTCATGACGGCTCACAACAGACGCGTTTGTTAGTCACTGTCAAAATGCAAACAGCTTTCATTGTCTCAGTCTGAGCAGACAATTCTTAACGTAATAACTTGTCGTACTTAACTGGTCTTTCCCTGCACGTGTGGTGGTTGTAAAAGACAGCCCGCCGAGCAGAGGCGGCGAGCAGTGTCCATATGTCGCTAATGTGAATAATTTATTTGACGGAAGGCTCTGGTGCGCCTGGCCCCGCCTCACTCGCTCAATAAATCGCCTCCGAGCGCTGGCTAAACACCGCTGCCGCAGCCTTTTATGGGTTTGGAGACAATTCACTTTAGATCATCTGCGCCGACCCTAAGGCTTTCAACTCCTGTGTTCCTGCCTTGATGGAAGGCTGCTGCGCCAGCAGTTATTGTCGACTATTTTGCTAAATAACATCTCTCTTTGCAGAAACCATTTACAGTTTAAATGGCGTCAGCCATTGCCTCTGACAATAAGCGCATCTCCACCTAAGCTATACACACGCCAGCTCAAAGTGCAGGCTCTTAACATTAATAGATTACACACATAAAACCAGCAGACGGGAGATTAATGTATAAAATACCAGTGTACGCACACGGCCGGCGAAAGTGAAAGCATTTGTTATAACATGAGCCACAACAGATAAGCTGCTAATTAAACAAGGAATGCGAGGTATGCAGCTGGCACCCGGCCGCGCTGCTGCTCGCTCCCAAGCACCCTAGGCCAGGGGACAATGAAGGCGGGACATGCACCCGCCTTGGGCCAATTGCGTGCTGTCTTTCTTAGAAAGACGCATGCAAAGGCCAATAGCGGGAGATAAAAAAAAAAAAAGCACACGCACAAGCTTGTGTTTTGAGTTTAAAGCCCTTACTAAAAGCCTCGCAGAGCAGCGCATGCGCGCTGGCTCAGGCGAGACCTAAAAATCAGAGAATGGTGGAACAACCAGAAACCTCAGAATCAGATGTGACAGATACAGAACAAACTGGTGACCAAAGGGCGGCACAACAAGCCAGCAGCAAACCGCCGACCCCTTTTCACGAAGAATTCCGTCTAATCAGACGGACGTGGGGCAGAAGGGGGGGGGAGAAGAGGCAAGCCACCGGATACAAAAAGAAACGCACAACGCGGAGAGGCGGCTGGCACAAACACCAACGCCGCCTCGCCAAGGGTGACAAGGAGCAAACGTGGAGCCAAACGCTAATAAGTGAAAATTTGACCATTGTAAATCTGACTCCCAGGATTTTGACTGAAATAGATAAATAAGTTCTACAACTAGGATTGACTTTGTCCATCAAGGAAATTTGAGTACATGCAGAAACGAATCAATCTTTTAAAATTTTCAAGAAAAATGAAGTTGCACAAATTTTTAAACTTCAGGGACCGAGAAATCACTCTAGACCAGCCCAGACACAAGATATAGGGTTAGATCTATTGACTGTGCATGATCTGAATACTCTAGCTATTCTAGAGGACTTGCAAGAGAAAGGAGCTATGAGTAGTGACAATTAAATGATTGTTCCGACAAGAACGGGACACTTGAGTGTGACACAAGAAAGTTTGAAGAGTACTTTCAAATCTACGTCGAAATTCATCCCTCAGATGCCAAATGATGCTATTGACTTATTCACAGACCTGGTGACAAAAGATCTGATGAAACTCAGAATAAATGAGGACAAACAAGACACTGGAGGTAACATCACTAAACAGCAAAGGGAAGCAATTAAGGGCTTGCAGGAAGACCGAACGATCGTGTGTAAACCCTCTGACAAGGGTGGCAACATTGTGCTCCTTACATCGGAGTATTATTGCAGGGAAGCACTCAAACAATTACATGATGTTTCTAGTTACATACTGATCGAAATGAAAGACTATGAGAGAAGTATTGAGGAATACAAGCCTCATCAACAAATGGAAATTTAAAGGCATGCTGGACGATGAGGAATTTAAGTTTCTGAATTGTAAATATCAGATTATTCCTACTTTCTACCATCTTTCCAAAATTCATAAGGACAACGTGAACCCCCCGGGCGTCCTATTGTTTCTTCTAAGGGAAGTTTGACCGAAAATATGTCTACTTTCATTGATTATTTCCTGTTTGACTTTGTTGTAGAGCTGGTCTCCTACACAAAAGACACCAAAGATTTTTTTAAACAAATTGAGGGGGTGTCATGGGAGTCTGATTTTTTAATGATCACGTTAGATATCTCTAGCCTTTACACGAGTATTAATCATAGAGAGGGCTTGGAAGCTATTAAATACTTCCTGAATGGTTGCTCCTTAAAATACATGGAGCACAATGCTATGCTACTTGAAGTTGTCAACTATTGTTTAAATAATAACATCTTTCTTTTTCAAGAACAGCTGTTTAGACAAATACAGGGCACGGCCATGGGCACCAGCTTCGCCCCCAGTTACGCGAACCTTTTCATGGGCTGCTGGGAGACGCAGGTGGCCTGGTCAGATGCCAATGAGAAATGGACTAGCAAATTGGTTAGCTGGAACCGGTATATTGATGATTTATTCATCATATACAATGGGACTGAAGAATCCGCCAGGGAATTTGTGGAAGTATTGAATATGAACGATTTAAATATGAAGTTCACTGGAGAGGTGAGCAAAACATCAGTTAACTCTAGATTTACAAATATTTGTATCCAATGGGAGGCTTTGTACAATTTTACACAGAAAGCCCACAGGGGGTAACTCAGTTTTACATGCCAGCAGTTGTCATCTGGATAAATTAATAAAGAGCATTCCGTATGGTGAATTGCTGCGGATTAAAAGGAACTGCACTAGAGACTGCGATTTCCAGGTGGCAGCTGCTGATAGTATGGCCAGATTTCAAGTACGAGGTTACTCGAGTGAGGTTCTATTAAATGCCAAGAAGAAAGTAGATACCAAGCCAAGAATAGAACTGGTTAGTGGGATATCTACCACTAGAAAGAAAAAAGAAAAAACCAGAACATCTCAAACTCAGTTGAATGACTGTAGAATGATCACGGACTATTCCAGCAATGCCAATGACATAAGAAGGGCATTGAGGAAAAGTTGGCACATTCTAAAAGCAGATCCGATCATAGGGGAAGATCTGGCTAGATCCCCCTTGTTGTCATTCAGGAAGGCACGGTCTTTGAAAGACCATTTGGTACAAAGCCACTGTGCAAAGGAGAATAGACAGTCATGTTTTGCCCAGATAAAAGGTTTCTTCCCCTGCAGGAAATGCAAGGCCTCCAAGAACAGTCACAAGGTTTTGTCTTATGAGGTACCTGGACTTAAAACTCCCAAATCAATAGGCAAATTCATGAATTGTAACACCAGCCACACGGTATACTGTTAAATATGTCCGTGTGGACTGAGGTACATCGGAAGCACTATACATCCCACTGAAATAAGGATTTTGGAACACCTTAGAGCCATTGCCACCAAGAATGTCACATACCCGGTGGCAAGACATTTCGAAAGCCATCATAACAGTAACAGGGATCTGTTGCGCTATTTTTGCTTGGACCATGTGCCCAGAGATATTAGAGGTGGATAGACAGCAAAAACTTCGGAGATTGGAGTCCAGATATATTATAGATACAGACAAAAATTCCCTATGGATTGAACAGTGGGGAAGAGTTAGCCATACATTTGTAGGATTGAAGCATTAGGATCCGGATTGTATATGTTGTATATATTAGCATGATGAAATCGAGGGAAACTTTTCACTTTTAGGGTGGAGGAAGCAGTGTCATATGGATTAACTGTGTTGTTTTGATATACATGTTTTGTATTTGGGATATGCCCATTATGGGCCAAATAATGAAATTATCCAGAATTAATTAATAATCAATGTAACAATGAGACATGACATGTATATGTGTGCCCATTCAGGGTGAGATATTTTGCTTTATTGAATGTAGTCAAGCAACTTCAACATGAATGAAATAGGCTATTTTGCATGTTTAAAGATGGCCGAAATGAAATTCGAACAATAACGGCAGTCTTTTGTTGATTTTGACATTTTCAACCCACCAATGAATTGTGTATTTAAATGACGCTGTCTCTGGCTGCCGGTTGACATTGAAAAAGGCAGTCGCCGAAACGCGTCTTTTGTGCATCTAGACCCTAATAAATTTGGGTTACAAGCTCCCGTGAGTGCTGTGCAGCTGTAATATATAAATATATATATATATATATATATATATATATATATATATATATATATATATATATATATATATATATATATATATATATATATATATATATATATATATATATATATATATATATATATAAAATCTACTGGCGGTCGCCAGTAGATAGTTATAGTTACAACCTATTATCCATAGGAAATCCGCGACATTCTATTTGAAATAACTCTTGCCGGTTGACGTATCTTCGCAAAATTTTCAAACTTTGTGGGGCGCTCCGGTCCGCTCCTACCCTGAAAGTCTCGGGGGATTCGTCAAGCGGGGGCCGAGAAAAAGGGGGTCCCAAAACGTGTTTTCCCCATGCAATTTTCCATAGGAAACTTTAGACACGGCTACAGCCCGAACTGCTGAACGGAATTACACCAAATTTGGCAAAGAGGTAGTTCTTGGTTCAGAAAGAACCCTTTTGTTAAATGGTGTAAATCCGTTCAGTAGTTGCTGAGAAAATCAAAAGTAAAAAGATAGATATATCTATGGCCGCGTCGGATTCGCGCACCCTCCCGATCACGAGCTGCATGCGGATTGGCTGTCAACACTCCAAATCAGGAAGTGTTGGCAGCCATTTTGTCCCTCGGTAGAACCGAGGGACAGAAACAAGTGCGCAAAGCGCACAAAGGGGCAGGGTAGAAACACCCTGACCCCTAGGTCTGCTCAGGGGTCCCACAAGGACCCCTGGGCAAAAATATATATATTTTTTTAAAAAAATCGGCAGGATGCGCTCAGGGTGCGCGAATCCTGCCGGAGCAAATAAAATCGAGCGCGGTCTCCGCGCTCGATGTTAATGGCCCCGGGTGGGCCAAGTCCCGGGGGCATGCTGGGGGGGTTAATTTTATGTGTGGGGGGCCTCTAAGGGCCCCCAAGCCCGGGGACCACCACCCCCGGGGCTTTATGTATAATGGTGCGGGAGGGCTCTGAGCCCTCCCGCAGCCCGAGGACCGCCACCTCCCCGGGGCTTCTTTTTTTATTTTTGAAAAACCTGTGTGGGGGGCTCCAGCCCCCACACGCCCCGAGGACAACCACCTCCCCGGGGCACTAAGAAAAATTACAATGGGGTCCGTTTTGGACCCCAAGCCCCGAGGACCACCACCTCCCCGGGGTTTTCAAAATGTAAGGAGGGGGCCGCGCGGCCCCCTCCTGGAGCCTGTGGTGGCCCTGGGGACCGCCACCCCCAGGGCCGGCTCCTGCAGTGTCCCGGGGTGCCTACCCCCGGGACACTGCTGTTTGCAATGACAGGACGGGAGCCTCGCGGCTCCGTCCTGTCATTGCAAACTGCTTGGATATTGGAAGAGAGAGCAGGAAACCTGCTCTCTCTTCCAATATCCAAAGCTGATTGCTTTCCACATGGGGAGCAGCATGTTAGCTGCTCCCCATGTGTAAAGCAATGCCGGCTCCCGTAGGACACGGGGAGCCGGCGGGACTGTGGGGGTTTGGGGACCCCCCACAGTCCCCAAAGAGAGGCCAGGCCCCGGGGGATGGGGTCCCCGGGGCCATAAGTGGCCACGGAGGGGGGCCACGCAGCCCCCTCCCCAAAGGTAAAAAAAGTAAAAAAAAAAAAAAAGGTGCAAGGCCGGCCCCGGGGATGGGGTCCCCGGGGCCTTAAATGGCCTGAGGAGGGGGTCCACGCAGCCCCCCTCCCCAAAGGTAAAAAAAAGTAAAAAAAGTGCAAGGCCATGCCCCGGGGGATGGGGTCCCCGGGACCAATACAGGCCCAGGGAAGGGGGGCCACACGGCCTCCTTCCCGTTTTTTTTTTAATTTAAAAAAAAAAAAGGGGTAAGGCCCTGGGGATGGGGTCCCCAGGGCCTAAAAATAGGAAAAAGGAAGGGGGCCACACAGCCCCCTTCAGAGGGAAAAAAAAACGATCAGGCCCGCAGGCCCCGCCCCTTCCTTCACCACTCTGCAAACGCGCCCCCTGGCGCGTTTGCAGAGGAGGCAATTCCCCTTGAATACTGGGGGTCCCTGGGGGCCAACTAGCCCACCAGGAACCTCCAGTATGCGCCAGAGGCTGCCTTGCAGAGACGTGTACAGAGGCCACGCCCCTTTTACACCTCTCTGCAACGCAGCTCTGAGGCGCTTTTGGAGGTATATGGTGGGCTAGTTGCACCCCAGGGACCCTCAGGATTCAAGGGGAGTTAATCCCCGACTTAAAACGCGCCACGGGCGCGTTTGCACAGTGGTGAAGGGAGGGCGGGGCTTCAGGTGACATGTGTTCAAACAGGCCCCGTGGCGCGTTTTAAGATGGGGAATTAAATCCCCTTCAATCCTGAGGGTCCCTGGGGGCCAACTAGCCCAACAGGTACGTCCAGAAAGCGCCACAGAGCTGCGTTGCAGAGAGGTGTAAAGGGGTGTGGCCTCTGTACATGTCTCTGCAACGCAGCCCCTGGCGCATACTGGAGGTTCCTGGTGGGCTAGTTGGCCCGTAGGGACCCTCATGATTCAAGGGGACTTAATCCCCCAACTTAAAACGCGCCACGGGGCGCGTTTGCACAGATGTCACCTCAGGCCCCGCCCCTCCCTTCACCATTGTGCAAATATTCCTCTAAAATCAGCCGAAATACGAATTCTGATTTACTCACCTGTTATCAGGAGAGACCTCAGTGCTGCATCTTTCAGCCCAGTACTAATCCTGAAAAGTAATTTTAACCGTACTTACCAGTAACTTGAATTTCCTTCCATAGGCTAACATTGACTGGTTTCACTTGGAAATTCTTCTAAGTGTGGAGTTTTGGAACTTTAAAATATTCCTCTAAAATCAGCCGAAATACGAATTCCGATTTACTCACCTGTTATCAGGAGAGACCTCAGTGCTGTATCTTTCAGCCCAGTACTGGTCCTGAAAAGTAATTTTAACCGTACTTACCAGTAACTTGAATTTCCTTCCATAGGCTAACATTGACTGGTTTCACTTGGAAATTCTTCTAAGTGTGGAGTTTTGGAACTTTAAAATATTCCTCTAAAATCAGCCGAAATACGAATTTTGATTTACTCACCTGTTATCAGGAGAGACCTCAGTGCTGCATCTTTCAGCCCAGTACTGGTCCTGAAAAGTAATTTTAACCGTACTTACCAGTAACTTGAATTTCCTTCCATAGGCTAACATTGACTGGTTTCACTTGGAAATTCTTCTAAGTGTGGAGTTTTGGAACTTTAAAATATTCCTCTAAAATCAGCCGAAATACGAATTCCGATTTACTCACCTGTTATCAGGAGAGACCTCAGTGCTGCATGTTTCAGCCCAGTACTGATCCTCAAAAGTAATTTTAACCGTACTTACCGGTAACTTGAATTTCCTTCATAGGCTAACATTGACTGGTTTTCAGCAAAAAAGTTTCAAAGTGTTGATTTTCACAAACTACAAATATTCCTTAAAAATCGACAGTATGACTTAAACGCATTCTTTCAACTGTTTACAGGAGATGCACCAGTGCTGGATCCAGGATCCAACACTGAGTAAGAAAAAGTAATCGATAACAGTTTTTACCTGCTAAGTGAATTGCCTTCCATAGGATAACATTGGTGATTCTATGAGAAAAAGTTTCAAAGTGTCAACTTTTAAAATACAATAATATTCCTTAAAAATCACGACTGTAACCAAAACGCTTTTACTCAACTGTTTACAGGAGATGTCCCAGGACTGAATCTAGGATCCAGTCCTGTGGTTAGAAAAGTAATCCATAAAGTAACTAATTGCATTTAACTAGAAATTCACATTGAGCTGAATGTTGCATTGTGTTTGAAAATGTGTTGCCCATTGCAACAACTGTAACTACTGTACTTAAAAGTCTATTGCCTATCTGCAAAGTATTTAAACTAAAGTAATTCATTAAGAGAAAGTATTTTTTGTAATGTAATTACAATGTAATTACAATGTAATTTAAAAAATAAAATATGTAAAAAAAAAATTCTAAAAATGTAATAAATCAGTATGAAAAAATTAATATAACAATTAATACATTTAAAAATTGTCATTTACAAAACCTTTGAAATTCACTGAAAAAACCGTAGGTTTCAGACATGTTGTAGTTAGGAATTAGCATTTAAAAAACCTTTGAAATTCACTGAAAAAACCATAGGTTTTAGGGACAGTTATAGTTAGTTGGACATTGCACTCGTACAAAACCCGTGAAATTCCCCCGTTATAGTTAGTTCAGCTAACTATAACTCGCGCCCCGCAATGCACTGCTGATGACGTCACATATTACATCACTCATGACATGGTCAGTGACAACACTGATGACATCACTGATGACATCTCAAATGACATCACTGATGACATCATCCACGTGATAATCTGATGCACCTCCTCACACCCTAATATAACCTTTGATACACCCAATCTAAATTACAGACTGCCATTCGCAAAACCAAAGACACTCCAACACCAATAACTACATACCCACTCACTGATTCTTAGGTCTACACACACACATCCACTCACTCACCCGTACAGTCACTCATACTTATGGTCACTCAGTACAGGACAATCATATGCACTCTTACTCCTATATAGACACTCAAACACCGCCACTCATCCATAGAGGTACTCACACACCTAGTCAGTCATGCAAATAATTAAACACACTGCCATTTACTCACCTATACAGTTATACACACACCAGCTCACTTAATCATACAAATACTAGCACATTGTTACGCTCTTATACAATCACTGATACAAGCACACACTCATCCATACAGCCACTATCACAATCACTCACTCTCGCTTATAGCTATTTATATACTCCAATACACATATATACTGCCTTTCACATATGTAGTTACTCACACATGTACCACTGGGACATACATTCACTCACTAACACACTCTTACACACACTTACCCACCCATACAGTCTATCACAGATGCACTCTTGAAACCATCCACCCAGTGAATCACCCACTCACACATCTATGCACAGTCGCACACACCCCATCCACACAAACACTCAGGCACCCATACAGATACTCAGACAACAAATCAATAACTCTTATAGACACTCATGTAGCTATTCACAAACCCATGCAGCCACTTACACAGCAACAGACAGATACAGACATTAACCCAGTTTAGTCACTAACCCATGCATTCAGTAAGATACGTTTAATCACTCACTTATAGAATTAGTCACGCACCTACTAAATCATCCATACACACACTTATACACCCACTCATTCTTCAATACGCCTTTCCCTATATATATTAAAAATATTTAAACTTTACAGAAACACACAGTCACTGGATGATGTCATCAGTGATGTCATTTGAGATGTCATCAGTGATGTCACTGACCATGTCATGAGTGATGTAATATGTGACGTCATCAGCAGTGCATTGCGGGGCGCGAGTTATAGTTAGCTGAACTAACTATAACGGGGGAATTTCACGGGTTTTGTACGAGTGCAATATCCAACTAACTATAACTGTCCCTAAAACCTATGGTTTTTTCAGTGAATTTCAAAGGTTTTTTAAATGCTAATTTCTAACTATAACTTATCTGAAACCTACGGTTTTTTCAGTGAATATATATATATATATATTCATAAATGTGTCAGAGACACCAAGCGGCCCAACAACTCACAGAATTTCACTGCCATGCTCCGACAATCTGAACATGACTTTGAGCCGTGAACACACTCGAAGCACCAAGGCAAGCAAGATAAGAGAAGCAACCACATTCTGTTATATATATATATTTTTTTAAAATTAAATCTAAGACCAAATATGTGTAACCCATATGCACACAACCATGTATACTCTGTATACCTAATCGCTAACTAGAACGGAGAAATCAGTCCAAAAACACTTTACAATATTATTGAAAAAAGAAACACACCTTTTAGTGCAGTACCAAAATATATCATAAAGAAAAATCAAAACATTAAAAAGAATTGATACATAAAAATGAATCCTTGTCAGCAACAAGCAGATATGACCACACTTATGATACAAAACAAAATTTGATCGTGCGTCCAACAAAGATATATAAATATCCTATATGATATATATCATTTACACTTCAAGAAGCAATAGCCATGATTTCTCAAAGACTGTTGAGCACAGGGAAAATTAGATACATACCCCAAGAGGACAGGTAATATCTAACCTTCAGACCGATGCAAAAAAGCATTGCAGGAGAATAACAAGAAGAGCTTTCTATCAAGTCTAAATACTCCTACCATGAAATGTATGACCGAAAACAGCCATAACTGTTGCAGACACTGCCTATCAACCAGCTTAAGATACAGACTTCACACCTTCATGTTCCCAAAATTGAACAAAGGAATTACTTATATAGCTCCACAGAGGAGGCCACTAACTTGTGTATTCCAAAGAATACAACAAACTCCGAATTTACCAGCACAACTCTTAAAAAATTGAAGCACTTCTAATAAATATGCAGACCGCTCAAGAAGAGAAAACGAACTGCACTGATTACCCTGGCTAAGAAAAACCAAAGGGGCGTGTAAATGAAGCAGAACCCCAAAAAGGGCATCACAAGAGGAAAAGAATGGCTATTAGCTCACAGCAATAGCCCTTAAAAGGGCATATAACGAAGTCCAAGAAGGACTAATCTGTATAGCAGACTGATGCCCACTGTGAGAAAGTGCCCTCTTTCTGCATGGTTGCCCCCACTTTTTGCTGAATTGCTGATGTGCTTTGACTGAGTGTGCCCTGGGCTCCTGCTAATCAGGTACCCAGGGCCTATGTTCTTTCCCTAAAACTGCATTGAAGTCTAAACCCAATTGGCATCTCTGGCCACAGGTCAGCCCCTGGTAAATGGCACCACAGGTACCCAGGGCACTGTGACCAGAGAAGGCCTCTAAGGGCTGCAGCACTTATTGTGCCACCCTTAGAGGCCCTGTACCATTACACTCACACACTGCCTTTGCAGGCTGCGTGTTTTGGTGCAGAACAAAGTGAAGAGTCGACATGGCACACATCTGTGTGCCATGCCTACAACCCACTGCCCTGGCATAGGTCAGTCACCCCTCTAGCTGGGTGCACTATACCAGTGGTGAGGGTACAGGTGCATGAGCCCTGTACCCCTACAGTGTCTAGAACAATTCCTAGACATTGTAAGTGCAGTGTTGCCATTAAGAGTATATGGTGCTGGGAGTTTGTCATTGCGAACTCCACAGCACCATAATGGCTACACTGAAAACTGAGAAGTTTGGTATCAAACTTCTCAGCACATTAAACCCACACTGATGCCAGTGTGGGATTTCATGAAAAATGCACACAGAGGGCATCTTAGAGATGCCCCCTGAAAACTAACCCACCTCTAGTGTCCAGGCTGAGTGGCTGCTTTCAGCTACCACCACCACACATGTTTCTGGACCCCTGGGTCGAGAGCCTGCTGCTCTTTGGGGCCTGAAACAATGCACATCCTGGGACGAGGTGCCAATCCTCCTCCCCAGGATGGGCAGGGTTCACGAAGGGGAAGCTTCAAAGGCTTGCCGCCTTTGTCAGCTTCCCCAGGCCACTTGCTGCTCTCAGCAACTGGTCCCCACTGGTTCTGACCCCCACTTTGGGCGGGAGAACCGGCGGGAAAAACAAGTGAGGAAGAGAGGTGTGCCCACCTCTGCCAACTCCACCCCTCAGGTGGGGGAGGCGAGGTGAAGCACAACTCTCAGTCCACGCCATCTTGAAGATGGGGGAACTCAGCCAACCAGGGACAGGCTCATGCCCCCCTCCAATTCGAGGGTGGCATAATAGGGGGTGTACGCACCCCAGGGAAGGGACCCATTGGTCCCTGCCTTTTACCTACCTGTAACACCCCTAAATCTAGTATTTAGGGGCACCCCTGAACCTTGCTTCCTCAGACAAGAACCTGCAACAAGAAAAGAAGAACGACCGAACAGCCGTGCCGAAGCTAACAAGAGTAAGACGCCCACTGACTTGGCCCCAGCCCTACCGGCCTGTCTCCACCTCGAACCTGCTCCTGCGAAATCCCGGTGTGTCCTGCAGCCAGCAACCTTGAAAACCCCGGAGGACCTGCCTGCCTTCAAGCACAAAGACTTTGTCTCCCGTGAACACCGGATTTGTTCATCTGCAACCTCTGGCTCTGGCCGGATACCGCAAATCCGCCCCACTCTGCACCCGCCGTCCACGGCCCGAGCTCGAGTGGACAAACACCACGAGGAGGTCACCCCGGCGATCCTGACCCAAGATCCGGTGACCCCTGACCTGCCTCAAGCCTCCAGCCGACGCCTGCAGCCTAAATCCAGAAGGCCCCCCCTAACCGCGATCCCGGAGCTGGTAAGAAGATCCGACCCCAAAAGGCACCCCTGCACCCGACGCCCACAGCCTTGTGTGCCCAAACCGACGGTGCCTAATCAACCCTTAACTTCCCAACTTACCTCTCGAAGGGGTGGTCGCACCCAGAAGACCTTCGTCCCCGAGCCTGCAGTGTCTTTCCAAACCGGAGGTTCTCCATTGAAAACAACAGGGCGTACGACGTCAAAACAGCACTCTGCACCCGGCCGCCCTAGTGCCGCGGAGGGTGCACCTTTGGTGCTACTTTGTTTCCCCATTTGCCCTGAGCTAAAGTCCAGGAGCTTTGCTCCCACAACCTAGTGGCCTGCTTGCCAGCAGCCACCAACCGGAGGCCCCTATCCCCCATTGGATAACATTGGGCCTCAGCACTCTGCACCCTGCTGCCCTAGTGCCGCTGACGGAGTGACAAGAGTGCATCCTTGACCCTGGGGGACCCGAGTCTACCCCCAGAACCTCAACTCCCACTACCAAATACTTACCTCAAAACCGATAACACTATTTTCCTCCATAGGATAACGTTGACTGTTTTTCTGTGTGGAGTTTGAGAAACTAAAGAAATTCTTTAAAATTGCATAATCTAACAAAAACGATTTTACTTACCTTTTTTCAGGAAATGTCCCAGAGTAGTATCTAGGTATACTACTCTGAGTAAGCCTAGTAATCTCAAAAGTTACTTACCTGCTATTTTACCAAAAAGCCTATTCAAGTCTATGTACTATATTTACTAAGTATTGCATTTCTCTGCATCCATCCTGTAAATCAAATCAAAGTGCATATACAAATATCAAACTGTATTTCAATTGCATTACTACTGCAAAGTACTTATTGCTTACCTGTGCCAGGCTTGCTTGGTTCTAGAAAATAAAATAACTAAAAGAATATTTTTATACAAAAACAATTGGTCTGAAGTTCAGTCTTTGAGTGTGTGAATTCATTTGCTGACTACGTGTGTACAACAAATGCTTAACACTGTCCTCTGATACTGCCTTACTGCTCGACCACACTACCACAAATAGAGTGAGGTGCTATCTAACTTTGCCTCTGCCTACCTTTGGGGATCCACTGTACTCTGTGCACGCTATACCTCACTTTGGTATAGTATATACAGAGCCAGCTTCCTACACCCACACAAGATAGGGTACTCAGAGAAGACTATTTAATAGTAAACAAATAGACTACGAAAGTAGTTCAATTAAAGAGCTATTTAATACTAAACCAATACTCCCCGTAGAGTAAGACATATACCAAAAAAGGGTATGAACTCGAGACTAAGCTCCTCATCAGAGTAAAATAAAAGAACAAACCAGCTGGAAAGACAAACCAGAGATTAAAATAGTCAAATCCGGAGTCAGACTCGCGCCGTAAGAAATGAAGTAGTGCTTAATACTTCAACACCACAAAGTGCATCAGTAGTAGAGGCAGGATTTAAATCCTTAAACCTAAAGATCAACAACCGTGGCTATATAAAAGATAAGCAAAAGACCTGATAAGGTCAAACTACTAGTGACCAGCCACGAGGCGTATCGCTGAATCTGCATGGCTGTTAAACAAACAAACGCCATCAAAGGACATATCTTTCAAGCTCTCACGAATATTACCAGGGAATTACAACTCACGCAACCAAGCGTGTCTAAGGAGAGCAACAGATTAAGCCATAGCTCTGCCAATAGAATCACTGGTGTCCATTGCCAAATTAATATTAAACTTTGCCATCTCACGGCCATCTTGTGCAAACTGAAAGAGTTCAGCTCTGACCCCCTCAGGAAGGGAAGGAAGCAGATGGGTGACAGAGCCCCACAAAGCATGTGAAGCCCTTCCTAAGACACAAGACGTGTTTAAATACCTCAAGGCCGAACTAGCCGACGCAAAGATATTCCAGCCATACAGATCTAACCACCTAGTTTCTCTACCTGATGGAAGTAAAGGAGAAAAATCTAGATTCGGCTAAGTCGTAGCAGCTTGCACGACAAATCCCTTAGCAGTAGGGTGTCAAGAAAGACAAGCAGCGTCGTCCGGAGCAGGACGATGGGAAATGGCACCAGAGACACCGGACACCTGCCTCGCTCAAGTTCCCAGGAGAAGATCATACAGAGACTCTCCATAAGGTGGTAAGGGTTTAACACCCGTGACACCGTGATAAAGCAGATCCAATATGGGATTAGAAGACAGTCACTGAAGGAAGCTGCAATTTCAAGACCAGAGCAGCTCTTTATAATCTCAGCAAAAGATGCACTAGGCTCAGTCGGAGAAAGCAGATCATAAATAGGAGAGGGTTGCAGACTACTATCCTCACCCAATGCAGCCCAAGAACCTCCTACAACAGGCTGAACAAGGCCGACCAATCGGTCGACGTCACCGGCGTCAACTGAGCCACCTTGCAATGCTGGAGAAACAGCAACAGAGTCCTCTCTGACTCCAGAATGCAAAAGAAGTTATGGGATGCGAGGTGGCTATGAGCGGCTTCTCCAGCACCGATCGACGTCTGGATGGCATTGTATCGTTATGCACCATGAGCAGCGCCTCCGGCATGGACCAACATCGGGGCGGCATCGTATCTACCTCCAGTACCACCTCATCAGACGACACCGGCTTCTCAGCTGGAAGCCGCACCAGGCTGTGTACCGACGCCGTAATGACTCCAGGCACTGAGTCGAGGTCTTCGACCGGTGCTGAGGGCGAACCAGTCGGCGTGTTGACAGTCAGAGTACCCCCTACCTCCTTGGGGCCCAAAGGCGCTCCCGGGGGAGGCATGGACCCTAAAATGACCTGTAGGGCATGAAAGTATGCCTGCATCTGGATCATGGTCGCCCTGGCTCCAGGATAAGGAGGGAGCCTCGGGGTCGATTCTTGTGCTATGTCCTCTGGTAAGGAACGGGAGCAACCACGCCAGGACGCGGTGAGGCCGAAGGCCGCCGTGACCTCGATGCCTTACGACGGTATTCACGACTTGGGTGAGCGGTGCCCACGGGAACGGCTCCTTGAACGGCCCCGGGCAGGAACCTCAGAGCAGGAAGGAGAGCGATGTCGCCTGGACTCTGACCGGGAGAGTCGCGCAGTCAGCAACTTCATCCCCCTTTCCCGCAAGGCCTTAAGCGTCAGCCGCTTACAGGCGTTGCACTCCTTGGAGTAGTGGTGCTCTACCAGGCACCACATGCAGATGGAATGGGGATCTGTAGCCGACATATGTCGAGTACAGGTCTTGCACGACTTAAAACCCGAAGTCATAGGCACACTGTTCCCTGGCGTAAAAAGGCGTCAAAGTAGGCCAAAACACGAAAGGCGCGAGGAACCGCTTCTCCTGATCCACATTGCAGCGCGGAAAAGAAGAAACTGCCGGAGGGGACTTATATGGCTCCACTGACGTCATGACCGGAGTCGACGTCATGACCGGAGCTGTACGACGCCATCCCCTGGCGCACAGTGGTACTGCTGAAAAATTTCTGGACCCAGACTGGCGCCTGGGGTGAATTCAAAAGTTAAGGAATCTGAGGCTAGATGTCTCCATCAGATATGCAAAATATAGACACTAGCCTGGCCTATGTAAAAGCACAGAATATTTTGAAACCCTGCTGCTCGACAGGAAAGCGGCTTTTAAATATGTTCTGGTAGTATTTAAAGTAAAATCAATTTCCTGTCCTCGATCTGGGAGACTGCTGTCATGTTTAACAGCAGGCAGTCCGGACTTTTTTGACATCTCTTTGTACTCTGGGGCGTGCAGTTTTACTGACATATAGTATACCCTGATGACGTTGCCATTATTAAGTATGAAATGTCAGTTTGTCATGACCACTGTATATATGGCCAGACCTACTAATATATGTTAAGCATATTTCAGCTAAACCAAATAAGAGTTTGGTTTGTGTATACCATGCACCCTGAACAAACTTACTTCATGGCACTTTCAAATTAGTTGGCCAAGGAAAAATGAGTGTGTGAAGTAAAGTGATCTACTTGAAATTTCTCGGTCCTGTTTATAGCAGGTTCAGGTGATCCCAGAGAGGTAGTGCTCAGATTACAGCTTTTCAAATGGACAGAGTCTTCAAAACATGTTCTTTGTTCGAAATCCAGTTTCCACTCAGCTGCCCTGTATTCAATAGTTTTTGTCTTTTAAGAACTACATTAGGGAGGAATAGAGGCACTGTCTGGGGTGCAGAACCCAGCTCCACTTAGGGTCACCAGTTCCATGGCAGGGCTAGGGTAGAAATTCAACTAGCTCCCAGTCTTGTCTGGCTTACCCATCACTAGTTGAGAGGAAGCTCAAACTACTGGTTTCCTACTACACCGTCAGATCACTAATGGAAGGAAGATAATGCTGCTGGGGTCCTACAGCACTGGCGGCACAGCAGGGGACTCACAGTGCTATGGTAATACTACTGATAGGGCACTGCTGGTAGAAAGCTCACACTGTTGAGTGCTGTATCAAAGACGTGCTGCTCAATGAAGCTAACATTCCTGGGTTCCTATGAGGTCTACAGCAGAGAGAGGTCACTGCTACAGTCTTATCACTCACAGGGCACTGCGGGGGAGAGGTCATATTACCTCTGTTTCAGGCATTCTACACCACAAGCAATGCCTGCCCCTTATTTAGAACTGGATGCTCAGCACCGATTTGAAGCACAGCCACACAAGGAGTTATTTGCCAATAAAAAGTAGTAATAACAGGTCCAAATTTGAGTCAGTGGCATGAACCAGGACCAATTCAGACCCCAACTTTCATACAACACCAAGTTACTTGGATTCACCCTGGACACCAACATCAGCCTCAAGGACCACACTGACAAGGAAACAAGCCGGATACCATCAGACAGGAGGCAAGGGTAAAAAAAAAAAAAAAAAAAAGAATCTACTCGCTTTGGCGAGCCAGATTTAATCAGGACGAGCTATTTTGAGGGCCTACTCGCCCGTTCTGGCGTGCTGACAACAGGTGTTCTGCTTGCTCACAAAGTGAATGAGCAATAAAGATGCCTTTAAATCTTATTTTCTCACATTTACTTGGCTTTCAGAGACAGAGGTCAAGTGTCAGTTTGTCTTCCTACATTTACTTTTCTTTTTGTGACTGAAGTTAGAGGATTTTGTAAAGTGAACTGTGTGACAATCGCGCTGTGCAAAGCATGTGAAATGAAAGGCTGTAAGATTTCAGGTTTTTATTCTAACACAAAACTGAAATAGCTAAGAAGTTAACTGTTCATTTCAAATATATTTCACTAGTTATGAAGACAAATTTTTGTAATTCTGTGGTGAAAAAAAGATTTTTATAGCGCTCTAAAAACTTTTAGTTTACGCCCTGTGTATTTCTCATACTCCAAATCCCAAATCTTACTTTCCCCATGGATGTTGAAATCTCCACATAGTATCAGCGGGGTATCCCATAAAGCCAATTCCACATTTAGATGTTCCAATGTTTCAGCCTCATCTAGGTTCGATCCATATACCGTACAGATCACTATCTTACTTTCCCCTACGATACACTCCGTTATAGCCGATCTCCCTAAATTATCTGCCATCTTTCTTCCCGTCCCAGAAATTCCTTGTCTAGCTAAGATCGCCACACCCCTATTCATCGTAGATTGTCTGGTTGCTATAATCAATGTATAGCCAAGCTCATTCAATATCTTACATTTGCTCCAGGGCAGATGTGTCTCTTGTACACACAAGATATCAGGGTTTATCAATCTTAAGTCGGCAGCTACTCGTTGCCTTTTGTTTACATTATTCAATCCACATACATTAAATGTACATATGCGTAGCCCCCTATCAGTCCCTTTAACTGCCATTTATCCAACAAAATTCCCAATTGCATATAATTCCTATGGAGATCTCTATATAAATCATCTTGTAAATCATATAAGACCTATTAAACCTTTTACACATGCTATGAATTGAATTTTTCCCCTTTATCTTTACCCCAACCTCCCCCTCCCCTTGCCCCTTAGTGATCCCTCCCCTCTACCCCACCTCCAACCCCTCAACCCCCCAAATCCCTTCCCCCTCATATCCCTCCCCCACTATAGAGGCTTTAGGGCCAATCGCCCTTGTGATGTTCGGTGAATAGCCCACCTAGTGCTCACCCATCTCCTAACACAATCCAACTCCTAAGCCTACCCTTGACAAGATAACCTTACTGTCCACCCATAATGCATAGAAAATAAATAAAATTTAAAAAAAAAACATAACCATCTCTCTCATGTCTCAAATCTACAGGGGAGCACAAGAAAAAATACTGTTATAAAGTCACATCAGCCATTGCAGAGTCAACAATCTTTATCATAAGGACTGGAGATATTCCTTAGCTGCAATGTCCGAAGTGAAAAACCGTGTTTGTCCCGTTTACAACCTTAAGAGTAGCCGGATTTAGCAAAAACACTTGCGCCCCCTTCGTTTGGAACGGATTGATCAATTGACGCATCTGCCACCTTTTCTCCACTGTATAATGGCAATAATCTGGTCGAACAAAAAATTGTGTATTCTTCCCAGTCCTCTTCCTGTCAGGCCGCGCCAAATCATAAACTGCCTGTTGTGCCAAAAAGTTATTCAGGGATATCAAGATCGCCCGTGGTCGTTGTTCTGATTGTCCAACTTTCACTACACGCTGTCTAAATGGAAATCTATGTGCCCTTTGCACTTCTAGTGTCCAATTCCATTCTTTCAGTTCTGGAAAAGCCTCTTCAAACATTTCCACCACAAACTTACGAACATCCTGCCCTCAATCCCCTCCGGTACCCCCAAAATCCTGAGATTATTCCGACGCAGTCGATTTTCCATATCTACAAGTTTAATTTGTATGTCGTCTTTATTGACACGCATGGTTTCTGTGATTCCCTTTTGTGTCTCCATCTGGTCCTCCAGCGCCGAAATGCGTGTCTCGGCCTCCGTCATTCGCTCTGTAAAGTCATTACATGTTTTTGCAAGCCTTCTAACCGTATTTTGAAGTTTCCTACATGCAGTATGAGTTTTCAAGTTCTCTGATCGCGTTTCCAAGCTATGCTCTGACAAACATCTGTAAATTGACTCCAGCGATATTTCTCCCTGTACTTTTCCGGCCATACCTCCCGCTGCCTGGTCAGCGTAATTCATTCCATCAGGCGTCATCTCTCCTGAAGAAGAAAAGTCCCATTGAGGAGGGTCCATCCCTTCTATTCCTGGCCCCCCTCCTTTATTCATCTTACGTACTGTGAATGTCCCCAGAGCAGTATTATCTAAATCGCAGCCCATATTACTTAAGGAGCCTTGTAGAGAGCCAATCTCATACACTTGGTGATCCTCCTCATCTGACGCGCCTGAATGTTCCGAAAGAGAATAAAATTCACTTTCCTTACTACTGACACCCTCGGTCTTGTCATCACTTACTCCAGCCACTTCTTCTGATAATTCTAGATTCTCCTTATCCTTATCTGCCTTTTCTCCCACATCTGCAGCACTGTCCATAATTGTTTGGTCAGCTTCCGAAACAGACAGAGTTATATCCTTTTTTGTCAAAGCCAACTCTTGGGGAGCTTTACTCAAACTCATTTCTCGTTCCTCATTTCCTATACATTGCTCCTCATTTATTCCGGAAGTCTTTTGTAACATCGATTTTTTCCTAACCGCTGTTTGAAAAATTTGTGGAATCTTGCCAACTTCCATATTTTGTTCCTTGCTTTGGCCACTGCTATCCGATTCCCCGACTCTTATAGATTCTTTTAGGTTTTTCCCACCTAATGCCGCTCTAGTTCCTACCAAAGTCTCCCCAACCGCTCTTGTTTTCCCACCGCGAGCGGTTTTAGGTGGCATTGCTGCTTCTATTGTGTTTTCAGCCACAAACAGTCGTTAAAGTACGTCTATACTCCGTTAACTCTCCAACACCTCAACAGCTTCAGTTCCCCACTCCTGACAATCAAAGCGCTATAATCCTCCTTCAGAGAGCTCCGTGGGCTGCTAAGACACCACTTGCTGTTAGCCACTTTACTCCTAACGCAGTACTCCGTTATCGGGATTCCTTAGCTAACAGCAACTTGCACCCATCCTGAATTCTATTTCACAAAAAAGTCTCAAGGCTCGCCGATATCGCTGATATCCTCCACTCACCAACTCTCGGCTCCTGGCGGTCACGAATCCACAATTCGTATCCACTGCCTTCCGCAAGCTACAGCGATGCAGCTTGCCTTTCCACTGACAGCCAGGAGCAGCTCCGTTACTGCACCAGCTATCGAGTCGTCTCCACTCCCTTCACCTTCAGCCGCCAGGCCGTGTCTCACTCGCACTCATCTCACTGCTCAGGTGAGCTTACTTTCCCCAGCTGGAACCAACCTCCGCGAGCGAGTCTTGAAAGCCGCCACGCTGAAAACCACTTTCACCGCTTTCGCGCTTTCACGCCGTTTTCCTTTGCTTTTTTTTCCCCGCTGTTGCTTTTTCAGAAATTTAAACCATCAATGGTTTCTGCTTCTCGCTTCTTCCCTCGATAGCGTTTCCTCCTACTACACCATTGACCCACGATTGTGTAGGATGGGTGAGCAATTCAGGAGCCACTCACACACACGTCCAGCGCGTGGACGCCATCTTTGCCTTGCAGGATCATGGATTAGTGGATGTGTGGGCAGTTGTAAATAATGGAGACCCAGGTTATACATTTTATTCATATCCCCATAATAAATTAGTTAGGCTGGATTATATTTTTATGTCTAGGCTACTTATTATGGGGGCAAAGATGCAGGTATGGCCGAGGATTACCTCGGACCATGGCCCTGTAGTACTGGATTTATTTAGTATAAGTCAAGGAAGAAAACAGAGGTCATTTACTTTTAATAGGAAGCTACTTGGAAATAGTCAGTATAATGAACATATTAAAATCTGGGTAGCACAGTTTTTGGAGTAACAGAGGTTCTACTGCCCAATCGATGGTGTGGGATGCATTGAAAGCGGGGCTGAGAGGTGAAACGCTTAGTTATGGGTTGGCTAAACAAAGGCAACTGAAGACTTTTGTGCAGGGGCTTTTGGAGGAGTTAAGGACAGGTGAGCGCGAGCTTGTACAAGTGATAAGAAACAGTGGGGATGTCAAGGAGATACAAACTAAGATTGCATGTGCTAAAGCTAAGATTAATAGGATTTGGAGTCAGGAAATCGCAGGTCAATATAAAATCCATAAAGAAGAAAGGTATGAATTCGGGGAAGCTACAGGTCAATGTCTGGCTCAAAGGCTTAGAGGTAGGCAATCTATGCAGAAGATAGTATCGCTGGATGATGGAAAGGGGAATCTAGTAGAAAATATGGAAGGTATTCTAGCGGTATTTCATGCGTTCTATGAGGAGCTGTATACACAAGATATAGTTAATAAGGGTAACATAGAGACTTTTTTACAACAAGTGGATTTAGTGGGTCTTGTACAGGAACAGCGGGGAGTCTTAGAAGCTCCGATTACTATGGCAGAACTTGAGGATGCACTGGGCTCACTGGCTAGTGGTAAAGCGGCAGGGCCGGATAAGTTACCATTGGAGATATACCGAATGCTTTTTCAAGTAATAAAGGATGACATGCTGGCTACATTTTTAGAAGCCCAAGCTGGGAATCCGCCACCATCATGGGACGAAGCCAATATTGTGGTTTTTTAAAAAAAAGATAAGCCGGCTGAATTGCCAGGGTCGTATAGGCCAATATCTCTGATAAATGCGGATGGTAAAATATATTCAAAAATTTTGGCAGCTAGGTTGGCTCAAGTTATTACCCCACTGGTTTCTATACACCAACATGGCTTTATAACGGCCAGGAGCACGGTCAATCACTTAAATAGGGTAATTGCAATGATTGACTATGCTAGTGTACAACAGAAGAGCCTTGGTATAATATTTTTAGACGCTGAAAAGCGTTTGACCGTGTGTCCTGGCCATTTCTTTGGGCTGTTATGTTTAAGATAGGATTTGGGCCCCGATTTGTTAGGGCTATACAAACTATGTATAAATCCCCTCGGGCTAAAATTTGTGTAATGGGAAGGGAATCTGCTCCTGTAAATATTAGCAGGGGGACAAGACAGGGATGTCCTTGTTCGCCCTTGTTGTTTGCTTTATACATCAACCCGCTTATTGTATTATTGGAAACAACAAATAGGATTAAGTCTATGGCTTGTGGGCAGTATCAGGTGCGTGTACTAGCCTATGCGGACGATATAGCGGTGGCAACATCTGATCCAGAGCAAGCAGTGGTGGAGATAGAGGACTTGACTCGGGTATATGGGGAAGTGGCGGGATACAAGTTGAATGCTGCCAAAACGCAGATTGTATGTTCTGAAGGAGCATGCCCTGGAGAAAGACGGGTTACGGATGAAGCCATGTATTTGGGTATTAAAATCAGGATGTCATTACAGGACTTAATAGAGGCGAATTGGGGAGATATAGTCTCTTCTACCAAAAGACAATTGGACAGGGTTGAATGTTTACACTTATCAATGGTAGGAAGGTGCAATGTACTTAAAATGTGTATTCTGCCTAAAGCCATGTATTATTTTAGGTCAGTTCCATTGGAGCTGACTCGTTTACAATTACTGAAATTACAATCTCTATGTGACAGGTTTTTATGGGGACAAAAGAAAGCTCGATGAGCTTCAAAATACATGACATTACCATTAGACCGAGGTGGATGGGCTGTACCAAATTTTACATTTTACTATTTAGTATGCTTATTACAAAACATGCGGTTTCTATTGACTGGAGAGGAAGGACAGTTGGCAGAAGCACCAAATATATATCAAATGTTGATGGGAGCTGAGGTTAGAAATACGTTATTTAAATTTGTGGAAGCCAGCTATTTTAAGAGAACACGGTTTAAAGTTATGATTTCAGCTTATAAGGCTTGGAAAATAGTACGTAGGATGTTAGCGTTAACTCGGATAGGCTATTATACACCTTTAAACTCTTATAGCTATTTTCCCGTCTATTTTCTGGGATACAAAGATGGAAAGGTGGCGCGTTAACGGGATCAGGCAATTGGGAGATATATATTGTGGTGGGGCACTTCTTAGCTTCTCTGACTTAATGGAACGGTATGGTTTGCCAAAACATGATTTTTTTAAATATTTACAAATACGGGATTTTTGTGCAAACACTATAAGTATCTTGAGGTAGTGCCCAATTCTCTAGTGGAGGCAGTTGGGAAAAGAGCAAAGATAGGGATACTATATAGAATGTTGATTGACACTCAGCCTGATGATATAGAGAATCAGGACAGGAAATGGAGGGCACGATTTGGCCTTGAAGGCTCATACGTGCAACAATCAATTGATATTGCTGATAGAATTCTTTTGACAGCTAATCTGCGAACTCAACATTATAAGACTTTATTTAATTTATATCATACCCCCGCAAAAATGATGAAGTGGGGTGGGGTATATGATGGGAAATGTTTCAGATGTAATATGGAAAATGCTGATATAGTACATATATTTTATGAATGTATAGGTTTATCTCAGTTCAGAAAACACATTGAGCCGTTTCTATCAGAAATTTTGGGTGTGGATATACATATTTCTAAAGAGGTAATGTTAACGGGAGTGGGGGAGGCCACAAAAACAGGTCAAGTTTGTTATCCATTTAGGTACCTTGTATTCATAGCAGTTGTAGTTGCACGATTATGTGTCGCCTCAGTGTGGCTTCAATCTGATGCCCCATCGTTTGAGATGTGGCGAGCGAAGTTTTACAATATTTTTAACTTGGAATATAGTTTGTATAGTTTGAAATCATTGAATAAGAAGAAATTGGGGGCTCAGATTTGGGGACCTATGCTTAACCATATGGAGATATCTGTTTGAATGTAATTAATTTTTTTTATATTGTGGAACTTGATTTTCTTAATTGGATATCTAATTGATTGAATTTGATTTATATGCTATGAATTGAACAATAAATATATATAAAAAAAGGAATACTAACTATAGCTACAGTGTTAATCAGATGTAATGTGATTACTTTCATTTTATCTATTGTATTTCTTTATTGGTTTACATAATCATGTGACAATAAATGTGTCTTGTAGTTGTTCATGTATTAATTCTGAAACTTAAAAAAAAAAAAAAAGATTTTTATAGGACCAAACAAATCAGAACACTTTACTTGGTGATATGCAAATTTTTTATATTTTTGCTGAAACCCAATTTCCAAACATCGTTTATGCACTATTTAGTTTTTGCACTAGAGCTACATGTTAGTGAGAAAGATTTGTGGCCATTTCAACGAAAAATGTGCTATCTGTAAATGACAATGCACTACCACATCATGCTTTAGTATATATTTATGAAAAGCGAGTTTTTAAAATGAACTGGGAAATAATCCTGCTCCTGCCCAGATGACAATGCTATTAGTGAACCAAGAGGCAAGCCAAGGATCATGTGTACCCTATATGTGGACTCAATTCTTATTATACATGGAGCAAACGTTTAGTCTATTTAATAAAAAGGGTTTTTTTGTACAGCAGAAATGGTGAACTTGCATATTTGAAGGTGCTCTCATGTGATAATGAAGAAAAAGGTGGCTCCATAAGACCAAATATTTTTCTAGGATCATACAATGAGACCAGTTCATGAGTCAAGTACATTACAGTTAGCTCGAGTAGATTATTCAAGTTAATAGACCTGCAGGTCTAGTAACATTTTAATGATTTTTCGAGCCCTGTGTAGGCAATGTGCAAAAAACTAGACGGCAGACCTTCTCCATCAATGCACCCAGGATCCGAAACAATATTCCTGCATCAATCGGGCCTCACAAACCCTGCTCAGGAATGAGCTAAAGACACCTCCTTAAAGAGCACATCATCACAATGCAGTAACAGTTCACTTCTCCCAAAAAACACACACACACACACACACCCCAACCCCCCCACCCACACCCCCCCCCTCGCCAATGTCCATGTTCTTTAATTCACTTGATGGGAAACTAACACAGATAAGTGTCGGATCCTTCCTTTGGCCAGCAGAGCCTCACGACGATGCAGCCATCTTGATTTCACGCCCCCCTTTCAACTACTGTCAATTTAGGGAATATAAATGAACTTAAGGGGCATATGTAAGAAAGTGGCTCTGTATATACTGCACCAAAGTAAGGTTCAGTGTGCACAGAGTCCACAGTCCCCAGAGGTTTGGCAGAGGCTACAGTTAGATATAACCTTACTCTCTAAAGTGGTAGCTTGGTCGAGCAGTAAGGCAGTATCAGAGGACAGTGTAAAGCATTTGTTGTACACACTCAGTCAGCAAATTGTCTTACACACTCAAGAACTGAACTCTAGGCCAATGGTTTGTATATAAAAAAATATATGCTCGTTTTATTTTAGAACCAACAATAGGTATCGAAATGTACTTTCTCAGAATGAGGTGCTTTAGATAAATACTTTCAACAGGCAATAGACTTTTGAATGCAATAGTTACAGTTGTTGCAATAGGCAACACAATTTCAAGCACAATATAACATTGAGCTCAATGGGAATTTCTAGTTAAATGCAATAGATTACTTTTTGGATTACTTTTCTTACCACAGGACTGGATCTTAGATTCAGTCCTGGGACATCTCCTGTAAACAGTTGAGTAAAAACGGTTTGGTTACAGTTTTGATTTTTAAGGAATATTATTTTATTTTAAAAGTTGGCACTTAGAAACTTTTTCACATAGAATCACCAATGTTATCCTATGGGCGGAAATTCACTTAGCAGGTAAGTAGTGTTATCGTTACTTTTTCTTACTCAGTGTTGGATCCTGGATCCAGCACTGGTGCATCTCCTGTAAACAATTGAAAGAATGCGTTTATGTCACACAGGCGATTTTTAACGAATATTTGTAAGTTTGCAAAATCGACACTTCGAAACTTTTTCAGCAAAAACCAGGCAATGTTATCCTATGGAAGGAAATTCAAGTTACCGGTAAGTACAGTTATGATTACTTTTCAGGGTCAGTGCTGGGCACCAAGATCCAGCACTGGGATCTCTCCTGATAACAGGTGAGTAAATTCGTTTTCGTAATTCGGCTGATTTTAGATGAATATTTTAAAGTTTCAAAACTCCACACTTAGAAGAATTTCCAAGTGAAACCAGTCAATGTTACCCTATGGAAGAAAAGTGAGTTATCGGCTTTTGGGTAAGTACTCGACTGGCAGAGTTAAGGTTCTGGGCATAGACTCAGGGGTCCCCCAGGGTCAGGTAAGTACAGTTGTTACACCCTCAGCGGCACAGGGGCGGCCGGTTGCAGAGCGAGTAGGCCCAATGTTATCCTATGGCAGGCTGGGGGCCTTGGGTTGGTGGCTGCTGGCAGGCAGGCCACTCGGCTGTGGGAGCAAAGCTCCTGGTCACTTACTCAGGGCAAGTGGGGAAGTCGAACAGGGTAGTGGGTGCACCCTCAGCGGCACTGGGGCGGCCGGGTGCAGTGGGCTTTTGGGCCGTCGGGCGCCCAATGGTTTTCAATGGGAAAGCTGCGTGACGAACAAAGGCTGCAAGCTCGGGGACGGTGATTCTTCAGGTGCGACCACCACTTCGAGAGGTAAGTTGGGAAGCTGTAGGAAGGGTAGGCACCCAGGAGTTGGGCACAGGAGGCCGTGGGGCGTCGGGTGCAGGGGTGTCTTTAGGTGTCGGAAATCTTACCCTCGGCTGGTCGCGGTTGGAGGGGGCCCAGGTTCTGAGGCTGCAGGCGTCGTCAGGATCGTCGAGGAGGGTCCTTGGGTGCTGGATTCTGGGTCACAGTCGCCGGGGGACGTCCTCGTGGTCTTTGTCCACTCAGGCACAGGCCGGGCTCGGCGGGTGCAGAGTGTGCTGGATTCGCGGTTCCTGGCTGGCACCAGGGGTAGGTTACTTGCTTTTGAGCAGTACCACTGCTCGTGGGAGTCCCAGGTAGTTAGAGTCACAAGGCAGTCAGGTCCTCTGGGGTTCTTGAGGTTGCTGACCACTGGAGACGCCGGGGTTTAGCAGGAGCAGGTTCGAGGGTCGACAGGCCGGTAGGGCTGGGTCCAAATCGGTTGGTGTATTCCTCTTGTTAGCAGCTGCACGGCAGGTCTTCTCGTTTCTTGATCTTTTTTGTTTCGGAATCTGGATCTGAGGAAGGAAGGTTCAGGGTGCCCCTAAAATACTAGATTTAGGGGCGTTACAGGTAGGTAGAGGGCAGGGACCAATGGGTCCCTTCCCTGGGGTGGGTACACCCCCTATCCTGCCACTCTCCAGTGGGAGGGGGGCAGGAGCCTAGTCCTGATTGGGTAGGGCTCCCCATCTTCAAGATGGCGAGAGCCCGGAGATGTGCTTCACCTCGCCTCCCCCACCTGAGGGGTGGGGTTGGCAGAGGCTGGCCCACCCCCTTTCCTCCCTTGGTTTTCCCGCCAGTCTTCCCGCCAGAGTGGGGGCTGGAACCAGTGGGGACCAGTTGCTGAGTACAGCAAGTGGTCTGGGGAAGCCTCACAAAGGTGGAATGCCTTTGAAGCTTCCCCTGCCCATCCTGGGGGAGGAGGCCTAGCACCTCGCCCAGGACGTGCATTGTTGCAGGCCCGGGAGAGCGGATGGCTCTCTACCCAGGGGTCCAGCAACATGTCTGCTGGGTGGCAGCCTAGGCAGCCCCTCAGACAAGACGTGGATTGTAGGTTAGGTTCAGGGGGCAACTCTAAGTTGCCCTCTGTCGTGCATTTTACATTAAATCCCACACTGGCATCAGTGTGGGTTTAATGTGCTGAGAAGTTTGATACCAAACTTCTCAGTCTTCAGTGTAGCCATTATGGTGCTGTGGAGTTCGTATTGACGACCTCCCAGCACCATATACTCTTAATGGCATCACTGCACTTACAGTGCCCAGGAATGGCCCTGGGCACTGTAGGGGCACAGGGCTCATGCACCTGTGCCCACACCACTGGCATAGTGCACTCAGCTAGAGGGGTGACTGAGGTATGCCAGGGCAGTGTGTTTGTGGGCATGGCACACAGGGATGTGTGCCATGTCGATTCTCTGTTTAGTTCTGCACCAAGACACTCAGCCTGCAAAGGCAGGGTGTGTGTGTCAGGGTACAGGGCCTCTAAGGGTGGCACAATAAGTGCTGAAGCCCTTAGGGGCCTTCTCTGGTCACAATGCCCTGGGTACCTAGGGTACCATTTACCAGGGGCTGACATGTGGCCAGAGGTGCCAATTGGGTTTAGGCTGTAATGCAGTTTTTAGGGAAGGAACACAGGCCCTGGGCACCTGATTGGCAGGAGCCCAGGGCACACTCAGTCAAAGTACATCAGCAATTCAGCAAAAAAAGTGGGGGGCATACTATGCAAGAAAGATGGCACTTTCTCACAGCATACCAGAGGCAGGGAGGGCTGGTGAGAGCATCAGCTTAAATGGAATAAAAGGGAAAGAAGCAGGCAGGCCCTTTGGTGAGGGGGCAAGAAATGGGCACCTTTACTCTCTCTGCTCATACATCTACCAAAAGCTCCGATGCTTCCCTTCTACAATAGTGCGTAGTGTTAAGTAAAGGATGTGGCTACATACATCACTGCTCTATCAGAGCCACTGCCTATTCAGTTGTCCTCTGTAGGATCTGCTTTCATGGTCACCCCCACTTTTTGCTGGTGCCATTATGTTTTACTGACTAGTCTGACTGGGATCCTGGTAATCAGGACCCCAGTCTCTGTGCTTCCTCCCTAAATTGGACATGGTGAGTACTTAGGTACACTCCAGATTGGCTACTGGTGCAAATGCCACCCATGAGACCACTCAAACTGTGACTACAGGCCTGCCATTGCAGCATATGTAAGCTGGTGCTAGCACCACTTACGACATATACAAGTCTCCTTATATTGGAGGTCACTACACTTAAAACCTATAAATCACCCCTAAGGCAGGTCTTAAAATCCTGAAGTCAGGGGTGTGTAATTTAATAAAATATCTACTTGTCCATGGGACAGGTTGCTTCATAAATCTACTGCTTGTCCTGTAACAAAATCCACTTGCCCCTTTGATGCCCTGTAGTGCGGCGACAAATTATGGCAGCAATCTCATTATATAAGAGCTCTGATATAGCCTCCTTGATTATGCCAGGGCTCATACCAAGTAGTGTTTGAATACTTGCAATCCCCTTATGTTGCCACGTTTCCGCAGATCTACATGCTGGGGCTGAAGTTAGTCATAAGCAATAGTTCCAGGGTTTGAATGCCCTTTTGAGTCTGTGCAAACCTAGTAACTTGCATGTTTTAAGGGTTTTCAACAACTCTTCTCTAATCTTTTCTCATACTGAGAAATGTTGGAAATTTACTCCGGACAATGGCAGATGTAAACCTTCTTCCAGAGTTGGAAAAAAAGTGGTTGGAGGGAAAGTGAACTTGCAAACACTCAGATTTTCGCATGAGCAAATCTACACATGCATATTTGCTCATGCTAAAATGCAGCTCACAAATATTTTCTAGGAGTACTATTTCTTGCCCTACTTCTGTAAATTCTTGGGAATTCACGAAAGCCGTATAGCTGCACTTAATGCAAGGACATATACCATGGGTGCACTTTTGAGACTTTCTTTAATAATTGGGCCTGTAATTTGGTTTGGCGTTGACCATGACCTTTTGCTTATTAAAATTCTGTCTCTCTCTCTCGCTCTGTCTCTGTATCGGCTGGCTTCACTGTGAGTGACAGCATTCTGCTCTTTCACAAGGAGCATATCGGCACACAAAGTAGTTTTGTTCAGTGCCAGTAACCACTGTGGCAGTGTGTGCTTTTTGAGACCAAAAACAATTTTTGCTTTTGCCAATGTTTGTTATAATGGTGAGGGCCCGGCAGCTCCCACACCAATAAGGTTTTACAAAACCATGCCAAAACAAGTCATACATTGACAAAACTAAAAAGCGGACCACCAATTTCAGACCTACCGGCTTGGCCAATGCTGGTTTATTTTTGTTTCCCATAATCTTATTGAAACTGGTTACTCTGATTTTGCATTATCAATATTTTTGGGAAACACTAGCATGCATCAACACATGTTACTAAATGATGCTGCAAAGAAATGCTACCTAAAATTTTACAGTAGTTTAGCGAAATGTTTTTTTCCTGCTTTCATTTTTTTTGTCAACATTTGATTTTGAAAGCAAAGAATCATCAATCTTGCTTTCAAGCATCTGCAAATATTTGCATCAAATCAGAGCATTCTGGGAGCATTATACATAGCCTCATACTGCTAAACTCTGAAAACGTGTGTACACATTTTTATACTGGAACCGCTGTCAGTGGTGCGGACAGAGCTTACAACATTTACTTAGAGCGCTCACCCCAACAATAAAGGCTTTTAATAATGAACCATAAATACAAGTTTGAACAGCATTAACACATGGACAAAAATATTACCTTAACTGCAGACAGTGCCCTTCCCTGATCCATAATGTGGTACTGCAAACTGGCAGCCAAAGGGTTTGTGCTGCAGGGGGTTGGGCCTACTTGTCCCAAGAAAACAATAAACATGAAAACTTGTTGCCCTTGACCCCAAACAATATGTCCTGGGCGTCGGGCTATAGAAATTCCACATCCCTGCTGAAGTCAGGGTGCTTGGTTTTAAGTGTGAGGGTGCCTCTGCATGAGCAGAACACCCCTACAACCTTCAGAGTCCATTCTACCGAGTTATAAGTGCATCAGCCATTAAGATACAGAGTGGCCATGCGTCATTACGCGATGGCTCTCTCTAAACTGGCTGCAACGAACACGGACGTGCTTGGTATCAAACGTGTTGGAATCACACCCCCACACCGTACACTGTGTAGGATGTATGATTCCATGCAATGTAAAGCTCCTCCAGGAGGTCTTCAGTGCTCCTGGTACCAGTCTTCTAGACCCAGACAACAAACTATGGCTGCTGCCGACCAGATACACGAGTCTGCCCTCCTGCTGCTGAGCCAAGCTCGAGCAGAGAAAGGCAGGACAATAGGTTTCATGTCACAGGGAGGTGCAACCACCTCCCAGACAGGACTTAGTGTATTGGGACAGGGTGGGGGCGCTTGCTAGCGCCACTAGACTGCTTTGAAGGGCACATTTGGTGACTGTAGGAAAGTAGGATCTGCTTCTTATGGTTACCCCCACTTTTTGCTGGATGTAATGCTGTTTTTGACTAGTCTGACTGGGATCCTGCTAATCAGGACCCCAGTCTATCTGCTTTCTCCCTAAACTGTTATGCTATGTACTTAGGTGCATCCCAGATTGGATACTGGGGTACCCTAGTCAGTCCCTAGCATATGGTTCACATGTACCCAGGGAATAGGTACCCCAGAGGCCTCACATGGGCTGCAGCATGTATTATGCCACCCATGAGACACCATTCAAAATGGACCTACAGGCCTGCCATTGCAGCCTTTGTAAGTTGGTGCATGCACCACTTACTTAAGATATAGGTTTCCTATATCTAAGGGTCACTGCACTTAAAACCTATAAGTCACCCCTATAGCAGGCCTTTACAATCCTGAGGGCAGGGTGCTTGGTTCTAAGTGAGAGGGTGCCCCTGCATGAGGAGGACACCCCTGCAGCCTACGGAGTCCATTCTCCCGGGTTGTCAGTGAAGCAGCCATATACTATATATAGAGGGGCATTACGCGACTGCAGGATGACCATCTCGAAAACAGCTACAACCAACCTTATTGTGTTTGATGTCAAACAAGTTGGAATCATACCCACACACCGGTAACCGGTGTGGGAGGTATGATTCCACCCACCAGGAAGGCCCTTTGCGGGGCCCTCAGTGTTCCCGGTACCAGCCTTCTAGCTCCGGACAGGACAAAATGGTTGCTGGCGACCAGAGACACATTTCTGCCCACTTGCTGCTGAGCCAAGCTCAAGCAGGGGAAGGCAGAACAATAGGCATACTGTCACAGGGAGGTGTGACCACCTCCCAGACAGGATTTAGTGTATTAGGGCTGGGTGGGTGCGCTTGCCAGCGCCTGAAAACCTGAGGACGGGAACATATCGTGTCCCTGTGCATAGACCAGTGCAAACCAGTCCTGGGAGCCGTGGGCTCCCGCTCTGGAGCGAAACTGGACAAAGGACATGGGAGTAACCTCCTCCCTGTCCAGACCCTCCCCAGGGAGGGTCCCCTGAATCTGGTCAACCCTCTCCCGTGGGTATTTAAGGGCTTACCTGGTTGTAGGACCTTAGATTCGTCGTGGACAAGATTCAAAACTGAAATCACTGCACTTCGACCAACTGGGCACTCTGGACTTCGCTGGACTTCGTTTGGGCCCGACTGTCTCCCTCTCAGTCTGCTGCATAGTCTGTGCCTGTGCACCGTACAGGATCCGTGTAGGACCTGTGGAGTATCCAAGACACCTGAAGATAATCTCCCTTGGAGTGAAGGAGTCACTCCCCTGCATGGGCAGGCACCGCAACACTACTGACTGGTCTGCTGATCCCGATCTCCTCCGGACTCCTAAAGGCTCAGCAACACAGGAGGTGGTTTCTACATCCCTCGAGGTCAGAGCTGCCCTCTCACAGAGTTTAGGTCAGAATACCACGTGGGGGCTGCAATACTCGAACCCCTGTGCACTGCGTACTTTTGCATGTGCTTGTTGGCAATCCTGTGACAAGTGCATTGGGCTCCAAGTAACCCCAACCTCTGGCAACTTTTGATACATAGATCTTCAACCACCTTGCACCATGTGCTCCGTGGCCGTTTTGTGAAACTGCCCGAGGTCCTCTCGCGACTCCTGTACCGCCAGCCTGTGGGTCATCTTTAATTTCCTTGGGCTCCCCTGATTGCTCTGGGCTTGCTCCGACTCCCCTGCTTGTGGGGAGTCTCTTGGACCTTGCTGGTCCGACCCGTACACTTCTTCGACTTCCTGCGTGGGTTGCTTTTGCCAAGGCTTGTTGGTGCTCCCGCCGGACACCGACCCCCTCAGCACTCGACATCCTTCGTGGGACAGTTCGCATCCCGCTCCTGGTCGTCCTCAACGTCGCCTGGTCCCTGCAGCTGCAGAGTCAAGGTCATCTTCAATTATCCTGAAGCACCAGACATCGGTGGGCATTCGTCTACCGAGCCCCTGCTCACTCAAGTGATCCAGAATCCAGAATCCAGAATCTGTCCCCTCTGCTTTCAGGTACCTCGACAAGAATCCACGTTTGGATTCCAACGGACACTTTCTCCTCTTCCAGCAGTGGCTCTTTTCGGAGTCCTCCATTGGGTTCGACGTGGTTTCCGACGCCACTTCACACCTATGCACCCTGGGTTAGGTAACTTGGGTACTCCGGTATCCACGGGTGGGGTCGCTCTCCAACCTTCTGTCTTCCGCGGGGTTTCCTCGAAGTCCACTGGTAAGGGTTCCTAATCTTTAAAAATCCAACCGCGACTTGCAAATAGACTTGTACGGAGCACGCAGTTGTGTACTCACACTGCACACGCTCTCCGTGGGGTCCCCATCTACTCACCATGGGTGGTTCCTTGGGGTCCCAGCAATTCTATGTCCTGACTCGAGTCGTGGTTCTTATACCAATTGTTTAGTATATGGTTTGGCCCTCCCTGGGGCTCACTGTGTATTAGTGCCATTTACTGGGATTTCTTTGCTATGGTATTGTGTGCTTTGTGTATATCTCCGTGTGGGAGATACTGGAACGTACTAGAGAGTATTATATAATAAATACATATTTTTATGAATACCTTGTGTGGTTCTCTTTCATTTAATCTGTTGCATTCTGGTAAAACAAGCTGCTTTACACTCCTTCAAGACTAAGCCTGAAGGGTGCTCTCCACAGCTACCACTTGGTTAGCTGTCTAAGGTTGTCTGAGACCTCTTAAATCACCAAAAGGGTTGTCTGGACTGGTGCAAGGTGCCCACTTACCTTAGTGGATATCATATACCAGGCCAGCCTCTCACTGTGCCCTCCTGGCATACTCCAGTTGAAACCAGTTCAGGGAGCTGTTGTCTCCCGCTCTGGCACGAATCTGGACAAAGGACATGGGAGTATCCTCCCCACTGTCCAGATACGTTGTGGGACAAGATTCAGATCCGAAACCACTTCCACAGTCTACACACTTTAGACTTTGTTGGACTTCTCATTAAGAACAGAGTCTGCAATTGGGAAGACTCCTGCTGCTCCTGGTCTCGTCGTCCTGCAAGTCTGCTGCAATGTCTGTGTTCGTGCTCCATACAAGTTCATCACAGGGCCTGTGGATATCCAAGAAACCCGAAGGAATCTACCTTGGAGTGAAGGAGTCACACCCCTGCATCTGCAGGCATTGCAGCACAACTGACCAGTCTGGGCTTCCACGGACTCCGAAAGGCTCAGCAGAACAGGTGGTGGTTCTGCAACTCCCTCGAGGCATGCACTGTCTTCTCACCGAGTTTGAGGCCAGTATCCCTCATCGGAACCGCTGGAACAGAACCGCTGTGCACTGCATCAATTTGCTGTTGCCAAGGCTTGTTGACTCTCTCCTCCAGAGATCTTCAGGCTCCAAGAAGTTCCTGCCTCAAGCATCTCCTACAGCCAAGATCTTCGCCTGCACCACATCCATTGCACCGTGGGCCTTCATCATTTAGTGTTACAGCAAACAAATGATGGACGGAATGCTGACAATGCAAACATTCTCCCCCAGGCAAAAGATCTGGGTTAAATCCATCGTTATTTTGCCCACTACGCCACCCCAGTTTGGACCCAGCCATATGCAAATCAGAGGACCTGGCCTGGCAGTTCGGTCTGGACTGTTCCCATGGGGCACAGGGTCAAGACTGATTTGCATACGGCTGGGTCCAAACTGGGGTGGCGTAGTGGGCAAAAGAACGATGGATTCAACCCAGATCTTTTGACTGGGGGAGAATGTTTGCATTGTCAGCGTTCCGTTAATCATTTGTTTGCTGTAGCACATTCATCATTTAGTGAGCTGCTCGAGGTCCTCTTGTGACTCCTCTGCCTCCGGCCGGTGGATCCTCTCAAGGGTCTTCTTTGGCTCCAGTGGGCTGCCCTGCTTGCTCGGGCCTGCTCTGACTTACCTGCTCATGGTGAGTCACTTGGACCGTGCAGGTCCCGACACTGCACATTCTTCTACAACTACGTTGGTTGCCGTTGCCAAGGCTTGTTGGTGTCCCTGTCTCACACTGACCCCCTTGCTTTTGACAACCGACATGGGACAGCTTGTGAATGGCTCCTCGTCATCCACAGCGTCGCCTGGTCCGGCCAGCTGCAATTTGAAGGGCACCGTCAACTCTCCTGCATCTCCAACAACGGTGGGCATTCGTCATCCGTGCCTCCTGGTCATTCCTGAGTGGCATAGACACTGTCCCCTCTGCTTGCAGGTAGCTCTCATCTTGAATCCACCTTTGGGTTCCACCGGACTCTTTCGCCTTCTTCGCCAGCAGCATCTTCATTGAAGTCCTCCATTGTGATCTACAGCGGTTTCCTACGTCAATTCATGTGTTAGTGAGTGTTAATAATAACTTTTTTTATAACGACACTGTGGTTCTTTTGCACTTAACCTATACTATAAGATTAAGTACTGGTAAAACAAGCTGCTTTACACTCCTTCTGGACTAAGCCTGAGATTGCTTTCCACAGCTACCACTTGGAGAGCTTTCTAAGGTTGTCTAAGACCACTAAAATCAGCATAAGGGTTGTCTGGATTAGTGCAGGGTGTAACACTTACACAAGTGTGCACCATATACTAAGCCAGCCTGTCACATCTTCCTTCTTAAACCCTGATACAAATGAAACTTCACGTCCACATATCATACCACAGATGGCCTAGCAGTTGTTTTTAGCACACATTTATTTCTGGCTTCACTGCACTTGTTTTAGTAAAAAAAAAATTTTTTTAGGCTTTTAGGTTCAAGAGTACAAAGTGGCACCTTTTCCACTAGAGGCCATAGAACTCAGTCGGGTAAGATGGCTGGTTTTCCCACTGACTGGTTGTGGGGGGGGGGGAAATTACATAGTCCAAAAGATGCCTAAAACCCTTCAAAGCATCAGATTTGATAGGGGCGTGGCCAAGATGGTGACCGCATCGGACGCTTTCTAAACAAGCTCTGCGTTAGGCCCAACAGATATCCTGAACTCCAGCATCATCGGCCTGTCAACGGGTTTATTCTGGCTTGCCCACACCCTGGCTAACACCCTTAGAGCCGGGTCTGGCCGTTGGCTGCAGGGATTCGCCTCAAAAACATCGGCATGAAGACGTGGCAGATCGTGGCCTGTGGTGCACTTCTCCAGGGACGATAACTAGCTGGAGCAGGAACAACCTTGTAAACTGAAGATGGGGCAGAGCCCTGGACCTGCACTGCCTGATAGGCCTGAAGCATTCCTGATCCAATGGTACAGGGCTGGGCGGTGCGGACGGAGGAACAGCCCTGCTGCAGGGGTGGTCCTGCTCCTGGGAGCTACGGAGCCTTGTCTGCCTTCGCTGCCGGATATTAGAGGAGGCCCTTGAAAGGTGAATTAGGGGTGCAGAGAAACGCCAGAGAGTCCATGCCGAGAGGCAAGCTGAGGCCAGCGAAAGGCTGAGCTGGACTAGACAGACAGACTGTTTTGCATTGCCTCCTGGACCGAGGTTTCGCCGCCGGTGGAGGGCCAGGCTTAGAGCCGGAGTGGTGGTAGCCGAGGGGCGGCCCGGCCGTAGGACCAACTCACCTTTGTTGGAGGCGCCGCCTTACCTGTGCCTGCTGGAAGTGTATCCCTCGATGGGAAAGTGAGTGGCGGCGCTGCTCCGGTGACCACGAGCAGCTCCCAAGACTGCCTGGTGAGGTCTGGCCATGGCTGTGACGCCCCCTTCCCCCTGGGTTGCAGACGCTGGTGCTTGCGGCTTGCAAGGGAGTGCTTGGTCTGGGCTGCCCCAGGGAACTGTGGATCACGCCTGTGGGGCCCCGGGGGGCGGCAGCAAGTCCACTAACGCCATCTAGTGACACGAGACTCCCCGGAGGGAGCAGGTGTGTGAGAGCGGATACTGTGGCCTACACACAAGAACACGGCTTGAAGCACTGGGAGGGCTGAACCCTCGGCAATTGGCATCAAGAAGTTGGGGGCCTTGGAGAGTCCCTGAGCCACGGAAAGGAAGTAGCACCTGCTGCGAGACACCTGGGACACCTAAACCAGTCATAATGGGGTAAGAGGAGTGGCCTTTGTTATTTACCCCAGGGATTGAGACTCCGAGTATACACAGCGAAAGGGGAAGGAGGGGTCTGGATAGTGGATCACCACCGTGATGCCCCCCACCGCAGAATTGCCCCTTCTTGAACTGCCAAATACATGGGGGTACTGTGTTGTACTGGCGGGAGTCCTGTGAGACTCTCCACGGCTCTGGGTCCTGCATCGAATCTGTAGCCTATGGGACTGCTCTATTATCAGCCTGAGATATTGATGAGCCTAGGAAGCACGGCAGAGCACATAACCCGCCTCTGGTGCCGGAACGGGGACCCATTAGCGCCACATTGGAAGAGTTGCACGTGATTCCCTAGGTGTCCCGCCCTGTTTGTAATACCTTATTCACTACAGCACTGATGGTGAAAGCAAGACCTAAACAGGCGGGAGCTGCACCCAAAGCCCCCTAATCACTCCAATGGAACCACAGCAGAAGATGACACCACCACCCCATCTGTGGACCCCATACGGCTCCAGTTGGATAAGATTCTAGCTGCTGTAGAGGACAATAAGCCACCCTTCAACAAGACATAGGCACGGTGTCAGTGGGCCTTGATCTATTGCGAACGGAGCACCACAAGTTGGCGGACTGAGTCAAGGGGATGGCGAGCCCCATTACAGAACTCCGGCATGAATGCACAGCTCTTAAGAGTCAGATGTCTGACCTGAGGGACAGGGTGCAGCTCCTCGAACAGCACACAGAAGATGCTGAAGGTCGCAATAGACGCAACATCAGGGTAGTGGGCCTCCCAGAGGAAGTTGAAAAAGACGATATGGATACTACCTGGAGAGCTGGCTACGAACAGAGGTAGCCTCTGGCCTGCTTACCCCCTTTTTCACACTGGAGAGGCCCCATTGCCTACCGGCACCGCCGCCTGCCCCCGGCAGACCTCCCAGACCAGTAGTGGCCAGGTGGCTGCACTTCTGAGATAGAGATACTACATTGCAGAAGGCGCGCTCAGATGGCCCCTACACTGTGGACAATGGCAGGGTCTCCATATTCCTGGACTTTACTGCGGCAATGCAGGCCAGAAGGGCCTCCTTTCTGGAAGTCAAGAGATCCCTCCATGAAAATGATATCCAGTACACCTTAATGCTTCCATCCAAACTCCAGATTATTCTAGATGGCTCTACACACTTCTGTGACTTTCCAGAGTCCGCTTGGGCCTGGCTGGAGGTCTATAGGGTGGGGACGGGCCTCCCCACAGCATGCTCAAAACCGTCGGCACCCAGGCGGAGGGTATGGAAGCGCCCACGCAGGGTTGTAAGTGGCGGCCCCAGGAGTGGCCCATCTCCCTCGCAGACCGAACTGGAACGAGCAGCAGCCCTGCAGGCTGTAGCGGACATGGTGCAGGACTCTGTGTCCTCGCATGGTGATGGGACTAGTCTCCCAGTGGTCACACCCCAGACGGTGGATGACCTTGTTTGATATCCTTTGTTACATGTGGTCCTGTTGATGCGGGGACACAGGGGTGTTAAGGAGGGAAGTAGTCTCTTGAAATAAGCCACACATTCTCATGTGCTTTCTGATTGCATTGCACCATGTGCAAATCTGATTGACTGCTGGAGAGGTCTCTGCACTGATCATATTGTGATGGTCCGGTAATGCATGGATCTGGCGCGCTCGTCTTGGCCTGCACCTCACAGAGAGGCCCTTGTAGGCTGACTGGAGGAGGTATTCATTTAGCATTCAGTTTGGACGGCCAGCCGTTTTTGTGCTGCCCTTTGGTTGTGAAGTTCATAGTTGGACCTTTCTTTGCCCCTTTATTCTTGTTGTTTGCACAGGGACCGCACATCACGGGAGTGGGGGTGGGTGGGGGGATCCTGGGGGACAGCTGATGGTGTGGCTCTCTGCACCTTCCTATGGCTGAACGCTGCCAAGCTCTGACATTTGTGTCATGGAACATAAGGAGGATAGAATCAGTCTAAAAAAATAAATAAAAAAAAACTGTGTATAGGTAACTCCGATGGAGGGGAGTACAGGTGGCTACGCTTCAGGAGACCCACCTTGTCGGGGCTGAGATAGATCAGTTGAAACGTAGATGGCAGGGCCAGCTTTATGCCACTTCCTATTCAGCTTATGCCAGCGGGGTTTTAATATAGATTAGGGTGGGGTCCCCTTTGAGCTCACCCGCCCCATTATAGATAAGGAAGGTAGATATGTTTTTATGGAGAGTAGATTGTTTGGGAGGGAAGTTACACTGGGGAGCATCCACGCTCCGAGCGAAGACCAGATTTCCTTCCTCCACTCACTCTCCACTCACATGGCTGGCCTGCCCACTGATAGCCTACTGCTAGGAGGCGATTTTAATTGAGTACTGGATGTACTACTGGAGGGCTCGACCCCTCCACTGACGGGGACGGGGCAGGCAAGCTGTCGGAGGGACTGCAGGTTGGGCAGTGGGGGGGGGGGGGGTGGATGTTTGGAGGACCCCGCATGGATAGGAGCGTGACTTCCTACTTCTCCTATATCCATAACCTACACACCCTGATAGATAGATTTGTATGTTCTCAGAGACTTACCCAACATATTGTATACTCTGACTATCTGGGGTGGACCTTGTCTGATCACAGCCCCGTTCTACTGGGGTTTCAGCCAGTAGGGGAGCGCCCACCTGTCCCCACATGGCGGCTCAGTCCAGCCTCTCTGGAAGACACATGCTACCGTGATTCACAGATGGAGGTGATCTCAGATTATTTCACTCAGAACCAGGGCTCCGCATCCTCAAGCATTGTGGAGTGGGAGGCTTTCAACGTTGTGGTACAGGGGTCATTGTATTGGGCTGACGGTCAGTACCCAGAGGGAGTTGTGTAGGAAACTCCAAACACTGGAGGCTAAACTGCATACCTTGGATAAAGCTCTTGGTACCCAGCCAGATATACTGGTTGAGATCCAGTAGACAAGAGAACGGTATACCACTCTGGAGAGGGTACAGCCACGATTACAAACAGTACATTAGCAGGACGCACGACAAGGAGGGGAAAGCTGACCGACTTAGCATGGCTCATTAGACCCGAATTTCGGGGGGGGGGGGGGCGAAGGCTATTACACACATCCAACAGAGGGATGGTCGGTCTCTGCACTCGCCCACAGCAGAGTCCGCAATTATTATGAAGGCTGTATGCTACCCCTGTGCCCCTCTCAGCGGAAGCTCGGTTGGCCTTTTTAGCAGCTATACCACTGCATAGATTACCTGAATATCACCGCAAAGACCTGGAGGGACCTGCAACAGCACAGGAGATACGGGTAGCTATTAAGGAGATGGCGAGGGGCAAAATACCAGGTTCTGACGGCCTTCTGACTGAGTTTTATGTAGCCTATGCTGGGACCTTAGACCCGTGGTTGGAAAAGCTATACACGGACTCGTGGCGGCTCTGTACACTCCCGGTGTCCACCAATGATGCCATGGTTATTCCCCTTCCCAAAACTAAGGAACAGGGAGCCGAATTCTGCCGCCTCTCCATGCGGACCATAGACTTCAAGATCTTGATGTCCAGAACTGGGGTGTGTTTGCAATTACTTTTAAGTAGTTTTAACGATTTTATGTGCAATCTTGGATTAAAGACTAATACGGCCCAGTCCTATGTTATGGTTGCTGGGCGCACTCCTCGCCCATTAAAAACCTGTTTTATTAATAGCGATAAATTGCTTTATGTGCCAACCTTCTCCTATTTAGCCATACCTTTCGATCAGAGAAGGAACATGGTGTCATCTTGTAAACACCAGGAAGGGCTCCTTTGATCGAAACGTGGAGGCACTATTCAAGTTTGCAAAGAAGTTGGGCCATAAGCAGATAGACTCCTTAATTACCATCTAGAAGGCCTGCTTCTGTGCTGTGATCCTGTATGGGGCAGGAGTGTGGGGCTTTTGTAATTCATCGTGCCTACAGACAGCAGAAAATCATTTCCTTAGATGTCTATTGGCGGTTCCTAGCAGCCTGCCAATTATTTTATGTCATACGGAACTAGGTCCGTTATCGCATCGTGTAACTATTGCGCCAATAATGTTGTGGCACTCGGTGTGGGTCAAAGAAGAGCCTGCGCTTAACCATGCAATAATACTAGATTGTCTCAGCCTAGAACGCATGCAGGAGATTCCTTGGCTTCACCACATTAAGAAATTGTTATAACGGGTAGTAAGAGGGGAATGTTTTAGTACTCCAGAAACAACTACAAATATTCCAAAATACCAGCTGAAAAGGATTTGTTATCCATGTTAAAACAAGAAAATGAGCGCATAGAGCTGGGCAAGAAGAAAGTCCAGGAGACCATGCCGCCGGTCTGTACTGAAAACATAGAGCCTTATTTACTAAGCCACTCGGCAAGATTTTATTTGGTCAGATTCAAGTTCAGCACAACTCACTTTTTGGTTTCCTATCCCGTAAGGGGTATTCTGATGCTGAGCTCCAACTATGTCCGTGTGATTCAGGGTATAAACAAAATATGGTGCATTTCTTATTTTTCTACCAGCTATATCCAGGGCCACAGACAAATTTAACTATCCCACTTTTAAAGACTTTGAATATAAAGAAATGGAGACCGGCTCTGTATTATTTACAGCTCTTGAAAACAGAAGAAATATGCCAGATGATTTATATTTCATTTCTTCTGCAGTACGTTTAGGCATTTTAGTTGGAAAATGATTAATACGCTGTCCTGTTCGGATAACTAACAATACTTTTTATGTATAATGCATTTTCCTATTTTGGGTTTTTAATTGTGTGGTAACGAGCTCAAATGATGTTTATTGATTTATGTTGACTTTGAGAAGTCAAATGGGATTTATATATGTTGTAAGCTGCTCAGCTAACATGGATTTTATTAAGCTTTTACTAATTTAATCTGTATGCACTTTGCCACGTGTGCACTTTGCCCATTGACTTCTCTTTTGTAAAATCATCATGAATTGTTTCTTTTCTTGCTTTAACTATATACATTGATGAGCTATGTTTTAATTGTATTTTAACTGTATGTTTGATGTACTCTTTTATGGTTATGGAAATAACCAAAAAGAAATTTGATGGTGATGATGAGACTTCAAGATCCTTAGTAAGGTGTTGGCCCTCCAACTGCTCCCACATCTGCAGTCTCTGGTTCATAAAGACCAAAGCGGCTTTATCCCAACCTGCAGCACCTCTCAGAACTTTAAGCAGCTTTAATATGTGATGTACCATCCTGAGGCCCAAGATGCAGTGCTTATGTCAGGGGACCTTGAAAAAGCATGCAACACAGTGCGGTGGGACTTTTTATTTGATGTGATGTCAAAGATGGGCCTGGGAGAGAACTGGGTTAAGTGGGTCAGAGTGCTATACACCGCTCCGATGGCCCGGGTCACAACTGGAGCCACGCTCTCCCCACAATACCGGGTATGTAGAGGCACAAGGCAGCGATGCCCGCTGTCCCTGCTGCCGTTTGCCCTGGCCATTGAACCCCTCGCAGAGCTCTTCAGACAAGGCCAGGGCTCCGCCGTTACAGCAGAGGGAAGAGAACACATTATCTCCCTCTACGTGGATGATATACTCCTTTAATTGAGAGACAGGGACCCAGGCATCACAAGAGCTTTGGAACTCCTACAGGATGTTGAGGTGGTGTCTGGTCTTCGGGTCAATAAGACCAAGACACATGTTCCCTGTCTCTCTGGGTGTGGCGCAGCCGCCGGGCCTCCCTTCAGATCTGCCTATTAAAGTGAAAGCATGGCACGGGCACTTTTAAAAAAAAAAAAAAAAAAACATCTGTGTCAACTTGACAAACGGATGCTTTTTCTTGTCAAATCTCGCCATGACGAGCTTTCACTTTAACGTCGGCCACGTCCCTTTCTTTAGACGCGGCTTGTCTAAAGAAAGGAGTGCAGCCTCCATTAATGTGAAGGCGCTGCATGGGTGCTAGTAAACAAACAAATATTTGCAATACAATAGGTCTCGCATTTGAAAGAGCTTAAGCTATTGTATTGCCAATAGCTCAAACTCTCGTAAATGCGAGACGCATTGCAAATGCTTGTTAGGGACTACTCGTCCGTTCTGGCGAGCTGACAACAGGTGTTCTGCTTGCCCACAAAGTGAAAGAGCAATAAAGATGCCTTTAAATCTTATCTTGTCACATTTGCTGGCTTTCAGAGACAGAGGTCAAAAGTTTGTCTCCCGAAATTTATATTTCTTCCTGTGACTGAAGTTAGAGGATTGTGTAAAGTGAACTGTGTGACAATTGAACTGTGCAAAGCATGTGAAATGAAAGGCTGTAAGATGGCAGGCTTTTTTCCTAACACAACACTGAAATAGCTAATAAGTAAACTGTTCAAACATTTCAAATATATTTCACTAGTTATGAAGACCCATTTTTGTAAATCTGTAGTGAATTTTTTTTTTATAGGATCATAACAAATTAGAACACTTTACTTGGGGATGTGCAACTTTTAAACATTTTTGCTGAAACGCAATTTCCAATCATTGTTTATGCACTATTATCAGTTAAACTACAAGTTAGTGGGAACGTTTTGTGGCCATTTCGATGGAAAATATGCCATCTGTAAATGACAGTGCACTACCACATCATGCTTTAGTAATATATTTATAAAAAGTGAGTTTTGGGAATTATTACGCCTCCTGCCCAGATGACAATGCTATTAGTGAACTAAGACGCAAACAAGGATCATGTGTATCCCTATATATGGGCTAGATTCTTGTTATTTAAGGAGCAAATATTTGGTCTAGTAAACAAAACGTTTTTTTGTACAGCAGAAATAGTGAATTTGCATATTTGAAGGTGCTCTGTTATGTGATAAGGAAAAAGGCGGCTTCATAAGACAAAATATTTACCTAGGATCATACAATTTTAGACCATTTCACAGGTCAAGTACATTACAGTTAGGTCGTGAAGATTATTCAAGTTACTAGACCTGCAGGTCTAGTAAAAATTTTATGATTTTTCGAGCCCTGGTTTATAGATCTGGCCCTAGTGTTAGCTAGAAGACGAATAGCTATGACATGGAAATCGGCAGTTGGACCCTAGAGTCCAGACTTGGAGGATGGATGTCACCCAGTGGGCAAGGGCTGAGGAGAGGGTGTTGGTTAGAGAGGCCAAAGGGGTGCGGGTCCGCCCTATAGCAGATTTATGGACTGAGGTGCTGGTAATGTGGGAGGACCCGGAGAGTGGCCCCGGGGAGGAACGATGACTCACTTGAGGCGGGGGGAGGTTGGAGCATCAGGGGACCAAAGAGGCAAGATAGTTACAAGATGAACTGGGGAACACCCCTAGAACCCTGGCTTTAATGTGCTGTCATGTTGTAGCGAGCGGAGGAGTTTAGATCCCCCTCACTCCACAAACATTACAAAAGGTGAGGCCATGGCCGTAGAGGGCATTCGTCATAACACTAGGAGGGAACCGCCCGGTGGTGGCTGCCCGGCCCCTCTTCCACACGCCTACCCCCCTGATAGTTGGTGGTTGCAACCCACTGGCACTACGGGTAGGCGACACTCAGCTGACCGAGTCCTTTCTTTGTGCAAGGACACCCTGTTTTCCTGGTTTTTTTTGTTCACAATATTTTCCCACTTCCTGTTATATAATTGGCAATTCAATTCCCTTTGAATGCTGTATTATGTTTTTGTAGTAGTGTTAACATACCTCCCTTCGTAAAAGCAAGGGGATATCTCCTGAGAACAGCAATGGTGTAAATTGATAGTAACAATCAAACAAGAGTGTTAAACGTCAAAAATAAGACTGTGAAATAGTTTATTACTACATGTCACACCGCTGTAACTTGTTAAAATGTAAAAATGTCAATAAAAAGAACTTTAAAAAAAAAAAAAGCATCAGATTTGAACTATCTAACATGTGTATTTAGGTTATATGTACCCTAAAAGAGTCTGATATCAAGTCTGAGCTAATATGAATATGCAAAAGAGACAACCTTTTCTGACTGTCTTTGTTATTTTCAACACTCATTGATTGCTTATGTGCGACTGTGGAAATTTGGACCCCATATTATACCTCAGATGGCCTAACAGTACTCCCTATGACCCATTTCTAGCCAGTGGACACCTGTTTTAGGTCAGAATTGTGACATTTTTTATATTTTCAGGCACAGGGTCACCATTTCCACACAGGGAAATGGTATTCCGCATCGGGTTAGACTGCAGATTTTTCCCTTGACTGGTTGTGAAAAAAAATCTGGTCTAAAAGATAGTAAGAGTTGGGTAACAGCACAGGTATTTTCCAGAGTGGTTGTGAAAACTTCGAAAGCCAGACACTTTTCTGCATGAGGTCACTAAGTTTCGTATAAAGCCTCATGACAGTTTATGGCTCAATGTGGACATCCAGACCCAATTTCATATCTTAGATAGCTTAGCAGTAGTCTCCGTACAAGTTTTAGTAAGAAGTGTGCCATTTTATTTTTTTTAGATTTTCAGGTTCAACGGGACAAAAATTACTTAATTTTCTGACTCTCATGATCGCTTGACATTGCAGAAATAAGGACCCCATATTATACCTCACATGGCCTAGCAGTCTCTAGGACCAGATTTACAGCCATCTGTTTTAATAAAAATTGTGGCATTTTTAGGTTTTCAGGTTCAAAGGCACAAAGCCACTTTTCTACCTGAGGCCATGAAACTCAAGATCTGGGTATTAGTGCAGGCAACCCAACCGGCCCATGTGTTGGTGGAAAAAATAATGACATGGTCCAAAGATACCTACACTCCTTTAAAAGCATCAGATCTGAGCTTTCTAGCAAGTATATTTAGGTCCCATTTACAAAAAAAGAGTCTGATATCTTGTCTGAGTTATTTGACAAAGTAGCAAAACCAGCCATAAAATAATTTTCTGACTGGTTTTGTTAATTTTTGGTATTAACCCTCATGATAGTTGTTAGAAATGGGTTTTCTGGTTGGCTAGGGTATGCACCCAAGCCAGGCAAAATTCACCACTCTAGTCAGGATAAGGGGATTACACGTCAAAAATAACCCGCTCTCACCCCCTTGGTAGCTTGGCACGAGCTGTCAGGTTTATCCCAGAGGCAGTGTGTAAAGCATTTGCACATAAACAGTAATACAGTGAAAACACTACAAAAGGATACCACACCAGTTTTAGAAAAATATCAAATATTTATCTGTGTAAAACTAGACTAAAACGATAAAAATCCAACACAGTGATCAAAACACAAATAAAGCAAAATAGACTTTATATACAGGTCCTTGAAGTCAATAGCCCGGTCCGGGAGTAGTGAAGAAACAAATCCAACAGTTCAGGCCGGTCTGGGGGTCGCAGGCCAGCTGCCGTGTCGGAGCGCCCAGTAAAACAGTACCTTTGGAGATGCAGGGCATCGGACCTTGTGGTGAGCTCCAGAGAGCGGCGTCGGCAGGCGTCGGTTCCGGATGTCGGTGCAAGAGCCATCGACGGGCATCGGGGCTGTGGTGTGAAGCGGAGCAACGTGTGGTGCACTCAGGTCGCAGTGCAGGCAGCAGCTCGGTGATGGTCATCCAGAGGCATCGGTGAGACCAGGGCTGCGTTGAAAAGTGGGGCGGTGCTCGTTGCAGTGCTGAAAGGTCACGTGCAAGCAGCGGCGCTACTGAAGCACTGTTGTTGGTAGACCCAATGCTGCGGTGCAAGACGGCGCAATGCATCGTGCGGGGCCCACAGGTCGATGTGCAAGCAGCAGCTTCGTTTGATGATGGTGCTGGTGGGCCAAGACTGCGGTGTGACACGGGGCAGTGAGTCGAGTACCCTACGAGCAGTGCCCCGAAACCACGTTGCAGGCAGCAGCATCGATGTCAGCTAGGAGTGGCGTCTGTGAGACCAGAGCTGCGGTGCTAAGCAAGGAGGTGGAGTCCACAGGTCACAGTGCAAGCAGCGGATAGGTGGCAGCGGCGGCGGTGAGACCAGGGATGCGGTGCGAAGTGAGGTAGTGACCTCAGCAGTGCCTTCAGGTCACGGAGCCGGCAGCAGTGTCGGGTTACCTTTTCTCCTCTGTGGCAGCTGAAACATCCAGTTCCAGAAGCCTGTACCCTGAAGATGATGAAGTCTTTGATTTCCCTGAGACTTCCAACAGGAGGCAAGCTCTATTCATCAAGCCCTTGGAGATACTTAGGATGCAGAAAGTGCAGTTCAGTCCTTTCCCTGCCCAAGACAGAAGCAGCAACTGCAGGCCAACCCAGCAAATCACACAGCAAAGTGATAGTCTCTACTTGCAGCTCTTCTTCCTAGCAGATTGCTTAGTCCAGCAGCCATCTAAAGTTCTGGGGTCAGGGCCCCAGTACATACCACATTTCCCTTTGAGGTTTGCACAAACAAAGTTCCACTGGCATACATTATCCAGTTCTACCTAGGCCAGGCTCGGCTCACTCCAGGGAGTGGAGACAGCATTGTGGAAGACAGACACAGTGCATTCAGGTGCAGGTAACAACTCCCACTACTCTAAATGCAGCCAGGACTATTCACCCTGGCTATGAGTCACCCAGGAAAGGCAGGGCACACCTCCACCCCCCCTGCAGCATTTTTAGCTATTCAAGTTCAAAGGGACAAAGTCACCGTTTCTACCTTAGGCCATGGAACTATAGTCGTGCAAGATTACAAGTGTTTAGCCAGACTAGCTGTGAGAGACAAAAAACTTAGCATGGTCCAAAAGATACCTAAACCCATTAAAATAATCAGATTTGAGCTTTCCAACAAGTGCATCTAAGTTCTGTTTACTAAAAAGTCAGCTTATTTTGGGTATCAACCCTCATGACAGTGTATAGGTGCCTGAGGACATCAGAACCCCCTTTTATAACTCAGATGGCCTAGCAGATTTTAATATTTCACCAGCAGGGGGTAGTCTCCAGTAAATCCCAGACACCACAGCCGTTGGGGGTTTTGTTGCTATTGATCAGAGACTCTCCCCTCCATTCTCTCCAAGGGGCTCAATTTTTGCAGCATGCAAAGGGACCAGGTAGAGGAGATGTGAAGTAAGGTTAATCTGTTGAATAAATAAAAAAAGGCTTTCTTACGAAAGGCTCACTGGTCAGAGATGAATAGGGCTTAGAGTGAATAAAATGCAAACTACCAAATCTGTGCAATGCTGATATCCTTGCCGAAATAGTATAAGCAGGTGTGAGAAAGTGCCCTCTTTCTGCATGGTTGCCCACACTTTTTGCTGAACTGCTGATGTACTTTGAGTGTGCCCTGGGCTCCTGCCAATCAGGTACCCAGGGCCTATGTTCTGTCCCTAAAACTGCATTGAAGACCAAACCCAATTGGCACTCTCTGGTAAATGGTACCCAGGGCACTGCGACCAAGGAAGGTATCTAAGGGCTGCAGCACTTATTGTGCCACCCTTAGAGGCTGTGTGTGACACACACACACACACACACACCCCCCCCCCCTAGTGTCCAGGCTGAGTGGCTGTTCGCCAGCTGCCACCACCAGACATGTTTCTGGACCCCCTGGGTCGAAAGCCTGCTGCTCTCGAGGGTCTGGAACAATTCACATCCTGGAACGAGGTGCCAAGCCTCCTCCCCCAGGATGGGCAGGGTCCACGAAGCGGAAGCTTCAAAGGCTTGCCGCCTTTGTGAGCTTTCCCAGGCCTGTTGCTGCTTTCAGGAACTGGCCCCCACTGGTTCTGACCCCCACTTTGGGCAGGAGAATCAGCAGGAAAAACAAGTGCGGAAGAGAGGTGTGCCCACCCTTGCCAAGCCCACCCCTCAGGTGGGGGAGGCGAGGTGAAGCACAAATCTCAGTCCCCGCCATCTTGCAAAAGGGGGTACCCAGCCAACCAGAGTGAGGCATATGCCCCCTCCCACTGGAGAGCAGCATAATAGTGGAGTGTACCCAACCCAAGGAAGGGACCCATTGGTCCCAACCTTTACTTACCTGTAACACCCTTAAATCAAGTATTTAGGGGCACCCCTAAACCTTGCCTCCTCAGACAATAAACGACAAAGAAGAAGGACCGAACAGCCGTGCCGAAGCCAAGAAGAGGAGGATGCCTACTGACTTGGCTCCAGCCCTACCGGCCTGTCCCCAACTCGAACCTGCAGAAGCGAAACTCCGGTGTGTCCTGCTCCCAGCAAACTCATGAACCCCGAGGACCTGCCCTGCCTTCCAAAGAAAAGACTTTGTCTCCTGTGAACACCGGATTTGTTCACCCAGACTCCAGCTCCGGCAAAATCCACGAGTCTGCACCACTTTGTACCAGTCACCCACGGCCCGAGTGGCCCAACACCACGAGGAGGTCTCCCCGGTGATCCAGACCCGAGATCCAGTGATCCCTGACCGGCCTCAAACCTCCAGCCGACACCTGCAACCTCAATCCGGAGGGCCCGCCCAACTGCGACCAGGAGCTGGTGAGAATATCCGACCCTAAAAGACACCCCTGCACCCGACGCCCCACGGCCTTGGGTGGCCAAACCGAGGGCGTCTAACCAACCCCCAGCATCCCAACTTACCTCTCCAAGTGGTGGTCGCACCCAGAAGACATTCGTCCCCGAGCCTGCAGTGTGTTTGCAAACCGGAGAATCCCCATTGAAAGTAACAGGGCACCCGACGACAATGCACCCGGCCACCCTAGTGCCGCTGAGGGTGTACCTTTGGTGCTAACTTGAACCCCCATTTGCCCTGAGCTAAAGTCCAGGAGCTTTGCTCACACAACCTTGTGGCCTGCTCCTAAGCAGCCACCAACCGGAGGCCTCCTATCCCCCATAGGATAACATTGGGCTTCAGCAATCTGCACTCGGCCGCCCTAGTGCCGCTGAGGGTGTAACAAGAGTGCATCCTTGACCCTGGGGGAACCCTTGTTCTAACCCCAGAAAACCAACTCCCACAACAAAGTACTTACCTGTTAACCGATAACACTATTTCCTCCTATAGGATAACATTGACTGTTTTTCTATGAAAAAGTTTCTTAGTGTGGAGTTGGAAAATCTATAAAAGTCTCTAAAAAGGTATTCAAATAACAAATGCTTTTACTTACCGGTTAACAGGAAATGTCCCAGTGCAGTATCCAGGTATACTACACTGTGTAAGAAAAGTAATCTGTAAAGTAATTTACTTGACATCCTCTTGAAAAGCCAATAAAAAGTATAAGTACAATATTTCAAAGCATTGCATTACCAATAATTCTACTGTAACCAAACCGAAGTATATATACAACTGCAATTCAAACTGTATTATAACTGCAAAGTATAAATCACTTACCTGTGCCAGGCTTGCTTGGTTCTAGGAAATAAAATAACTAAAAGAATATTTTTATAAAAACAAAATTGGTCCGAGTTCAGTCTTTGAGTGTTTGACAATCATTTGCTGATTAAGTGTGTACAACAAATGCTTAACACTACCCTCTGACAAAGCCTTACTGTTCGCTGTAAAGATGACAAATGCTAATGAAAGTTGTTCTTGTAATTTATTGACAACCTCTAGACAGCACAGGTGTTGAGGTGTGAGCACATCCACTGCTACACCGCGTCTGACCATAATACATTCTATTATCACACTCAGAATACAGAATAACATAAACGTTCTAAACTCTACAATCTATTAAAGGCACATTACTACACATCCCTCTTCTTTATTAAAAACATACTCCTATCCTCCCCATTTATAGAATGAACCCAAAAAAAATAAAAATAAGCTTAAATCAAATATGGGTAACACAGACGTAGTCTTCAAGTTTCCTGGGTTTAACAATGTTCCTACCAAAACTACTAACTCTGTCAGTGCAAGTAGAAGAACTCTGATTTGCAGGCAAACTGGAAATTGCATTATCATTACACGAATTTGACCTATGATCAGACCCAATGTCAGTGGAGTTAGGTACTTTTTCCATTGTTGGTATGGTCAATGGTAATCCACCAATACTGGTCTTCTTCGGAACCAATCTTAATATTTGGAGTTTTTTCACAAACACTACTCATTTTAACTATAGCTAATTTGCTCAAATGGTAAATAGATCCATCTTCTAGCTGCACAGTATTTCTGTACTTTGACAATATTCCTAGGTTCACTAAATCTGTTTTCTCCTTTCACAACCTTTCTACTGGATTTCACTCTTACCCATTGTCCAACATGAACATTAACCTTCTTGACCCCATGTTTATTGTCAAAGTACACTTTGTTCTTCTGTTGAGATTTTGCCATGCACTCTTTTACGTCATTGACGTCCCAATCAATTTTATTCCCTTTGTTCATCCAACCCGGATTGACCTTGGAATGGGGAACTCTACCTCTCATGATACCGAAAGGACTATTACCAATCGAATCATGTATGGTGACCCTGTAACTCCACACCATTTTCATCAATTCTAACTCTAAATCCTTCTTATTATACATAGCCAGCTGTAGAACACCTTTAATAACTGTTTATCCTCTCCACAACAGCATTTCCTCTAGGATGATACAGTGCTGTGAACTTTTGATTGATACCAGCATATTCCATAAACTTTTTCATTTCTAAGGACTTAAACTGAACACCATTGTCAGTAAGTAAGGACTTAGGGAAACCTCTCAGGAAAATATTTTCGAGGAATCTGATGACAGAACGAGTGTCAACTTTAGTAATTTCAAGTTCAAGCCATTTTGAAAACAAATCCAATAATATATTTTTGAGAACCATCAGTCCATAACACAGGCCCCATTATGTCTAAAGCCACATCTTCCCACGGTAAGTCGGGACAAACTAAGGAACTTAATGGAGGATTTAAGGTTTTCTGAGACTTGTCTGCCGACACACATTCCGTACACGATCTAACAAAACGTTCTGTTTCAATGTCAACCTTAGGCCACCAATACAGTGATTTAATATTGCGTTTAGTTCGAGCAATACCAGGATGACCTTCATGACATAGAGAAATTATTTTGTTTCTTAAAACAGACGGTTGAATAATTTTTTCTCCCCTTACCAAAAACATTCCTTCAATACCTAGTTCATTTCTTACTTCCCAAAATGCTTTGAGTTCACCAACAAAGTCAGGTTTGATGCATCCTTCCCAACCATGTTCAACACAATGTTTTACTTTTTCTAAAATAGTATCGTTCGATTGCGCTTTCATCCATTCTTTTTCTTGTAATCCCTGACAATTTTCACCAACAAAAATGCCAGCCACGCACACATTCCAGGGACTGGTGTCAATTTCTGTAAGAGGTAAAGACATTCTGCTTAAAAAATCAGCAGTGACGTTCATTCTGCCAGGAACGTATTGTACCTTGTAAATAAAATCTTGCAATCGCATGGAGAGCCTGGCAATCCTAGCAGGAGCTCTTGATAATCCCTCAGTTGTTAATACTTTAGTCAAAGGTTTATGATCCGTTCTCACGGTAAATTCTCTTCCCCAAATAAATTTTCTAAAGTGCTCAAGGGCCCATACACACGCTAAAGTCTCCTTTCTATAACCGAATATTTCTCTTCGGTGGGAGATAAAGATCTTGATGCGAAAGCTATGACATCCTCACTTCCATTCTCATTGTTTTGGGTGAGAACTGCACCCAGACCTTTCCCACTAGCATCTGTAGTTATGAAGGTAGTAGCAGAAGGATTAAACCCTTTCAAAGTGGGAGCTTTAACAATAGCAGATTTAATTTCCAAAAAGGAAGACTGACATTTGTCCGACCAATCAAATTTACTTTTGTTCTTAAGTAAAGAACACATTTCATGAGTTTTGTCCGAAAACTTTTCCACAAATTTAGAATAATATTCCGCTAAACCTAAGAATGAACGAAGTTCATCTTTGTTTTGTGGTGGGGGAGCTTTGAATATTGCTTCAATAAGTTTATCTTTAGGTTTAATACCATCACGACATATCACATGACCAAGATCAGTTACGTTGGATTCCGCAAATTTGCATTTGTTAATTTCACCAGTCAAACCCTTTTTATCAAGCACTTGCAAAACTTTTCTCAAAATGTCATCATGGTGTTTTTTTGACTTACCCATGATTAATATGTCGTCTTGAAAAAATACGTCTTGGATGTTGCCAAATAACTGGGTCATGAGTCTTTGAAATACAGCTGCCGCCGATGCCAACCCAAAGGGCATTCGGCAGAACTGGAAACATCCAAAAGGTGTGCAAAAAGCAGTCAAGTGTTTACATTCAGGATCTAACATGATTTGGTGGTAAGCTGATGATAAATCTAATGTGGAAAACCACTTAGCATCCCTGGTTAAAGATAGCATTTCATCAATGCGAGGTAATGGGAATTGATCAACGAGAATTGTTGTTGTTCAATCCCCTTAAGTCAACACATAAGCGGACTTTGCCGTTGGCACGTCTTGCGACGACCAACGGAGATATCCATTCAGATGACTCTACTGGTTCAATGATATGTGCATCTAGTAATTTGTCTAATTCTTGTTTTACTTCATCCCGCACAATAAATGGAATATTTCGTGTTTTATGAATTTTGGGGATAGCATTTTGTTTCAACCTAATGGAATGAGAAAATCCTTTCAACTTCCCAACTTTTCCGTTGAATACATTAGGAAATTCTTCCAAGACCCATTTCTTAGTATCCTCAGATTCACATGCTACTAAGACCTGTTCTGGACTATTAGGGTCCAATATAATATTCAATTTGCGTTGGTCTTTCCATCCAAGGACTGATGGTCCGTCCTTGGCTATGTACAGTTTGCACAAAGCAGTTCTGCCCTTGAATCTGAAAATAAGCTGTCTAAAACCAATAATATCAATTTTCTCACCTGTGTAGCTTTCAGGATTAATGTCAGGTGATTCCAAATGGTTTCCAATGGTGGAACAGAAATGGTGTAACCACACATTTTCAGCAATGATAGTATAAGGCGAGCCAGAATCTGCTGCCACCTGTAATGATACACCACCAAAGGAAACCCAACATAAAGGTTTACTGTCACCCACCTCACCAGAAATTTTCAGGACAACTTTCTTTTTTGTGTCACATTTAACTTTGACATCATCATCACCATCATCTGAGGAAGATTCCTCAATATCACCCTCTCTCACACAAGCAACTTTAATCTTTTTTTTGTACATTTTACGTCTGCATGCTTTGGCAAAATGACCAATTAATCCACACTCTAAGCATTTGGCAGATCGCGCTGGGCATTTGTAATACTGCGCAGAGTGTGAGCTGCTACCATAACGATAACAAGAATAGTTCTGCTGCTTGTTTTTTAAAGAACTATCACTTTTCTTGACATCATTCCTATCAAACTTTTTCTTGTAAGTTTGAGAGGACTTGCCCTGACTTTCTGAAATTTTGTTAACAGAGTCGCTACTCTCTTTTTTATCAGTTGATAATGTAACTTTTGCACAACGCTCTGATAACTCCGCTTTTTTGACAATAGTAATAATTTCTTTCAGACTTAAATCACCCTCTACCCACAATCTATCTTGGATAGCCTTATTTTTTGCATACATTACTATCTGGTCTCTTATGAGTTCATCATGAAAATTGCCAAATTTACATGTAATGGAAAGTTTTCGTAAGGCTGATACATAATCCTCAATGGATTCATGTTTTTCCTGTTTCCTTTGAAAGAATGCGTGGCGCATAACAGCAACACACACTGTGGGAGAGTAGTGTTCATCTAAGTCCAATAAGGCAGCTTTAAACACGTCTATATCACCAGCTCCATCTTTTTGTTGTAATTGTCCAAAAACACGAAGACCCTCTGGACCCAGACAGTACATTAAAATCCTTTTCTTCCTTTCAGGGGAATAAGTTCCACTACAATCTTCAAGGTTAGCAATATAGTTTAAAAAATACTCCTTCCATTCATTCCACTGAATGATGGGTTCTCCCGGAGATGACAAAAATTCCTTGGGGGTACTTATGTGAAATGCAGAGTCACTTCGTTGGTTTGCTTCACCTTGAGAAGATGCTGTTGGAGTGGTCATTATGTATAGATACTTTCGTAAATAAAAGTATAGTAACAGGAAAAAAATAAAAGATGAAATGTACTTACTGTCCGGTTGATATTTTTTTTAAAAAAAAGAACCTCCGGTGCACTCCTGGTATAAATTTTAAATGAAACTTTTCTCCTCGGCGAAGTTCCGTCCTCATAAACACTGAAATCGACAAAAGAGTCAGATTTCCAAGATGGCGTCACGTTAGGGTCATGACCAGCGTGGTGACGTTAGCGCGCTTAACCACGTACAGCACACCCTAACGACGCGATGAACAGAACTTAGAAGAGAAGACAGGATACTGCTCGAGCCCCAGCAACGTTGAACTCAAAGGTAAACAATGCGCGCGTGAGGGCAGTTAACTGTCGAGTGTTCACGGATTGATGTGTTGAAAGAAATCTTTAAAAAAAATATATTCAATCCCACGATCGTCCGCTTACCCGATAGTTTTGATAGGAGCACAAATTAGTCCGGTGATGATTTGCAGGAATCCAACTGCCTTAATTTTTTTTAAACACCGTAGCTGGCTTTGATCCACTGGAAACAGTATGGTCCACAGGAAACGGATCAACGTGAGTCCTTCGAGGTTGCCACTCCGCGTCGCCAAATATGTAAAGATGACAAATGCTAATGAAAGTTGTTCTTGTAATTTATTGACAACCTCTAGACAGCACAGGTGTTGAGGTGTGAGCACATCCACTGCTACACCGCGTCTGACCATAATACATTCTATTATCACACTCAGAATACAGAATAACATAAACGTTCTAAACTCTACAATCTATTAAAGGCACATTACTACACTCGCCCACAATACCACAAATAGAGAGTACGGTGCTATCTACCTTTACCGCTGACTACGTTCGGGGTTCCACTGGTATAGTATATACAGAGCCAGCTTCCTACAGCAGAATAAGCCTCAATTCACTACCGTGACTCATTTAACCCAGACATGCCATTTACTACTAAAAATAAAAGTGAAACAGTCTTGGAGCAAACTGTAGAACGTTAGGATGATACCTCGTTAGTTAAACTAGAAAGAGCAAGGGTCTCTCGCATCTAAGGAAAGCCTCAGGCTCACAGAGGGGTAAAACGAGGCACTGCAGAGCAGCAACTGGCCAATCGCTTGGCCTCTAGCCCTTGCATGCGCAGGGTGCCAGTCGGTCTGGGCTTTGAGAACCGTCAAGACTAGGACTTGCACGCCTTTAGACGCCTTCCGGAACTAGGAGTGCAAACCCTTGGTCAAAATTTGGGCCTCCTTGGCCCTAGCAGAAGTAGGTTGATTCTGTGCCTTTTAAAGACTGCAGTTTCTGCTGAGCTTGCTAGACTGATATATGCTCTGCAGAATGCACTTTTCAGCCTACTGGGGTTAGCACTTCCAGAGTCTCTAAATGCTTGGAATAACAAACAAGACTTTATGCGTTTGTATATTCTCATCATGTCTGCTTGCTGCGTAGGAAGAATACTACGATGACATTTTGGAAGACTGGCTTTATATTGCCTCATGTAGACCAATTGTATGTTTCAATCATAAAGACTGATGACATACAGACAAATTCCACTCTATGATAGCAGTACTTTATACAAATATACCTGCTGGGAAAAAGAACATGACCAGCTCAATCTGAAACCTGTTCACTTCTGTTGGCATGATGATTCCTTAAACGTACGCATCCATCTTACTACTGACACTCGCTGACAAATGAGGGAATATAAATGATCTTTAACCAGAAGAGACACTGAATAGAAGTTTGCTATAAAGAATAAGCAATTCCTTACTCCAATAATCTGTTCTGCTCCCGCTTCCTCCACACAGTCTTTAGGAGATCCAAGAAGCGACTTTGAAGAGCATGGAAAGGTTTGTCAGTCACCAGATTGCTGAGAGGGGAGCTATGACATCACAAAGGCCTGTGGAGCACATGGTGACAGTAGAAAACGCAGCAGCTGCTGTAAGAGCAGGGGTGGTTGGCGAGTGTGTCAGGTGAAAGGAAAAGAAGCGGGCAGGCTACTCCGGAGGTGATTGGGTGTGTGGGGGGGGGAGAAGGGGGTAGGAAATGAGGACCTTTAGCCAGTCTTCCCCTGCGAGAATTACAAGGGGACAATGGAAGTCATGTGGCTATTTAGAACGAAGGGGCATTTATTGGCTTACTTTCCCTGGGAGAAGTGATTCTAAGTCACTTCACTGCTATTAGTATTTAATGTATGCAAATGTCTAAGGAAGGGAGTAGGTAACAATGCTATTCTAAGGTCTTCCGGCTCAACTCTCTTTTGCTGAAATTGCAATACCCTGTAACTAGCCACAGATCTAGTGCTGGTTTCCTGCAGGCCTATATACAATCCATATTGATTTAACAGTGCAGGTCACCAGAACCTTGGATTGCCTTGCCTTTTGTGCACGAGATTCCTATTAAGTAACTTGATATAAACAGGATTTGGCAGACACTTGGATGGAGAATGAAAGCTGCACTTAAAGGTTGGCTAAACTATCTGTGCCCTACCTTTCTATCGCTGGATTGAACAATGTTAAAACAAGCCTGCATTATAAAAGGTAATGCCTCAGGGGCCTACGTCTTCTTGGTAAGGAAGCCACCAATAAAAAGATGCATTTAGAAATATTATGCTTTTTGGCCTACAGGGGTTTCCCTTAGCACTCCATTAATCTATTGATGCTTGGAAAAGCAAGCCAACCTTTCTGACTTTTGTATATTATCATCATCCTACTTGATGTGCAGGCAGGAGCGATGCAAGGAGACAATGGAAGACAGAGGCTGCCTTTTGGTTCCAGCTGTCCTTTCTTGGGCCCAAGCTCGCCCATCGGAAGTAATACAACAAATGTACCTCCATGCTATCTGTTATTTAGTTATGCGAGGACCAATGGAGGACATTGGAAGGCTTAGTTTTCTTAGGTGCCCGAGCTTCCTGTCCTTCCAAGTGTAGTGTGATACAGGTACATGAGCAGTGAGGCTTACACGGGCGAAGGTACCGTCCGAGGCCCATCACGTGTTGAGGGTGCCTGCAACTGCATTGTGGCCATCAGGATCAGGCTTGACAACAGTGCCCCCAGATATCTACAATGGTTGGAAGCCGGCAGCCAATGGTTATGAGGAGCATCTGTGTAGGCCATAATGCGAGAGCCTGAGGCTACTCGGATTGGGGAGGTTGGCAGAGACAGGGGCGCTCAGCTCAAGTGCACAGAGAAGATGGCCCTGGGCACCAGGTGAGCAAGGAACTCTGCCGGGAGGGGTTTTCTTGTGAGAGAAACATTACACTGGGACAGCAGGAGCACTCCTGTTTCCACAAGTTGAGTGTGGAACGTAGCTGGGATTAGCCAGTCAAGGGAGCATGGCAGTGCAGGTGGAGGCATACAGTGATTGACAAACCACACCTCTCCCTCTGCATATTTGGTGTCCTTCTCACCATCTGCCTTCAGAAATTTCTTACACCAACTCATTCCCCATTCTTTCTACAGCGATGCAGTCCATTCTTTTTAAACTCGGTCTCTCTTTCATATTCATGCTTGCCTTCCCCCAATTCTTTCTCACTCTTTTTCCTCCTCTCTTACACCATACCATCTTCCTCAAACCCCTTATCTTCCCCCGTCTTTAACTCCCTCCTACATCTGAGCCTCACTTTCTCCCTCCCCTCTTGCACCTTCCTCCTCCAATCTCCATCCTTACCTCTTTCTCTTACTTCATCCTCTCTCTAATCTCAGTGACTCCTGGTCCGTCTCCCCATTTCCTCTTACTTGAAGTTCAGGCTTGGCTCCCAATTCCTCCATACTCCTAGGGGTAGCCATCCTGCCACCTGATAAGACCACAAGCATAGGTTAATTCTTACATACATAAATTTAAAGCTACCGGGAAGACTCAACCCCACCTTTGCCCATACAAAAAGTAATGAAACAGCACTCTGTGCATCGCCTTCAGCAAGCCTCGAAAAATCAGAACAAAAGTTACTAGACTAGATTTTACTGATAAAACTATATAGTGTACAAACAATGGTTAGAAATTGGTTTTCATTTGCACATCACTAAGAAAAGTGTTCTGATGTGTTTTCATCCTATAAAAGTGTGTTTTTTACCACACAAATACAAAAATGTGCCTTCATAACTACTGAAATATTTTGAAATGTTTGTATACTTCACTTATTAGCCAGTTCAATGTTGTGTTAGAAAAAAAGCCTGACATCTTACAGCCTTTCATTTCACAAGCTTAGCACAGCACGATTGTCACACAGTTCACTTTAGTAAAATCCTCTAACTTAACAGAGAAAAAAAAACAAATGTAGGAAGACAAACTAACTTTTGACTTCTGTCTCTGAATGCAGAGCAAATGTGACAAAATAAAAACAAGAATTAAAGGCATCTTTATTGTTCATTCACTTTGTGAGTGAACAGAACAGCTGTTATTTGTCAGCTCTCCAGAATGGGCGAGTAGCCCCTAAAAATAGCTTGCCCTGATGAAATCTGACTCGCCATAGCAAATGGGCGAGTAGATTTCTCGAGGCCTGGTCTGAGTCTCTTTGATTCCTTCGGGAACAGCTGAAGGTGCACCTGTAAAACTTTAAGCATTGGTCTTGCCAAAACTGTTTAATGCGACCTATTGTTCATTTGTGCAGGTGTTCTTCCTGTTTGTCATACAAGCAAGGAATGAGAGGTCTCCAGCAACAGGATGGAACAGCCATAACAATAGGCACAATGAAGTGCGAGGTTTCTGTACCTGGCTATCATTAACTTTTCTGAAGCAGCAGCAATCAGGGACAGACAAATGGCAGGCAAGGCTTAAAAATGTATTTACCTTGAATAACAAAGTGCCGTCCCACCCCTCAGCCCTGCCATCTACCAAACAGCAGTGCTCAGGAATAAACTAGTTAGCAGCACCTTGCTAACAAAGTTAACAGAATGGCTAAAAGTAGCCCTACATCCTCCTCACTTCCTTGTTTGTTCTGCAACCACAGGATTGCAGGCAATAAATACACTTCTACTGTCTGGGAAATTTTCCTCACCCGCATCTCATGACATGCCACAACCAGGGGCATCCATAATGGATACTTCACTTTTGCAATTAATAATGTTAACTTTCAGTGGGAATATCAGAAGACATCCACTCCAGCATTTACAGAATCTCCTTTTCGATGTCTGTGTTATTTACCCTACATACAGTCTCACCTAGCTATCATCATATGGCCACTGCTGCTTTTGAGCATAAGCTAAGCTTCTCGAAATTTCCCTACATATGCAGCCCAACATTAATTTATGCTTCCAGTCATTACTTTATGCTTTCAAACATTAAGCTGATCAGTTGTTCTGGCTGAAGCAGTAGTCTAATGTTAGCCTTCCAGGAGATAGGATGAGTGCCTGATTCTAAAGCTTATTAAAAGTACCTAATATAGTGCTGTCTAACATGCAAACAGTTTTGTTTACATTTACTGTTTTTGCATTCTCAGACTGCACACAATCTCAAAAGAAGCATCCTCTGTATTAACAGGAAAATTGACCTTGCCTTAAAACTTCGAATTACTGCTGGTCATTTTCTTCAAATGGCTCTACTTAATTTGCATCCTCCGCATGCCTCCTCTGAGCAGAAAGTGCTGCAAATCACATGCATTTTTGCCTTAATTCCATTTATTGTATTTCTGCAAATGTCCACACCTCATTTCAAAGATCACAACCTATCCTTTATAAAGAAAAGTCATACCCCTGCAACCTAACAGCAACTAATCTTCTTTTGCTCAGCTATTAATACAGCAGACCATGCCCATGAATTGGCATTCCCCCTCTTCCACTGAAGGATACTCCTAACCAATATTAATCTACCACATAGAGAGGGGGGTGGGCACTAGAGAGCCCACGGCATGATAGCCACACTTTAATGTAGCTCTGCTGGCTGGGGAACACTATCTGAAATACTTAAATGAAAGGCTGTCATCCGGCCATTACACTGGGACCATACACGTGAGCTGCAGACGAGCGGACAGAACTGAAAATCAGTATCATCTATCCATAAAAAATCCCGCTGCCAAAACATTAGGGCCCAGAGGGTTTGATCAATCTTGTACCAAGTCCTTAGCCGCTTTACACCAGGCCCTGAGGTCTACGCCTAGAGATACGGCTTTAGTAAAGCTTCTCTGTCTCAAATATAATGAGGCTCGGAAGACCAGAATTAAAACTCTAAAGGAAGAAGCGTGGGAACAACTCCATCTAGCCACTATCTCAAAATATCCTAGGGACTTTTGGAGCACTATTAATGCCCCTTTTCTCAAACCATCCACAGCACCAACATTGGATTGCCATGTAGATGAGGAATCCTGGGTTACATACTTTTCCCACATATTTGATCCCAATGCGGAGGGGGTGAAATCACAGAATGTATCTATATCCCCTCTCACCAAACCCCTTTTGATTTTCGATCATCATGACAGCAGTGCTCTAGCAACAAAGTGCCCAGACCGGATTGTACTCCTATAGATTTCTTCATTGACCAACCGGACTTATGGGGTCCTGTGCTGACAAATGTTTTTAACACAGTCGCCAAGGTGGGTCCACCAGGCTCATGGAAGAAATCCATTTTAATTCCAATTTATAAGAAAGGAGTCAAATCCGAGGCCAAAAACTATAGGCCAATCTCATTGCTGGACAGCACAGCAAACCATATGGGTGGGGTTTTATTGAACAGACAAGAGGAATGGGCAGCCACTAAAAAGGTTTTGATCCCGGTCCAATATGGGTTCCCAGGACCAGTGCCTTAACCAAAGTCTCCTAATCGCCAAGTATTCCCAAGCTAAATATGGCAAGTTATACTTGGCGTTTATGGACTTGTCCGCAGCATTTGAATGCGTGGCACATCAACACCTATGGAAGAAATGGGCATAGATGAGGCCATTACACTTTTTATCAGGCAACTTTATTCATCGGCCACGGCCAGTGTCAGATACGGGAGAGAGGTGGAGTGCACTAGGGCGTTTCCAATCAACAGGGGAGTCCGACAGGGTTGCGTACTCGCCCCATTCCTTTTTTCCATTTATACTAATATACTAATGCGGTAGAAGCTCCCCTGTTGGACTCAACACCAGACGTTCCCAAATTCAACAATGTTCGCACCCCAATTCTCCTGTATGCTGATGATGCGGTGTTAATTGCCCGTACGGGCCTCGCCCTGCAAAAGTTATTAGATGTCTATGTAACCTACATGCAAAAATTAGGGCTAAAAACTAATGAGGCCAAGTCCTTTATTTTAATCACTGGCAGGAAGGACAGGAAGGTCCCAAGCTTCCATATATCTGGCCAGAAAACAGCCCACACTGACACCTTTTCTTACCTAGGCGTAACATTTGATAGGCAACTATCATGGTCCAATATGCTCGCCACTAGGGGTTTATCACTTGAGAGAAGCATTATTGCTCTTCATTCTTTTATTAAAAAATTAGGCGCGAAACCCATCGACATGATAATAAGAGTTTACGCAGCCAAATCAGTGTCTGTAGCAACTTACGGGGCAGGCATATGGGGTTATATTAACCCCTCAGCCCTCCAAACCATAGAGGACACTTTTCGGAAAACACCAGTAGGCCTCCCCGTAAGCTGCTCCAACTTTATTGCCCATGCAGAATTGGATGCCCCATATGTTACCGATACAATTAAACTGACTCCAATCATTTTGTGGCACTCAATCTGGAGAAGGGAATCTATTCATGTCACCCAAAAGCTAATTGAAGATTGCCTCTCTCTGGAAAATGCCCAAAGGATTCCGTGGATCTCCTACATCAAATCCACTCTTTCTTCTCTAGGCCTAGAGCGTCTATTTGTTTCCCCTAGTGACTGCTCTAACATCTCAAAACGGGAGATAAAATCCTGCTTCTTTAATCAAAGGGCCAAAGACAAACTCCACAAAAGTATCGGTCAAATTATATTTAGAGGGACCAATGGCACAGGAGGGGGCATCTTCATACTTATTCACTGTGACAAACTCACGTCATAGATTCTTTTTAATCAGATTTGAATTTTACCCCTTGTATGTTGGCCCATCCAGCTGGAATTTATTCCATCAATGAATTACTATTTTGTCCTTCCGATGGGGTTTCCGTACAATCAAATGTACACATTTTTTGTTTTGCAAATTTTATATGGAACCCCGCAAAAGATTTATATTGTCATTGATGTGTAAATACCATTTTAAACAATGTCGTGTAGCAATGTACTTTTTACAATCTTTGCTTAACCCCATGGTTTGTTTCTCTGTGGTGTCTTTTTTAATTCAATCACGAAAGATCAGGCGATTGTATAATATCCGAGAATGAATTTTAAACATTTGTTCCTATCAGCTGGGTTTTTACCAATTGTCTCTTAACTAGGATTGCTATGAACCTTTTTACAATTTTTAACTGGCTCTGTAAATAATTCTTTTTTGCATGGATGTTTTTTTAATTGTGTTTTATCTGTACTTTTATGATCTTATAATACAAGTATCGAATAAAGTGAATTGACTGACAGTAGCGAAGACGAACTGCAGGCCGTGAAAGATAACGGAGCGGGAAGGCGTTGCGGGCCTAGCAGGCCAAGATGGCGGATGAGGCGACCGCTGGACGAAGACGAGACCCCTGCAAGCAGCCGAGGGGGCACCCCAACTGCCACAGGAGCCGCTGCCGGGTGTTGGGCCTGGAGGAATGGACTGCTACTTGCTAGCTGCGACGGAGGGCCTGGATGTACCCTGGCCCTGCGGGGCTGTAGAGCTGGCGCCTAAGCTCTCCAGCTGGGACGAGACGCAGCCGGGAGGTTAGAAGAATAAAGCGGGTGCGCCCTGCCACTCTGGGGTTGCCCTGCGGGGTTGCTGCGCAGCAATGCCTCGAAACCCCAGTGCCAGGACTACGGATCCTTGGTGCGGACCGGCTGGAGGTACTGCGGGAGCAAGAGCCTAGAAAGGAGTGGATACGGCAGGGCCGCAACATGGCTTTAGGAGCTAGCAACAACATGCATGCCAGTACTGATACTTGATCACCAAACTACTTAATCAAATCACACGTGACACTCAATGTGACTGAAAGAAACATTTTTTTAATTCTTTAGTTTCTAGAAGATTTTGAAATTTAATTTTATCAAAAAAACGTTTGTTAGTTTGCATAGTAGTCCATTAATCAATTTTCATAGGCCACACTGGTTACATCACATACATAACATGTCACATAAATTAGACAACACTAGACATAACAAAGACAACAAACTCTTACAATTATGATAGAAGAAAAACAAGCTCAGGTTCCAAACTTTACATAAAAAAATCACAAAAATGAAAAAAGAAAAAACAAGGAAGACTCGCGATGTTCTCTCACTCCATTGGAATTTGGAGTTTTTCGTAAAACTTTTCTCTTTCATTTCTTTTCGCTGCACATTTTTAAACCGCGTCTGTTTCTTCTGACTATGGGACACTTTTGCTTATACTGACGACCACATCCAAAAACTTTTGAGCACACCTTCCCTATTTTCCTCAGTGCTACTGCCAAACAACAAAACGAATCGGAAAAACTCATCAGACTCGAGAAGAAGCAAATTAGGACGGACCTACACGGCCATTTTTTACTTGAGCATTTGAAAGCAGGTACAATACCGGCAGGACTACAAATTCGCAACTTTCCGGTAATCTTTACTGAGGACCCGATTTACAAAAAAGGTTATAGTTGCATTGAGACTAAATGCAGCAGGGACCTAATGGTTCTGACAATTGAGACAGCACAACGACACTCACAACAACAATTAATTGAAATCTCTACATTAGAGCAAGAAATAAAGGACAGCCAAACAATCACAGATGCAAAGACTCTATTGGCCAAAGTTGAAAAAGAGATAGCTGAATTTAAGGATTTCACGATAAACCAAAAAGGGACAAAATTTGAAAAAGATAAGAAAAACTTTTCATTGGAAACTACATACCCTTATTTACAAGCAGATTTTTATACTCGTCCGGATTCGAGAAGATATCTTTCTGACTTCCAAGGAAGGTCAAGAAATAAGTTCATTTCTTTTTCGGATACATCATCCTCCTCTGGTGGTGAAACTGACACCACACCACAGAAGGCAACCAACAGTCTAATTGTCGTACCAATAACCAACAACAACAACAATCGGGGTCTTTTTTAAGCAGAGGCCAACAAAAGCCACGAGGAAGGAACAGGTATCAAAATCAGCCATGGGAGATGACAACCAGACGACAATATTACAAGACATAGCTCCGTCCCCAATTTTTAACTTATCAGATCGTCCCCTTTCAGAGGCTGAAGAATCCATTTTGAAAAAAGGCCTTTCATTTGTTCCCACCAAAACAACTAACTTTGTCAAAATGAAAACAGAGGTCATTGAGTTCTGTAGAAAAATCAGTTTGAAATCCTTTTTTTTTTTTAGAAAATGAGTCTCCTATGACTATGGAACCAACTGAATTGAGAAAGAAATCCACCTTCTGTCCTCCAACCAACAAAGTCCCAAAGGAGATACTAACTTTTGAACGCACGGTTTTGTCTGCAATTGCTCACATGGAGGGAAAAAGAAATTATGTTAAACATAAAATTTCAAAAGTTGAAAAGGATGCAATATCCACACTTAAGACTGATCCGGCGGACAAGGGTGGCTCTATAGTGATCATGGGCACTTCGGACTGCCATATCAGGCAGAAGTTCTAAGACAGCTACAGGACACACAATGTTATCGGAAAAATTGACAAAGACCCGACACCAGAAATTAGGGGTGAATTATCGGTACTTCTAAAAGATGGTTTAGACCAAGGAATAATTGGACCCAAGGAATTAGTTTTCTTAAACAAAAAACATCTGAGGATTCCCCTGTTGTACGTTCTGCCAAAAATTCACAAGAGTGAAACCCACCCACCAGGTCGACCAATTGTTTCTGGGTGTGGTTCATTACTAGAGCCCATATCTAAATAGATTGATTTCTTTTTTAAACCATTCCTAGAAAAGGTGCCATCTTACCTTCGGGATACCACTGATTTCATAAACAAAATGGAAACCCAAGAGTTTAGACCTAGAGATCAGATCCTGGTCACGTTAGACGTGGTGTCACTATACACCCAGATACCTCAGGACGATGGGCTATGTGCAATTGAAACTTTTTTAGAGCAAAGACCAAACCAGTGAGAGTCCCAACTGACTTGATCATGCAATTGGCCAGCTTCGCACTAAAAAAAACTACTTTAGATTTGGCAATGACTACTACTTACAAATCAAAGGGACTGCCATGGGCTGTCCCTTCGCACCGGTGCTATCCGTGTTGTACATGGAAAAATTTGAGGAAAGATTTGTTTACAACAATAACCCATTTTTCCAACACATTTCAAATTGGGTACGTTACATCGACGTTGTATTTCTATTATGGAATGGTGATGTGAGCGATTTGCTCCAATTTCATATCTGGTTGAACGCACGCACACCAGACATCAAATTCAGCCTAAACTACAATTCAAGCAGGATGACATTCTTGGATGTTGAGATATATGTTTCTGATGGAATGCTCATTACAACGCTTCACAAAAAACCGACAGATGGGAACAAAGCTTTGCACTACACAAGCCACCACCCAAGAAGCCTCCGTGATAACCTCCCATTCGGACAGTTTCTTAGGATTAAACGAAATTGCACATTGAAATCAGAATACACGCACCATGCGCCCAACTTGCTTGAGAAACTAAAATTACGAGGTTACCCCAAAAGATTATTAAAGCATGCCATGAAAAGGGCCTGGTGGACACCAAGAGAAGCCCTTTTGCAGAAAAAAGAAAAAACAAACACAGAGCATCTTGTATGTGTGACCACGTTTTGCCCACGTACCAACTTTCTAAAAAAAAGTGATTAATCAAAATTGGCATTTAATCCAAAGTGTACACACGTCATTCACCAGACCACTTTTTGCCCTAAAAAAGGAGAGTAGCATTGGCAACCAAATCATTTGTGCAGCATTACCACGAGCATCCAATAAGAGCACACTAAGGGAACAACTAAGTCAACCACCAATCGTTGGACATCGCAAATGTGGAACCTGCGTATGCTGCCCCCAAACGATTGAAGGGTCGCTATTTTCATTTAAAGACACCAAATGGAAACATGACGCCTTCTCTAATTGTAAAACCAAAAACGTAGTTTACGGCATTTTGTGCCCATGTCCGAAACTGTACATAGGCAAAACCAATCAGGAGATAAGACAGCGAATAATATAACACAAATCAAGGATTCGCAAAAAAACAGCTAATGCCCCGCTAGTGAATCATTGGTTAGATAACAATCACGCTGAAAACGATCTTAAGTCGACCGTTCTACTAAAAGTTGAGAAGGACCCAAGTGGTGGCGATTTGGATAGGAAACTCATGCAGAGAGAGGCAATACTTATTGTTAAATTCAACACATCTGTTGATGGATTAAATGAGTTATCAGAAATTTATAAATTTAAGACACCTTGTTTTTGCCTGCTGTGAGACAATCGCAGATCCTATGTTGCCTCATAGTAACTGGTGTTTGAATGCACCTGAACCATTTCAACACCTCAAGTTGAGGTCACAGTCCGACATATATCCCGTGCTGGTTCACAGCAACTGATGTTCGAATGCATCCAAATCATTTCAACACCTCAAGTTGAGGTCATAGTCCAACAGCTTCTCTCTTCCCTTTTTCCTTCTGTGGAAACCCACACTTGTAATATCTGCACGCTAAGTCATGTCCAAAAGCACTTTAATTTATTCTCTTTTTTTAATTTCAATATCCTGTATATCGCAATTTATTTGACACGCCACGTGGAATACAAGAAACTGTCATTTCACACATGATGAAACTGGACGGCAAAGCCAATGTCCGTGGTGCATGCAAAAACACCCCACAATCTGTTCGTAGCACAAACCCTGGGGGGGGGCATGGCGGCGCGGTGACGTAGCAAACGCACGCTTTTTCCCCAATAACTTGCCACGTCCAAACCCGGAAGCTGCAGTATCGAGTAAGAAGGAGACGCCGGCGGTGCACTACGAAGAAAGCAAAGGTAGGCTGCTTGCTAACAGGCCATCGATTGTTGCATATGCGGCACATGAGCTTTGGACCACTGTATAGGTGGTATTTTTGAGTTATCTTAGACCCCTTGAAACAAGCTGGTTAAGAGATTTAAAACATTACCCAGCACGGACATAGTCAGCTAGCGTTCCACTCGCTGTGGCCAGCCTTAAGCGATTAGGCATTGCCACAACTGGAATTTTGGGGCTCAATCCTCGCCGTAAGTGCGGTTACTTACAGGCTTTGTTTAGAACCGGTAAACAAACAGTGTCTTCAGTGAAAAGAACTTATGTTGTTGAGTGGGTTTACTTAAATTAAAATAAACGCAATCATTTCAGATCAGTCATCTTCCCTACACAAATAGATGCACAACCCATGTCAGCATCCTTTCAGATTGGGTTCATCCACACAGAAAATTACACATGCTGTGAATAGGTCTCGCCGATAAACTAATGGGTGTATATTTTTTTTTTAAAAGAACACAACCGCCTCATTCCACCGCATTTGGCTTACTAAGCGGTTTATCCCAAGGCTTTTTTCGTCTCTTTCAGCTCGCAAATTAAAGAGGCTTCATTCCTCTACCACAAACCTTGTGCCCGCGATTAAAGAAACAGCTGCAAAAAACAAGGTATGGGGGCGCCCCACCACCTCAGTACTTCAAAAACAAAAAACAACGGTCAGCATTGGACTCCTTGTGTGATTTTTATTTCTCCTTTCTTCCCTTCAAAGTTTCCGAAAGCACAGCGTCTTCTCCTATACCATATTGAACCGAATTGTCAAAGATTCTTTCCACACTGTTCAACCCTGTTCGGAGCACACTTGAAGTAAGTGTCCCTCGCACCTCCATGGTGTAGACGCCCAATTTTTCCCTCCCACAAGTGTTTAAATCAGGACTGATGTAGTTTCTTTCTTTTTCTGTCTTTCACAGTCTTCGAACAAAAAACGCACATGATGTTTGACCATGGATTGGATAATTTCAAATAAGGTAAATCATAGCTAGAACCTATAGGGCAGGTGTGTCTTGTATAACTGGTGTTGCAAGTGATAACACGAGCACTTCTTCTCTTTTCTTTCTTCCAGCTCTTTTGTGTTCCAGGTCCTGAGGAGAACCCCACCGAAAGTTTTTTAGGGGGTCGAAACGCGTTGACCACAATTTTGACCAAACAAGTGTACAACATATTCACTATCAGGCTAACCCTTTTGTGTACTAGTGACTAATTTTTTGAATTATCATGGAAACAATTACCTTGGTTACCTGAATAACACACTGTTTGGTCATCGCCCATACTAGGGTTGTGGTGTTTTTTCTAAAAAAAGAAATAATTTCGTTTTTCAAATAATTTGCAACCCATTTGGGCATTTTCCGGTTCTTCCTTATTTTTTTCTTTTTTCGTTTTTGTGATTTTTTATGTTCGGTAAAGTTTGGACCCTGAGCTTGTTTTTCTACTATCATAATTGTAAGACTTTGTTGTCTTTGTTATGTCTAGTGTTGTCTAATTTATGTGACATGCTATGTATGTGATGTAACCAGTGTGGTCTATGAAAATTGATTAATGGGCTACTATGCAAACTAACAAAGGTTTTTTGATAAAATTAAATTTCAAAATATTTTAGAAACTAAAGAATTTAAAAAGTTTTTCTTTCAGTCACATTGAGTGTCACGTGTGATTTGATTAAGTAGTTTGGTGATCAAGTATCAGTACTGGCATGCATGTTGTTGCTAGCTTATGAAGATTAGCCTTACTGATTATGGGCCAGAACCCTCTATTGTTGATAATGGCTTTAGGAGAGCACTAGGCTGAAGGCTCCGAAAGATAGCTTGAGACGGCGCTAGAACGGCTAATCCATTAGCAGTGAAACAATAGTCCAAGAACAGTTGTGGAGGCAGAGAGACGCACCGCAGGAGTCCTAGGCTGCCACACGCATAAGTGCATCACATTAGGATAAGGAGATCACGCCCGAAGGCATTATCACAGGCCAGCGAAAGGAATACATCAGCTGATACAAGTGGCGCTTTTGCTGAAGCGTAGCGATGTGACTTATCCCGCACGCACAAAGATTGTGCACACCAGGCTGCCATTTTCACATTGCCCTCGGAGAGTATGTACCAAACAACACGATGGGCAAGGCAGATAAACAGCAGTCTCGCCTTAACTTTGCGACTAAGCACACCCCGGGAAACCAGCAGCATGCGTTAATGGACTCGGAGAAAGAAACATCCACACAAGGTGTGACATCTCTTGAGACCACACTACCAGCAATGCAGCAAAGCTTCCAATCAATCGATGGGAAGATTGATATACTGAATTTGAGAATGGGCCATATGGCTGCAAAATTGGATAAACAAGCAAGGTATATTGTGGCAACTGAGCAGCGCATCTCTGCTGTGGAAGAGGATACCTAGGCCACTACCACTAAGGGGCCGATTCCGATGTCTGACAGACTCAGGTCCGTCCGACATCGGTCAGGAGCTGTAACCGACCGACCTGCCGTCGTCGGTTACGGCCCTGCAAGTACGATGCGACCGAACCCTGTTCGGTCGCACTCGTATACTCCACAATGGGAGCAGGCATTCCGAGCGGAATGCATGCTTGCATTGGGAAAAGCAGGGGTGCAGTTCATCCCTGCACCCTGTGGCCGGCACTCCAAGGTGCCTGTCACCGGGTGCAGGGATCAACAGAGGGGCACCATAGGTGCCCCCAGGCCGCCATTCGGCAGCCTCGTACCCATGGGGGCCCTACTGGGGGCCCCCAAATACAGTTTCCGACTGCCTTTTCGTGCCGGAAAGACCGGCATGAAAAGGCAGTGAAAGACTGCCATCGTACTCCCTCGGTCGTGAAGAGGCGGCCGGGGGAGTACTGAAGGATTTCCGGACGGCCCCTCCGAGCCCGTCGGAAGCCATCCGGAAATCCGAGTCGGATTCCTTTCCGACCGAGCACATCGGAATGGCTCGGTCGGAAAGGAATCCGGCCGGCACGTTCCGATTCGGTCGGAAGGGCTCCGGCCATCGTTCGGTGCCCTTCCGGACGAAATCGGCCCCTAAGTGTCTAAATATGGAAAAGATCCTGGAGGTCATTCAAGCAAAAAACGAAGACCTGGAGGCCAGATCATGACGGAGCAATCCCCGCATTGTTGGGGTTCCCGAATCCACGAACACTGGCCGGCTTGAGGATTATGTGGAAAAGATGCTGCAGGAGATCTTTGGGACGGAGTAACTATCAGCAGTCTTGATCGTAGATCGCATGCATCGATCGTTGGTGGCATGGCCGCCTCTTGGGGTGCCACAGACACAGATCATTGCCAAACTCCTTAATTATCGTGATATGGTCTTGCGGCTCTCCAGGGAAAAGCAAAAGATTCAATACCAGGGACATGAGGTTGCATTTTTCCCGGACTTTACTGCAGTATAGCAGGCGGCACACAGAGTTCATTCCAGTAAAGAAAAAATTGCAAATATTTCCTACTCTATGTTATACCCAGCCCGCCTCCGGATGGAGCATGGTAGCAATCAGGGAATTTTTAACACACCGAAAGCTGCCATGGAATTTGTTAAATCCCTGCATCATGCTAGACAAAGCCCTGCTCGATCCGCCTCGCCAACTGTTACCGAGGGACAGTTTGAGGGAAAAACATATCAGATTGGAAGTATGGGAAAGATGGTGAAAGGTCAGCTGGAATCGTCTGAATACACAGCCCCTTGACATGAACCAAGTGACTTATTTGTGACACGTATGCACATCTTGCCAATAGTAAACAATAGCTCAGGCGCCCTTGCTGTAACTGGATTTAGAACGCTTGTAGAGGGGGCCCTGTACCTGTATACAAATGATAATTGATTAACCCGATAGCCCAGGATTAGGCACGGCATTTAGGTCCATTTGTGATGCTCCTATCCTTGTATCAGGCCTTTAATAGGTCCCCGGCCACTCCCGACCATCGGGGGGATCCTAGCCTCTAGGAGCCCCATGAGGGAACACCCTGTATTATGCCACAATGTGACCTTACGATGAGGGTTTTTGTTTTGGCCATTGTTGGCTTTTTGTCTGTTGTTATGGGCATGTCTTTAGCATAACTGGGATGCTGAAGTGCGTGGGGGGGGGGAGGAGATTTGTTTGTTACCCAAGAATGTCAATGTGCAACATCACATTAAATCATTTCACGAAATGCTTGATATTGCTACTAGAATGCTACCACATACGGCGATTTCTTCTACACTCAGCATGCCACACACATTAGGTAGCACCAGATTTTTAATATGGAATGTGAGGGGGCTCAACAAATCTCAAAAGAAAAGGCAAGTGCTGGCCTATTTAGACCGCCACCATGTGCAGGTCACCCCATTGCAGGAAACACATTTCACGCAGTCCACTGAGCTATATATGGGGGTACGATGGGCTGGAATTAGTGTTCTCCTCTTATTCAACATTTTCCAGGGGGTTACTAATACTTGTTAAGAAGGGAGCACAGTTTACTCTTACTCAGAAACAGACGATCAAGGACACCATATCATCATCCAGGGGAGACTGTGCAGCACAGAAGTAGCTATTACAAACACATATGGCTCCAATATAGATGATCCAGAGTCTTATACTAGGGTATGGAGTTGGATATACACACTGCGACCAATAGCCGCTATATGGGGTGGAGACCTAAACACATCTTGTAGGAAAGTAGGATTAGCTTCTTATGGTTACCCCCACTTTTTGCTGAATGTGATACTGTTTTTGACAAGTCTGACTGGGATCCTTCTAATCAGGACCAAAGTCTATCTGCTTTCTCCTTAAACTGTTATGTTATGTACTTAGGTACACACCAGATTGGATACTGGGGTACCCTGGTCAGTCCATAGTATATGGTAACCATGTACCCAGGGCATAGGTACCCCAGAAGCCTCCCTTGGGCTGAAGCCTGTATTATGCCACCCATGAGAGGCCATGCAAGATGGAACCTACAGGCCTGCCATTGCAGCCTGTGTAAGTTGGTGCATGCACCACTTACTTAAGATATAGGTTTACTATATCGAAGGGTCACTGCACTTAAAACCTATAAGTCACCCCTCTAGCAGGCCTTTACAATCCTGAGGGCAGGGTGCTTGTTTCTAAGTGACAGGGTGCCACTGCATGAGCAGAACACCACTGCAGCCTACGGAGCCCATTCTCCCGGGTTGTCAGTGAAGCAGCCATATACGACATATAGAGGGGCATTATGCATGATGACCAACTCTAAAACGGCTAAAACGAACCCTATCGTGTTTGGTGTCAAACATGTTGGAATCATACCCCCACACCTGTAGCCGGTGTGGAAGGTATGATTCCACCCCTCAGAAGCGAGCTTCGTTGGGTCCCTGGTGTGCCCAGTACCAGCCTTCTAGTCCCGTACAGCACAAAATGGTTGCTGCCGACCAGAGACATTTCTGCCCTGCTGCTGCTGAGCCAAGCTCGAGCAGGGGAAGGCAGAACAATAGGCATCCTGTCACGGAGGTGTGACCGCCTCCCAGACAGGATTTAGTGTATTAGGGCTGGGTGGGTGCGCTTGCCAGCGACTGAAAGTCTGCATGAGGGGCACATTTGGTGTCCCTGTGCATACTCCAGTTCAAACCAGTCCTGGGAGCCGTTGGCTCCCGCTCTGGCACGAAACTGGACAAAGGACATAGGAGTAACCTCCCCACTGTCCAGACCCTGCCCTGAGAGGGTCCCCTGAATCTTGCCAACCCTCTTCCGTGGGTACATAAGGGCTTACCTGGCTGTAGGACCTTAGATTCGACGCGGACAAGATTCTGAACTAGAAACCACTGAACTTCGACTGTCTGGACACTCTGGACTTCGCTTGGGCCCGACTTAGTCTCCCACTCAGTCTGCTGCATCGTCTGTGCCCGTGCACCATACAGGAGCCATGCAGGACCTGTGGAGCATCCGAAGATATCTCCCTTGGAGTGAAGGAGTCACTCCCCTGAATTCGCAGGCTACTCAACACTGCTGTCCGGTCTGCTGATCCTGAGCTCCTACGGACTCAGGAGGCTTCAGCAACACAGGAGGTGGGTTTCTACGTCCCTCAAGGTCACATGTGGGATCACTAAGCATGAGGAGAAAGCTTTATGATTCACCTGGCAAGGTTAAGGCCTTTTCTACCTTCATTTTTACTTTCTTTTTACTTCCTTTTTTTTTTTTTGCTTTGAAAGCACGCATTGTGCAAGGCTTTACTGAATGTTAAGGCTAGATAGGTTTTGTACTGAAGTTTAATCTGTTAAGGTAAGAAAGGTGTTGTACTGAAGCAAGTCTCTTTTATTATTGTACTTATAGGAATGAGCCCCTGATGAAGGGCACAGCCCGAAATGCATGCACACCACCACGAGATTATAATTAGAAAGTGGTAATGTGAATATAACGTCGCAACGGAAATAGAAAAGATAAAGAAACAATAAAACGAATGTTTGGAATTACCATTGGATGACTTTTGGAATCATTGGAACCTTATTGACCAGAGTGCAGACTGGAGACGCTTTCCTCCGGATGTGGAAAACGCTTATTTGCAGTTGTCAATCTGCACCCAAAATAAAAATATATATACTATTCCACCTATTATACACGTGAGTGTGCGGATCTTTCTATTTTTTGGAACTTTCTTAGGCATTTAAAATAACAAACATGGGGCATGCATAGGGTTGCAGGCAGGTGTCTTGCGCTTGTGGTTGCAAAATATTGAAAATACACTAAGCACCATGGAAAGGCAGTATGAAACAGCCAATCCCCAATGTTTCGGCACGCATAAGAAAACACATAACAGAATATAATGACCCAGCGGAACAAGTGCCAAAGACTTGTCCAAACAATGGGTGGCAAAATCCTATGGGGAGGATGTATGGTTGGGCCGCAGTATAGCTGCCAAAATAAAAGAACCTTGGGCGGAAACAAGTGGTGAACATAGAATCCTCCAATGGAGTGGTTTGCCATGACACACCAGTGATTCTGTTAAGCTTTGTGGCTTTCTATTCCAGTGTACGGTCCACGGGAAGCCGCGAGGGAAGAAGAGACTGCCACATACCTCAATGAAATCGCATTGGCGTGGTTGTCACTAGGTCGCAGTGAATTCTTAGTACAGCAGATCAGAGGAGGTGAAGGACGCTATTCGAACGCTCCCGAATGTGAGTGCCTCTGGGGGCAACGGGATTCCTAGCGAATTTTGCAAAGAATATGCAGATCTGCTGATACCACATCTACACACCTTGTACACTGAGGAATATGAGAAACAAATCTTACCACCATCTCTAAGGGAGGCAATTATTATAACGCTTCTGAAACCGGGGAAAACCCGAGCGAGGAGAGTCATATAGACCATTCTCCCCGATTAACACAGACGCCAAAATGATAGCAAAGATTATTGCTGCACGGTTGCGCCCACTCTTACCAGAGCTGATACTGCCGGACCAGTCAGGATTTATTCCCACACGTTCCACCTCACATAATTTGCGTACACTAACCGCGGTATGACATCAATTGGACCCCACCACTGACGCGGCAGCAGTGCTGTTAGATGCCGCAAAAGCGTTCGATTCCATATAATGGGAATATATGTTTACGGTACTCCACTGCATGGATATGCCACTGGCATTTGTGAGATGGATACGTCTGCTGTACACTGATCAGGTGGTGAGGGTTAGCATTAACAGGGCTATTTCAGACCCATTGAAGATAGGCAGGGGCACGAGACAAAGGTGCCCGCTGTCCCCAATATTATTTGCAATCGGGCTGGAACACGCACAGAGTATAATTTGACAAAGGCATGCAGCGGCTGCTTTAAGGTTCAGTCAGCGGCCCCTCACCATCTCCTTATATGCGGACGACATGGTACTCTATGTCCGAGACATAGCGCCCCTTATCCGTGAATATATCAGAGATATGCGGGCCGAGTATTACTTGGGACAAATCAACTATATTCCCTCTAACAGCGCAGACAACCACATACACTTGATTCCCATTGGAGTGGACCACAGACCACATTAAATATTTGGGAATATGGGTACACAGAGATCCAGAGTTGGTGGTGAAACAGAATTATGGGCAGGCGATCTCCTGACTTGAGGAGCAGGTAGCTCGCTCAATACGCTTACCAGTGTCACTAGCGGACAAAGTGGCGCTCATGAAAATGGTTATCTTACCGAGATTTCCCTACATGTTCATTAATACCCCCACAGTGCTACCGAAAGCCTTTTTTAATACACTAAAATCCCACATGATAACACTCGCCTGGGTGGGGAAGCAACCCAGAGTTAGTTGGAAAGCGCTTACCAGACCATATGAAAAAGGAGGGTTCGGGGCCCTAGATATGTTTCTTTACTATGTATGTGCACAGGCACAACTCGCACATTATTGGTTCTATCCGACCCTACGTTTACCACACATAGCCATAGAAAGTGACGATGCACGTCTCATTCAGCTCAGAGCCATTTTACTTCATGAACGGGCAGTCTCCGCATGCGGAAATGAATACAATATATAGCACCACGAAGGCCAGGCATACACTGGGGGATTGCTGCTTTTTGCACAGGCACTCCCACTGCTTTGGCACCCGAATATCTCCGTTACTCAAGAAATGAAAGCGCTGAGTATTCTCAAGGACGCAGGGCTAGAGACACTGTGCAATGTTTATCCAGAGGGGTAGTTTATATTGGTAAAGACCTTCACACATGAACAGCGTCACACCCTTCTTCGGATATTTATCACAGACTTAAGGTGGCAGCGAAGGCACTGTTCCCACAATTCCCAGAGGCACCACCGACACTTGGGGAGTTACAGACGTTGCTTAGCTGCAGCTCATGCAAAGGTCTCATAACCTGGTTGTATAATGCTTCTCATGAAGAAAACGCTATGATCCCGCCAAACTCGCTGACCAGATGGAACACTGTACTGTTACCTCCGCTCTCACTGTAGGATTGGATGCTTTGCTGTGCGCTCACTAGTATTCTGACTACCAATTGTAATTTAAGAATCATACATTTCAAATACTTACAGCAAATGTATTACATCTCCATGCAGCTTCACAAGTATGGGCTACAACCCAACAATCAATGTGAACGGTGCGGAAACACTAAAGCAGAATTCCTCCACCTGGCATGGGCATGCCCATGAATATTTAACTACTGGGTGCAGGTAACTCAGGCAATATCGGATATGATTTTGGAACAAGTGGTATACACTCCACAATTATGTTTATTCAGGCTACTTAAACCGTTGCAACCTACTAATCGCAGATTAGTGACAATTTCACTGTTGCTAGCCAAAAGGAGGGTAGCTATACATTGGGGGAAAAGAGAAGTCCCCATGGTTGAACAATGGCTAATAGATATAGCGTACTGCAGGGATCAATTTGGAGACCTATGCGGAGGAGTTCCTGAAGACGTCAAGACCAAAGAATATGGGGTTCTTTTACGACCTTTCTATTGTCACACCCCGGTACTGCCTAATAGAATTCACTTTGTACAACATGTAATCAGTTTGAAGTTGACATAGCGGGGTTGAGATGCTTTGCTATACAATATTATGACCTTCCTGTGAAATGCAATGAGAGACTGCAATGATAACATTGACACTGTCTTGTATGTTCATATAAAAAAAACAATAAACTATAATAAAAAAACTAAAAATAAATAAAATGATAGTAATCTACCACATACAAACTAAAGTAAATGCATGGAATGGTTTACTTAAAAGCACAAGAATAACCTTGGGGTCAGGAGCAACGTGCTGGTTGGCATGAAGCACTTTAATGCTTCGTCATGGGCAGTAAGTGTTATATAAAGCAACTACAATACAATATAAAATCCTCCTGGCCCACAACACGCTAATATCATAACGCTCAGTGGTCAGGCAGTCGATTGTAGTTCATACAGGTTGCCCAATAATTCCCTTATACTGAGTGACAGTCTTACATAAGACAAAATTGCTACGGGTCCTGTCCATCGCCCAGTAGGGTACCAGTTTACAGCATTAAACCAACCGCCACCAAGCAGAACAGGTATGGAAGAACTGAAGAGATTTCATGCTGCTGGTCAACAGACGCCTTTAAGTTAGTACACCACTGCAGGTCCCAACACGTTACATACTATGACAATTGTTTGTCAGCTCACAATGACAACCAAATACGGGATGATACTACCAAAGTCCATTCCATCAGATCTCACCACCATGTCTCCCTTCAACTTATGCCTGCTCATGACCGTAAGCCGTAAACAAAATAGGACAGAATGGGCAACTTAGTGAAGTAACCAGCTAAGTGGACTTTGATTATAAGTAATACCATAGAGGGAGCTGCAGAGCTGCTAGAAGCTGCCAGCTTTCAGAAAATCGTACACTGCTTACTTCTCTTTCACACCTCTTCAATCATCACACAGCTAAACGCGGTGTACCCTAACAAGATAACCGCACCTCGGGGGTCATCACGGGTGACATTAAAACACTTCCAAGACTGGATCAAAGCCAAGACAATACACTCCCAACCACACCTACATGGTGTACTGTGCTACCATATAACACGACAGGCACATAAATGTCAACAAGCCAAGAATTAACCTGCAAGGATAGTCGGTTACTCCTCATTCTGTAACCAGCGAATCAATGGACACCTACACAGAGCACAAGAGTTTGGAAATGAAAGGGCAGGAAAAATGAAGAAAAAACTGTTGAAAAAGGTCACCTCACAGCACTTTGAAAGTTATGGTTAGAACGTTACATTTATTGAAACTGTTATTGATACTTTTGCTGTAACTGTATTTTGGAAAGTGTTGATGTGAGGCCATTGGGAACCGCTTCTTAATCTTCGGAAATCGGTACCCCAGCAGGTCCCTATTCACTCTTCTACAATTAATATTTTCTTTATAAATGTTACTAGTCCTCTGTCCTGACATGGCCTGGAAGATCCAAATGTGATCATGATCTCTCTGCATAACGCCAGTTCAAAGTTATAATCTGAGTGTAAATCCTTCTGTTCTTGGTACTCTACTTTTTCTCAAAGTTCATGTGTTGAGTCAGTATCACGGCTGTAGAATATGCCTGCAAATACAAGGATTCGAAGAACCCTAATTATTTTCCATGAACTTTATTTATGTACAATCGGCTCTTTGTATCGACTATTGTGTAATTCCTGCCCAGCGCTTCAAAGCCAAATTGGGTGTAGTAACCCTGGAATAGTACTCTAAAAACACATACAATCCTACCACAGAATCTCGGGAACTCAGGTAGGTAGTAGATTCTCCTGTGTCTCAAGCTCTACACAGGCAACACATAAGTCACACGCACCTAAATACTATCTGTAAACGTATTTGGGGTTAAGACGTCACCCTACCACTCTAATACAGGGCGACCAAATATCCCTGATTTACTAGGTCTGTTTCATGACTATCACCCAAATGACACCTACGTCCCAGGTTTCAGAGACAGGGTCCAGGTGACCAGAAGCACTACACTTCAAACGTCGATCTGTTCACAGATCCATCAAGGTAAATGCCGATGTTGACATTGTCACATATCATGCAAGCTTTTGTGTCATTTAGCAGCCTACCACTGAAAAACATATGTACTGTGCCACGCAGAGACATTACTCGAACAAAAAAAATAAGATGGCATCACTGTCACCAGAGAACCCCATGGCCCAGGTTCACAATATTATCCTACTCTTCTCTCAACCAGTCACTTTCATGTGTTGGTGCCGAACTAGATAAATGCAAAAAGGACCACAAAAATTGCATTTCATTTCCCTTATGCGATCAACACAACAACGCCAAATAAATTACAGTCCATTGCCATTTTATACTTTTGCTCGTAGGCACTGCCAAATTACTTCTGCCCGCGATTGGGACCACTGTCTTTTTTTATGCTTGCCCTAATGTAACGTTTCCAAAACAAATTGTTATACCTTGTGTATTTTACTACGCATATTCCCTGGTGCTCTGGTCCTTGCTGATCAGCCAGTATGAATGTGCTGTGTGGAATGCTTGGGCGCCTGTGAGGTTCAGTGTGTCAGTTGGAGTATGGGCTGAGCAGCAGGGAGGCTGCTTCTGGTGGGGCTAGCCTAAGTGCCTAGCTATGAATATACTTCTCTACAACTAAGATTAATAAATCTTCATCTATAACTTACACCTCGGCTACCGTACGTTTTATTATAATGCAAATTCTACGCCTACTGCTCAGTGTCGACTACCTGTTGATTAACATTTTCAAGAGTCCAACCCTTATACGCGATCATCCTGCGCGCTTAAGGACCAAGAGACTGTCGTTACATCGACCCCCATATTGGTGTCTAACTCTAAGGGTCCAACACAAGACCTTTTGAGTAGTTTTATTGTGCGTCATTTACGGCGTACAAATTACACACTAATTCGAACAGGCGATTTCGCAAATTCGGGTTCTACTCACGATATACTGAGACGCCATGTCCCCACTACTCACCCCTTCGGGTCCCGGTTCTCCAATTCGTAAAATAGCAGACTCCCGTAATTGGCTAAAGACTTCGGGCGAAACGTAACATTGAAGTGACCTCCTCAACCAATCATTCTCCTAGATTGGAAACCCCAGGAGCAATCAGAAGGCGTTAATTCTATACCCACCTCCCATTGGCACCAGTTTATCGAACTACAGCCAATGAACGTATTCGTTGGCAGAAGGTGTGGCGTTCTCGGGTAAAGTTAGTGGCTCTCGCGATATCAGAACGGGACGTAGGGTGACGCAAAGACAGGTTTCGTGAAGGTAGCCAGTTGATTCGTTAGCTGAGAAGCAAGAAATAACTTCATTAACGAGTTTTCTTTGGTAACAAGTGACGGCCATATTGAGATGGGCTAATTTCACTTTCGTAAGGTCGTAGGGAGAATAGAGCAGCCGGCCTTCCAGTCATGCGCATATCCCTCATTTTCGTCCCAGCCATTACTTTTGAGGTGTTCCCATCTCAGGGCAGGAGAAAAGTAATCTTTAAGTATACTGCTAGTTGATCCTGGCCACCCGTGAGCACTTTAAGGGATGGCGCAGCAGTGTTCCTATGATTTTCATTATTCTGCTCATTTGCTTCTCGAGCTGTGAATACTGGCACGCATGCATTATGCAGTGGGTCATCATCTTCTACGTTTCTCTTAGCATAGTGAGCCGTCATTGGGGTGTTCTGAAGACGATTTTGAAAGACAAAATTAATACAATTACTTTTAACACTATATTTGCCATGCAGTTGACTTTTGCTTTTACTTCCAGACTTCAGAGCAGATTCGTGTACCTCAGAAAGAGATGGAAGTCCCTATTTCTGAGCAAAATTAAATACACTGCCAAAATTATTTTGTATGAAATTCTGCCAAGAACTTGTAATATTAGGGGATTTCTTGTTGAAGAGGTGTCTGGTACAGTGATACTTAACCTGTGGTCCAGGGATCCCTCAGGGCTCGCCACTACTTAGAAAATCAAGTAATATTATCAGAGTAAAAATGTGTAATGCATATAAATAAGCAAAACATAAAACTACTTTAAACATTCTGCAAATGTGAAGGAATTTGAAATTGAAGGCAAACAATTAAATTGCTATCCTCCGATTGATTAGTGGGAGCAGTGCAAGTGCATCAAACAGAATATAGCATAGGCGATGTGTGGCCTCAACTGAATTTAAAAAAGTTTCAAAATTCCTATTAAAATTAAACTTTTGATTTGTTTATATTTATGAATGACTTAAAATAGCTCATCATTTGTATATGTGTTTGATAAATGCTTGTTTCTGTGTTTTTAAGTATCGTTTTGCGGTTTAAATCAAAGTTGCTTAGGCTGGGGTCCCCAGATTCCAGTAATGATGCATGTGGGGAGAGGGGGTCTACGGATTACAGTCATAACTCAGTGGGGGGTCCCTGGATTGCAATAAAGACTCAGTAGGGTCCCGGTTTCCAGTAGTGATTAAGTGTGAGTCCATAGAAGTCAAAAGGTTAAGAACCACTGGTCACATAAGTAATGAAGAAAACACGAGGGGGATGTTGGCTGTATGTTTATTCACAGCCCCGGTGCTGAACATCAGCCAAGCCAACTGAAGGAAGGAAGTAAGTAAATACTTTATTGTTCTATTAATAAAAATCATTTCAGTGGCAGTCGTATATGGATTGATTCTCACACTCAGTTAAAAAGGGAAATATTTATCAATAAATAAATAAAATGAAGGAACCCACTAAAATATCATTGATTTCAATGTCCTTACTACTTGTGTTATATGATTTGGGGATGTCATGACTTACTGCAAACCTTAATCCCTTAGTTGGTTCTCAATTGGGGGACAATAATAAATAATTGAGCTTCAATATGATTACCAATGAAGGAGGACAAATGACCGTTTACAAAAATCCTACTTGTCGTTCCCCTGGCTTTGCCTAAACATTTTATAAATAGGAAAAAAACAATACAAAAATAGAAGGTTCTGTGAGGTCACAGAGAATGTAAGCCTCTAGGTGAACAGCTAGGAAATAACTGTCAAAAGGTGGTAGCTGTGGGGGCAATGGTCTATACCGGTTGTCATCTTGTCGAAAAGCGGGTTAGGAAGTGCCTAGTGCAGGATTACAGGTGTCGACAAGTTGGTCCTTCGACCGGCTGAACCTTTTCGCTGCTCTTGTGACAAACTTGGTGAACCGAATGTTAAGCACCGTATTGTCTGGGTTCAAGGAAATGATGAATGCCTGTCGACAGAAGCGGACACTGAGTTGGTTCCATTTTCCTAATAAGTGAGCCCTGCGTTCTTTGAGCAGTGCTGGGCAAAGGCATACCACATGTTCGAGTGATTCCTTGCTGGTCCCACAACCCCTGCACATTGTATTGTCATTTAAGCAATGCCAACTGGCTAGATGGTAAAGAAAAGGCCACGCTCCCAACCTGAGGGACATAAATCTTTTTTTCCGGAAGACTGCATAGGTACAAGACAGATAAGATGCCATAATACTTGGCTTAAACCCAGTTATGATCGACCAGGCGTGTTTGCGTTTTGCCAGTTGTGTTCTGTCCGAATGGAATGACCAGAGGCGTACGCTATTCTTAATGTATATTTTGAGGACCTGCTGAGGTGGATTGGTGTCCCAAAATTCTTTTGCTTCTAAAAGCTGGAGGGAGTCTTCTAGATGTCGGCAATGCTTTTGCCCTAGTTAACTGATGGTTATTTCCCACCACAGCATTGCCTCCAGGCTGCCTGCTCTAGACGTTCGTAATCTATTACATAGTTTGAGATGGGCACTGGCCCCTGCAGCCTGCTGGTCTAGGAGGCCGAGCTCAAGTCTGATCTGGGCAGGAGATGAGGTTTTCGGTAAACTAAGTGCTTGTTTATAAATTCTTACAATTAGTTTGTTAAGCAGACTAGAGTCTTTTCCCAGCATAATCTCATGTCCATAGGATAAGGAGGTGGAAATGTTTGCCTTCATAGCTATTATTAGTGGGGACAAGCTTGGGCCAGATAGCTGCTTTGCTAGCTTTGTGAATGCCACCTGCAGCGTCTGTGCGTAAGATCCAACCTCTTGCCATTTTGAAAAGGCACACCTCGTGTCTATGTAGACCCCTAGGTATTTATAGGAGTGTGGGAGGGATGGGCGGAAAAAGAAGCGAGGAGGCCTTATGGGTGTAATTTTGATGTGTATTTATTCAAAGTCTGAATCAGAGTGAACATTTACTGATCCTCTGCTGTACTGTTCTTTGTTCTTCTTTTTTGTCTCTTTGTCTCTTCTAGGTTTTCCACTTTCTCTGAAGGGGGCCCCTGGGAGGCTCAAAGAGTAGAGGAGAAAAGAGACGATAAGTATGAGTGTTTTCCCACGGAAGGTAGAACAGAACCTTCACCACACCGGTTGAAAATAACGGTGCAAAAAAAAGCAATTATTAAGTGTCCAAAGGAAACACAAAAAAACAAAAAGTGATTGGTTTTCCTTTTTTTTTCCTTTTCTTCTTTTATACTTTTTTTTCTCTATTGATAAAACGAGGTGCCACCAATTTCTAACATAGATATATATATATAAGTTTGGTTTCAAAAGGTTTTTATTCAGCAACAGGTCCACTAAGCACAGCATGACGCGTTTCAACCTAAATGCAGGTCTTAGTCATATGCAAATTCGGAACGGTTAGTTGTTTCAGTTTTTAAACACTAATCATCGACAGCGGGGAAGGACTTCGTGTGGTTTCTCATGATTTCGTTGTTTAAAGACTACAATGTCCAAAATGCACTGCAACTGACAATGTATCTCCACTTAGTCCCCCCGTTTTCCAAGATTTTAAAAGGAACATCTCCTGCATATTTTTGGGTCTACATTTCAATAGACATTATCATCCAGCCTCGGGGGCGTGGCTACGGCGCGAGGCGGAATGGCTGCCTCTTGAGGGAGCTCCGTCAGCCAGACCGAATATTCGGCAAATACCACCGTTTTTGGCACACCTGAGGTGTTGAAAATTGCATAGGGGGTTGTGACTCCCGTCTGAAGCGATCGCTGCGCTTTTCAAGACTTATTGACTGGCGGAGCCCTCCCGGAGCTGTGCCCGACTCGCCGATCGGCCGCTGGCAAGATGGCGGCCGCCCGCGGCTAAGAGTGGAAGAGACGGCTGCTGTGAAGCTTTGGGTGCAGCGGCGCGTGGTGTTGGAGCGCCGGTACCTGTTTAAATCGACCTACTGACCTCACCGGGTTGCTTGCGGCCATCAGCGCTGGACCCCCGCGACGGTGCTGAGTATATCGTGTCTGGAGGGGCTGCTGCTGAGTAGAGTGCACCGGGGGACTGATCTTGCTGCCTGAACACTGGAGGAACCTCGCTGCGGACTACACACCGACTTGACCTGAGACGGAGCCCAGGACGCCGGAGGCATCGACGGAGGTGCGGTGAGTGGGGCGGGCGCTCTGCGTGGTGCTGGGGGCGGGTTGGACTGCGTGTCCTCACTTGCACGCCTGCTGCATTTCTTAGCGCGGGCGCTCTTGGGGGGGCTAGAGCGAGCTGACCGGCCTGGGCGCTGCGTGGGGGGGTCGCTACTGTCTCACTAGAGGGGAGATTGTTTCAGACTGGTGCCCCGGGAAGTGGTGGTGCGAGATTGCGGCCCTGACTCACGGCCTGGCCTGCTCTTGCGGGCGGGGGTGTGTGGGGTTCGTCTGGTGCCCCTAGGCCGCGGGTGAGGGCTGAGCAAGAACCTCTAGCACTCGTGGGGGAGCTGGCGTGACACTGGAGCTCCCAGAGAGACTGGGGCTGTGCCGCTAGTAGAGGACCTTACTGCGCAAGACGAGTGGCGAGATACCGCTGGGCCCCTGGCAGACGGAGTGGGTATGCGGTTCTGGAGCCATCTGAATCTGGCTGTCGCCCTGTAGAGCATACTAAAGTAACATTAGCAGTCTTGGGGCTACCTGAAGATATCTGTGTGGACATATCTACTAGCGGAGATTTGAGACTTTGCTAGCACGCTGACCCTCTGGAACATACTAAGGGGCACACGCCTACTGTCGGCTGCACCGGCTCGCTTGCTGCGGGGTATTGACCCCCTGCCGTTCTGCTGGTGTGCTGGTCGGCGAAAATAGCAGCTCCAAATACCTGGGGTCTGAGCGCGAGGAGTGGTACTGCTGAAAGGGAATCCTGCACTCGGCTTGCATATTCTTCCAGCATGGGGAAAACTGACCCTAAGCAGCCGAAGCTTCAATTTGAAAATAAACGCAGTACGCGTACCACTGAGGCCGTGGGAGACCAGCCATTGACACAGGGCGCGCCGGAGGTAGCGGAGGACTCGGAGGATGACACCAGGACTATCCTGCTTGAACTGCGCTCTGGAATGAAATCCATAGACAGTAAAATAGATGCCCTTGCGAACAGCCTAGATGCTGTGAAGAAGAAGGTGGACACTCATGAGCATAGGCTGGACGTTTTGGAGAACAGACTGTCGGATACTCAGGACTCGCAGGCGGAATCCCGGACCCAGATTCTACAAATGGAAAAGGTGTTGGAGGTAATTAAAGCAAAGAACGAGGATTTGGAGGCGCGATCCAAGCGCAATAACCTTCGTATAATTGGCCTGCCAGAGTCCACCGCCATCTCCAAAATGGAGACTTTTGTAGATAGTTTGCTGCGCGAACTATTTGGTCCTGTGTTGTCATCCGTAATGATCGTGGAGAGAGCGCATCGAACTTTGGGCCCCAGACCTAAGCCGGGCGCACCGCCCCGTCCGATACTTGCGCGCCTACTGAACTATGCTTACAGGGATGCTACATTGCGAGAGGCCAGGGCTAAGAGTCCTATAAACTACAAGGGCGATAACCTGTCCTTTTTTCCAGACTACACCCCCTCGGTGCAGGCGGCGCGCAGGGAGTTTGTGCCAGTGAAGAAGCTACTTCAGACTGCCTCTGTACCATATGCTATGTTGTACCCGGCCAAATTGAACATCTCACATGAGGGACAAGCGCATTTCTTTACGGACTCGAAGTCTGCCTTGAAGTTCTCGAAGCATATCTTCAAGGCTAAACCCCGACAGGGCGGACCGGGGAGCCCGTCGACCTCACCGACTCTTGAGGACACAGATTGATGTTGCTGCCATTGTACTTTTGATGATCGGGGGTGGCTGGTGTCGGGGCTGCGTGTGGTGTCAGTTCTGGTTTTTGCTAAGGGCTTTGGATGGGAGGTTACACCCCTTTTCTTTCTTTAAGTGTTTGCATGTAGGATTTGTTTGATATTTGATCAGCGTATTGAATGCTGCTGGATCTCACGGTTACAGGCACACAGGTGTGCCGCACGGTTAAAGTCTGGCAATCTCACCACAGAGTGAGCGTTCGCTGCCGTTCCATCCCCCCGAGCGGGAGTTCCCCTCTTGATAAGTTGTATGGATGATGGGGTACATGTGAGGGAGGGGGGTAGGAGATGGTCTCGACCTAATTGGGAGGTTGGAGTGGGTTGGGGGAGGTGGGAGGGGTGCCGGGGAAAAGTATTATTTGGTATCTGTGTGATTGTTGTGTGTTTGTCGTTTGGAATGAGAGCTGAGTTGTATAATATGTTAGATACATGTGTTGCCGAATTCGCCCTCCTATCTTGGACCACACTGATCGCTTGGCTATCATGGAGTACCCAACTGCCTTATGGGTGAGAGATACCGGTTCTTGACGTGGAACGTGAGGGGTCTCAATTCACCAAAGAAAATACGCCAAGTGTTGGCTTACCTCACTCGACATAACGTTCACATTGCTCTGTTACAGGAAACGCATTTAGGTAGACATGCGGGGCGCGGCATTGCTGGCAGGCGGGCGGGCTATGAGCTCGCGTCTTCCTATTCATCGTATGCCAGGGGGACGTTGATTTTGATTAAACGAGGTGTAACATTCATGCAGGCCAGGACGTATGTGGATGGAGAGGGGCGATGTGCAATGGTACAGGGGAGGCTGGGTGGCTCCCTGGTGTCCATAGTTAATATGTACGGGCCTATTGCGGATGACCCAGTGTGTTTCTTGCGAATGTATGCAAAGCTGAGGGAATGGCCGGAAGCAAATGTTTTGTGGGGAGGTGACCTTAACACATACTTGAACCCTGATTTGGATAAATCTAATCCACTAACGCACCAAACTCCCAGAGTGGCCCAGTGTGTACGGAGTGCTATGTTGGAATTTGGATTAAGTGACGTGTGGAGGGTGCGCAATGCACTAGTAAAAGAGGGTACACATGCAACACCATTGCACAACAGTTGGTCGCAGCTGGACTACTGGCTGTTAGGTGGGGAGGCGCCTGACTGGGTACTGGAGATCACGACTCTGCCACGCACATTATCGGATCACAACCCGGTTCAATTAGACATTAGTATCCCAACGGCCATTTGTCTCCCCTTCACGTGGCGTCTGCGATCGGAAGCACTGCTTGATCCGATATATGAGGCTGCGGTGCGTGACGCTATAGAGCAATATTTCCTACTCAATAAGGGATCTGTAGAGAGTGCCTCCACATTGTGGGAGGCTTTTAAAGTCACAATCCAGGGAGTGTGCATTGGTACTGCAGCGGGCATATTGAAAGACATCAGAGAGCAGCTTTCTAAAGTCGAGGCTACGCTTCAGACACTAGAACGAAACTACGCAACAGCCCCTTCGGTCGACACGTTGGCCCGGATACACGAGCTGGTCTTGGAATATGACACCCTGGCCGAATCGGAAATACGTTACATTTCGCGCAGGCACACAGCGCGTAGATATGGAGAGGGGGTAGACCGGGCCGTACGTTGGCAAATAAGATTAGGGACCGTATGGAACAACCCCATATTGATAAGATCACAGACTCCCATGGGAAAGAACATTATCACCCGATTGCTATTACCGAACAATTTCGCGCCTTCTACGCGGATCTATACGAGTCTAGAGGCGAGGCGGCGGCGGCTGAGATGGACGGCTACTTAGAGGACGTAGCGTGCGCCTGGCTGTCAGATGCACATAGGGAATATCTGAGCCTGCCGATTGACGCAGAAGATATCAAAGCTGCTATTATGGCCCTGCCCAACGGGAAGGCGCCGGGGCCGGATGGCCTTACGGTCGAATTTTATAAGGCATACGCTGATCTGGTCACCCCGTATCTGTTGGAAGTATATGCGGAGGCGCATGATGTGGGAACACTACCGCCGTCGCTTCGGAAGGCGCTGATTATAACGCTTCTCAAGAAAGACAAACCCCCAGATAAATGCGATTCTTATAGACCCCTCTCACTGATTAATATAGACGCCAAAATATTGGCTAAGATCCTGGCCGTTAAACTACAGCCCCTGATGTCCTGCCTGGTTTTACCGGACCAGTCGGGTTTTATACCTGACCGATCTACGTCGCACAATTTGCGGACTATTTTCTCCATGTTTCATATATTGGAGCCATGCATGTCTGCCGCGGTGGTCCTGCTGGACGCAGCCAAGGCTTTTGATTCAGTGGAGTGGAAGTATATGTTTTTTACTCTTCAGCGTATGGGATTCCCGCCTTTATTTATACAATGGATCAGGGTGCTATATGCGGATCCTTCCGCTAGAGTGCGTGTTGGTGGTTTGACATCAGACCCCTTTGATATTAAGCGGGGCACGCGTCAGGGCTGCCCTCTATCGCCGCTACTCTTTGCGATTGTACTGGAACCGCTGGCGTGCGTTATTAGGCAGAGACATAAGGAAACGGCGTTAAACTTTAGTTATCGCCCAGTTGCCATTTCGTTATACGCAGACGACATGGTGCTATTTGTTCGTGAGCCCTCGCGGTATCTGGCTCAGCTCCTGCGAGAGTATGTAAGATTCAGCCACTTGTCAGGACTGGTTGTGAATTGGGAAAAATCCTTAGTTATACATTTAACGGAATCCACGACTCAACCTGATATGGAATATCCATTGATGTGGTCCGTAGACCCAGTTAAATATCTTGGAGTCTGGATCCATAGAGACCCGGATAGAGTTATACGTGAGAATTATGGGCGGGCATACGCCAAACTGAACCAACAGGTGGATCTATGGGTAGCGTTACCGCTCTCTTTGGCGGATCGCATTGCTTTACTCAAGATGGTAGTCTTGCCGCGGTTTTGTATTTATTCACGAACATCCCGATTGTGTTGTCGAAAGGGTTTTTAACACCCTCCGTGGGACCTTACTTCGGTTGGTCTGGGGAGGCAAACATGCCCGGGTGAGCTGGTCTGTCCTCACTAGCGATTATGACAAAGGCGGGTTCGGGCGCCTGACTTTTATATATATTATCTTAGTGCGCAGGCCCAGTATGTGTATTATTGGGTGAGACCACACGCGTTCACTCCACATGTCGCGGTGGAGGAGGGAGACGCCAACCCTGTCCCGCTGCGTAGCATGATCACGCACCGGACACGTGGCATTCCGAGAACAGAAATCAATGCGGTGGACACGACGTTGGCTGTTTGGCAGGAGATTGGACGACTGGCGCGTAAATTACCTATATATGCACCAGCCATGCATATAGAACACCACGGGGCACTGTCAGTCACTCAGGAGGCGCCGTCAATGCGACTGCTTAGCGAGGCGGGTTTCCAGCAGATGCGGGATCTCTACCCGGAGGGGACGTTTATCACACCGGACGCTTTACAATACATAAGTAATCCCACGTTGTTGTTTCGATTCGCGCTGCACAGACTCAGGCACGCCGTCAGGGCTCATTACGACACCTACCCTCTGGAGCCTCCTACTCTGATGTCCCTACACTTCGTGCTCACTACCCCCACTAATAAAAAACTGATCTCCAGATTATACAGGCTAATAAGGGAAGAGTGTGTGGGTCAGCCTGACAGAAGCTGGGAGAGGTGGAATGCCTGCTTGCCCGCTCCGATATCGGAGGAAGACTGGAAGTATGTATTTGAATTAACGGGCACACTTGTCATGAATGGGAACTTGAGGATCATACATTTTAAATACATACATCAGGTGTATTACACGCCAGCACGCCTGCATCGCTTTGGGTTGCGTGAATCTAGTTGCTGTGCGCGTTGTGGCCAGGCTGATGCTGACTTTCTGCACCTTGCTTGGGGTTGTCGAAAGGTGGCTGATTTTTGGACGATTGTTGTGAGAGACATAGAGGTCATGGCGGGTGTAGAACTACAGTGTGCCCCGCTGGTCTGCCTGTTGTCTTGCGCTCCGCAGGTAAAGGGAGTATGCGGTAGATCCGTACGCTTGGCGCTGCTCATGGCTAAGCGAAGAGTGGCTATCACGTGGGGCGGAAGATGCAGCCCGAAAGTAGACCACTGGATTAAAGACATGGTCTACTGCAAAGACAACATGGAGACTTACGCAGAAGAGCTGCCCCCAGTTTCTAGACCAAAAGACATATGGGAGCCCCTGAGACAATTCCTTCAACATAGGGCAGCGGAAGCCGAGCAGAGTGGCGCGAACTAGGTGCCATGGGTGCTGTAGCGAGAGACACGGGGTTGCGGTCTGGGAGAATGGAGGGATGATGCTCTAACATCTCAATGCGACTTTGACGATATTGTTCAGGTATGATGTGAGGATGGTTTTGTGGTAGTATTATAATTTGATGTCTTTTGTATTTTTGTTGGATTTGTGGGGATTTTATTTATTTTTGTTTATCACTGTGTAAGCATAATGACGATATGATACATGCTCGCATTGTTATTGTGTATGTCTTTTCTTTATTAAAAAAAAAAACATTATCATCCAGCCTCAAAGAAACCAATTCCATTTAGGGCTAATTATATCATATTGTCTATGTCGTCCCAAATAGCATACTGTCGTTCCGTAGTGTTAAACATTCACAGTTTCTTCCCTGGACACAATGCTTCTTTAGAAATACCCACAGCTGGTATACGCAGGATTTTATTGTCCTTATGAACTCTGGTGGTTCCCAAATATCTCACGAAATACCAGGCGGGCCTCCGTAACAGTGGCCCTTCCTTGGATTATCCCATTCAGTATTCTGTTACCACCGGCTGGCATCCTTTTCAAATTAATTCCACAAGAAATGCGGCGCTAATCGGATGCCACAGCCTCTCAAGCCGGGCCCTGTTCTGCGGGCGCCACCGCATCACATATCCAAAAGACACACACACTGCCTTCAGTGTGCAATCAGGCCCTCCATCCAGTTTGGTTTCAAAAGGTTTTTATTCAGCAACAGGTCCACTAAGCACAGCATGACGCGTTTCAGCCTAAATACAGCTCTTAGTCATATGCAAATTCGGAACGGTTAGTTGTTTCAGTTTTTAAACACTAATCATCGACAGTGTCATGCTGTTTAGTGGACCTCCATTGAGCCTTGGATGATACTCTACCGGCTTCATTAAAGGTACCCTGCAGCTTCGGAAAGAGGAATCTTCCTCTCTCCTAGTCCCGTTGGTTGCGGGCAGTGCGATCCCTCTGCGGCCTGGAACCACCGCATAATATGTAACCAATTTGCCGAAGCAAAACGCCCAGAAGCTTGAGGCCGCACACAACTGCAGGTGAGTCACAAACTCTATTTAAACCAAGCAGGCAGCTTAACATCCCTTTGAAGTCCATGGCCTGACGCGTTTCGATGCCGCTGTTTGCTTCTCCTCAGAGGCCGTGTCAGCGGAGGTGATTTATGGCTACCGCATTCCCCCTGCGTGTTTGTGATTGGTGGGCTTTCAGTGCTCCTCCCTTGGTGGAAGTTCATTTTCAAATGCACGCTGGGATATGAGGTCTCATTTTGCCAATTGACGCCCTCTGGTGGGTTACCTCCGGTGCAGCTAGTTCTGGACAATTATTCTCGGCCCTCCATTGAGCCTTGGATGATACTCTGCCGGCTTCATTAAAGGTACCCTGCAGCTTCGGAAAGAGGAATCTTCCTCTCTCCTAGTCCCGTTGGTTGCGGGCAGTGCGATCCCTCTGCGGCCTGGAACCGCCGCATAATATGTAACCAATTTGCCGAAGCAAAACGCCCAGAAGCTTGAGGCCGCACACAACTGCAGGTACCAAGCAGGCAGCTTAACATCCCTTTGAAGTCCATGGCCTGACGCGTTTCGATGCCGCTGTTTGCATCTCCTCAGAGGCCGTGTCAGCGGAGGTGATTTATGGCTACCGCATTCCCCCTGCGTGTTTGTGATTGGTGGGCTTTCAGTGCTCCTCCCTTGGTGGAAGTTCATTTTCAAATGCACGCTGGGATATGAGGTCTCATTTTGCCAATTGACGCCCTCTGGTGGGTTACCTCCGCTGCAGCTAGTTATGGACAATTATTCTCGGCCCTCCTTTAATGAAGCCGGCAGAGTATCATCCAAGGCTCATTTCGCAGAGAAACACAAAAGCAACAGTAATTTCCTCAAATGTTTTGGAATAGACAGAATCCTACCCCATATCCGAGGGGGTGACAGAGAGAAAAATCTCTGAGTCCTTGAGTCAAGATATATAATTGACTTAAATACTAAAACCCCCAATGGATTGAACAGTGGCGAAGAGCTGGCAACGCATATTGGCCGCTGATTCTGACCTTCTCTCTCTTTTCAGCTTTTATTTTTTTATATTTTTGTGTCACTTCATCACTGATTTTAATGCTAGACTACAGGGGCAGGCCACCTACTTATACCCCATGATCCGAATATACGGCATCATGTATGTAGCATATAGGTACACACTTGTGACCTATTGCAGAGATTTCCGTCGGAGTTGATGAATCGAGACGGTTTAGGTGCCCTCTCCGTGTCTTAGCTATTTTCACCAGTGTTAACGTACATTCATTCACGAAAATTCCCATTCACATCTACACACCATGCACCAGTTTACAGCTTTTTCTCATGTTGAAATTACAGTGGAGGTAGTATATTAGAGTACATGACTCATGTTTTTTAGGATGATGACAGCAAAAAGTGATTTTCAAAGGGTACATTACCCTAAGTGATTTTATGTCATCCGTGCAACTAAACATAGACCAACTGTTAATTTCGCCCATGAACTTATAGGGCTGTCATGGATCATATGTTGTCAATATTTCGGGTATGATCTTTAGTGCCGATAAAATAGCGTGCTTGTAATCAAGGTCAAAACATCATGGAATAATAAAATGTCAACATAGGAATGAATTGAAAAGAACTTTATTGGAACATTTTCTCGAACACAGGCACGATGGCATTCAGTAGTTTTGTTAAATATATCCTTCATAGCATGAAATCTATCGTGGATATTAATTTATGAATTTCCATTTAGGAAGAATGTACATTTGAATATTTTAGGATGAATCAGAAGCGATGTTGCTTGTTTTTCAATTTTGAATTAACTTTATTGAATACCGTAAGAAAATAGGCACCATACTACCCGTTATCGTAATGAATTTTAGATTATGATTTGTATTTAAAAGAAATGAATTGCACGCTTTGCCTTGTAATATATAATTTGTATTTGTGGATTTACAATTGTGATCAAAGCGAAGCACATACGGCGATGCGATGTATGTTTTCTATGTCCATGAATGCTGACTCCTATTTCTGAAAGAATTTGCTGTACCTAAAATCACTCGAAAAAAGCCACCCGCCGAAACGCGTCGTCTTGTTTTTGGTGCACAATAAAGTAATTGTGCAGTCTCCTGGTGTGCCGCTCCTAATATACTGCTCCAAGTTTTGTCCTAAGCAAAGAGCTGCACTCAAAACACTGGCGCACTACTTTATTGGGTATGAGCAGACTCCTGTCAGCCAATAGATTTAGACAGTCCTTCCCTCTTGATTGGCCTGACGCGTTTCAGCGGTATGCTTTCTTCAGAGGCAGCAGTCAGCAAAGATTACGTTTAGGGCCCGGTCTCCGTTCCCCTTTCCATAGTACTCAATCCCACGCCCCCAATTGGGCGGGTCAAATGACTCAGCAGGGCATTATGGGAACAGAGGTCACGGTAAATTTGCTCCTTGAATAGGTAACTAAATTTCTGTCAAAACAATTTCCAGCCCTCCAATGGGCCTCCCCTGGCAGTGTCCGCTCTCAATCCCTTTCTCCATTGATTCCACAAAAACAGCTCGGTAAGCACCCAGCCGCATGGCCCCCTCACATCGCGGGGTGGTGCAAGCTCGGCTGCCGGGCCGCCGCCAAATACATACTGCTCCAAGTTTTGCCCTAAGCAAAGAGCTGCACTCAAAACACTGGCGCACTACTTTATTGGGTATGAGCAGACTCCTGTCAGCCGATAGAATTAGACAGTCCTTCCCTCTTGATTGGCCTGACGCGTTTCAGCGGTATACTTTCTTCAGAGGCAGCAGTCAGGAAAGATTACGTGTAGGGCCCGGTCTCCATTCCCCTTTCCATAGTACTCAATCCCACGCCCCCAATTGGGCGGGTCAAATGACTCAGCAGGGCATTATGGGAACAGAGGTCCCGGTAAATTTGCACCTTGAATAGGTAACTAAATTTCTGTCAAAACAATTTCCAGCCCTCCAATGGGCCTCCGCTGGCAGTGTCCGCTCTCAATCCCTTTCTCCATTGATTCCACAAAAACGGCTCGGTAAGCACCCAGCCGCATGTCCCCCTCATATCACGGGGTGGTGCAAGCTCGGCAGCCGGGCCGCCCCCAAATACATACTGCTCCAAGTTTTGCCCTAAGCAAAGAGCTGCACTCAAAACACTGGTGCACTACTTTATTGGGTATGAGCAGACTCCTGTCAGCCGATAGAATTAGACAGTCCTTCCCTCTTGATTGGCCTGACGCGTTTCAGCGGTATGCTTTCTACAGAGGCAGCAGTCAGGAAAGATTACGTGTAGGGCCCGGTCTCCGTTCCCCTTTCCATAGTACTCAATCCCACGCCCCACAATTTCCAGCTTAGGGCAAAACTTGGAGCAGTATGTATTTGGCGGCGGCCCGGCTATCGAGCTTGCACCACCCCGCGATGTGAGGGGGCCATGCGGCTGGGTGCTTACCGAGCCGTTTTTGTGGAATCAATGGAGAAAGGGATTGAGAGCGGACACTGCCTGTGGAGGCCCATTGGAGGGCTGGAAATTGTTTTGACAGAAATTTAGTTACCTATTCAAGGGCCAAATTTACCGGAACCTCTGTTCCCATAATGCCCTGCTGAGTCATTTGACCCACCCAATTGGGGGCGTGGGATTGAGTACTATGGAAAGGGGAACGGAGACCGGGCCCTACACGTAATCTTTCCTGACGGCTGCCTCTGAAGAAAGCATACCGCTGAAACGTGTCAGGCCAATCAAGAGGTAAGGACTGTCTAATGCTATCGGCTGACAGGAGTCTGCTCATACCCAATAAAGTAGTGCGCCAGTGTTTTGAGTGCAGCTCTTTGCTTAGGGCAAAACTTGGAGTAGTATGTATTTGGCGGCGGCCCAGCTGCCGAGCTTGCACAACCCCGCGATGTGAGGGGGCCATGCGGCTGGGTGCTTACCGAGCCGTTTTTGTGGAATCAATGGAGAAAGGGATTGAGAGCAGAGACTGCCAGCGGAGGCCCATTGGAGGGCTGGAAATTGTTTTGACAGAAATTTAGTTACCTATTCAAGGTGCAAATTTACCAGGACCTCTGTTCCCATAATGCCCTGCTGAGTCATTTGACCCGCCCAATTGGGGCGTGGGATTGAGTACTGGAAGGGGACGGAGACCGGGCCCTACACGTAATCTTTCCTGACTGCTGCCTCTGAAGAAAGCATACCGCTGAAACGCGTCAGGCCAATCAAGAGGGAAGGACTGTCTAATGCTATCGGCTGACAGGAGTCTGCTCATACCCAATAAAGTAGTGCACCAGTGTTTTGAGTGCAGCTCTTAGGGCAAAACTTGGAGCAGTATGTATTTGGCGGCGGCCCGGCTGCCGAGCTTGCACCACCCCGCGATGTGAGGGGGCCATGCGGCTGGGTGCTTACCGAGCCGTTTTTGTCGAATCAATGGAGAAAGGGATTGAGAGCGGACACTGCCAGCGGAGGCCCATTGGAGGGCTGGAAATTGTTTTGACAGAAATTTAGTTACCTATTCAAGGTGCAAATTTACCAGGACCTCTGTTCCCATAATGCCCTGCTGAGTCATTTGACCCGCCCAATTGGGGGCGGGGGATTGAGTACTATGGAAAGGGGAACGGAGACCGGGCCCTACACGTAATCTTTCCTGACTGCTGCCTCTGAAGAAAGCATACAGCTGAAACGCGTCAGGCCAATCAAGAGGGAAGGACTGTCTAATGCTATCGGCTGACAGGAGTCTGCTCATACCCAATAAAGTAGTGCGCCAGTGTTTTGAGTGCAGCTCTTTGCTTAGGGCAAAACTTGGAGCAGTATGTATTTGGCGGCGGCCCGGCTGCCGAGCTTGCACCACCCCGCGATGTGAGGGGGCCATGCGGCTGGGTGCTTATCGAGCCGTTTTTGTGGAATCAATGGAGAAAGGGATTGGGAGCGGACACTGCCAGCGGAGGCCCATTGGAGGGCCGGAAATTGTTTTGACAGAAATTTAGTTACCTATTCAAGGTGCAAATTTACCGGGACCTCTGTTCCCATAATGCCCTGATGAGTCATTTGACCCGCCCAATTGGGGGCGTGGGATTGAGTACTATGGAAAGGGGAATGGAGACCGGGCCCTACACATAATCTTTCCTGACTGCTGCCTCTGAAGAAAGCATACCGCTGAAACGCGTCAGGCCAATCAAGAGGGAAGGACTGTATAATGCTATCGGCTGACAGGAGTCTGCTCATACCCAATAAAGTAGTGCGCCAGTGTTTTGAGTGCAGCTCTTTGCTTAGGGCAAAACTTGGAGCAGTATGTACTTGGCGGCGGCCCGGCTGCCGAGCTTGCTCCACCCCGCGATGTGAGGGAGCCATGCGGCTGGGTGCTTACCGAGCCGTTTTTGTGGAATCAATGGAGAAAGGGATTGAGAGCGGACACTGCCAGCGGAGGCCCATTGGAGGGATGGAAATTGTTTTGACAGAAATTTAGTTACCTATTCAAGGTGCAAATTTACCGGGACCTCTGTTCCCATAATGCCCTGCTGAATCATTTGACCCGCCCAATTGGCGGCGTGGGATTGAGTACTATGGAAAGGGGAACGGAGACCGGGCCCTACACGTAATCTTTCCTGACTGCTGCCTCTGAAGAAAGCATACCGCTGAAACGCGTCAGGCCAATCAAGAGGGAAGGACTGTCTAATGCTATCGGCTGACAGGAGTCTGCTCATACCCAATAAAGTAGTGGGCCAGTGTTTTGAGTGCAGCTTTTTGTTGCTTAGGGCAAAACTTGGGAGCAGTATATATATATATATATATATATATATATATATATATATATATATATATATATATATATATATATATATATCCACCAAACTGCTGTGCTTAGCGGTTCCCAGTCCCACGGTGTCGGTGCCAGCTATATGGCGACAGCAGCCGTAATTTAATGACGAAGAGATCCTCGGCAATACCCCAAACGGAGAAGACAAGGAGCGGCACACCAGGAGACTGCACAATTACTTTATTGTGCACCAAAAGCAAGACGACGCGTTTCGGCGTTTAGCCTTTTTCGAGAGATTTTAGATACAGCAAATTCCTTTAGAAATAGGAGTCAAACATTCATGGACATAGAAAACATACATCGCATCGTAATAGATTCTTCGTTTTGATCACAGGTGTAAAACCACAATTATAAATGATATAATGTAGGACGTGCAATTCATTTCTTTTGAATGTAAGTCATAATATGAATTCATTATGTTGACGGGTAACGTGGTGCCTATTCTCTTACGGTATTCAATAAAGTTCATTCAAAATTGAAACACACCCGGCGTCGCTTCTAATTACATCTTACAACATTCAAATGTATATTCTTCCTGAATGGAAAGTTTTTTTAGTTGATATTAGCAGTAAATTAAACTAAGAGGGATGTATTTGCCAGCGCTACTTAATGCAGTTCAGCTCGTGTTGAATAAAATGTACCAATAAAGTTATTTTCAATTTGTAGGAAGGTGGAATCTGACTATATGGTTGCCCCCACTTTTTTCCTGGTGTTTTGCTGGTTTATGACTTAGTTGGACTGGGATCCTGCTATTCAGGGCCCCAGTCTATCTGCTTCCTCTATAAAATGGTTTCCATGTACCTTAGGTACATCTTTGATTGGAATCTGGAGTGCCCTTATAAGTCCCTAGTATATGGTATACTATGTACCCAGGGCATAGGTACCCCAGAGGCCTGCCAGGGGCTGAAGCATGTATTATGCCACCCCTGGAAGGCCAGCCAAAATGACACCACAGGTCTGCTACTGCAGCCTGGGTAGGTGGTGCATGCACCCCTTACTGTGATATAGGCTACCTATATCACTACCATTACACACACATATAATCCTATAAGTCACTCCTATGGCAGGCCTTAACAATCCTGAAGGCAGAGTGCTTGGTTTTTGTGTGAGAGGGTGCCCCTGCATGAGCAGAGCCCCTCTGCAGCGTTCGAGTCCCTCCTCTGATGCTGTTTGTGGTACAGCCTGACCATATACTCTTAAGTGCATTATATCCTCGCGGTACAATGCTAACTTTGGACTGGCTGCACCAAAACATGTCGTGTTTGGTGTCAAACATCTTGGAATACTACCCCCCGCCAATACTGGCGGCGGGGGTAGCATTCCACCCTTCTTGAGGAGAGACATGTACACACCGGGCTACCCGGTAACTTCTTTCCAGAGCCCTGGCATCACAAAATGGATGCCGCTGCCACAGACACGGGTCTGGCCTCCTGCTGCTGACTGAAACTCCGGCAGGGGAGGCCTGGACAATAGGTTTCCTGTCGAAGGGAGGTGTAACCACCTCCCCAGACAGGATAGTGTGTATTGGGGCTGGGCGGGAGCACCCTCTGGTGCTTTGAAGTCCTGCACTGGGGGCACATTTGGTGTCCCTGTGCATATGCCAGTTCAAACCGGTTGCAGGGGCTACCTGCCCCTGCTCTGGCGCGAAACTGGACAAAGGGAAATGGGTGTAACCACCCCTCTTCCCTGACCCTCCCATAGGTGGGTCCCCAGAGTATGTCCAACCCCCTAAGTTTGTATAAGTATGGGACCCCTGTCCTTAGGACTTTAGATATCCCTGGACGAAACTCTGTAACTGAATCCTGGAACTTCGACGCTCTACTCAAGACTAGAGGACTGAAGAATCTCCCTTGGGGTCAAGGAGTGACTCCCCTGCTTGGCAGGCACCAAAGAAGCAATTGTCCAGTCTGCATCGCCGAAGCTCCCGCCGGACGCCGAAGTCTTTGCATCCCCAGAGGTGGATTTCCAGACTTCCCCGAGGCTGCCCTGAGTCCTCAGCAAAGCTGAGGCCCGTATCTGTCGTGGGTAACGTGGAACCGTGACCCTTGGACACCGAGCACATTTGCAAGTGCATCCTCTTCCCGGTCTCCCACGAAGTTGTGCTTTGGGCTCCAAGTAGCCCCCGCCTCCAGCACCGACTGCACTGAAGATCACTGGCCTCCACTCCACGAGTGTCCTGTGAGCCAGCTCCAAGTGCGTCCACTCGAGGCTCCTTCGCGGTCGCTAGTCCGTTGGCTAGTGGGCCCTCCTGAAGGCTACTCTTCTTCTGCTTGGGCTTCCCTGGTTGCTCCAGACGTGCCCTGACTTACCCTCGCTGGGTGAGTCCCTCAGGCCTTGCTGGTCTGTACCACCGTCCTTCTTCTATTTCCACGTGACTTGCCGTTGCCAAGGCTTGTTGGGTCCAATCCGGTCGCCGACACCCCAGCAATCGACAGACGTCGTGGGACAGCTCGAATCCAGCTCCTGGTCATCGTCGACGCCTCCTGGACCTCGTGGCTGAAGAGTCAAGACGACCGTCAACCTACCTGAAGCACCCGACAGCGGTGCGCATCTGCTCATCGCCTTCCTGGTCACTGGCTAGTGACCCAGACTCTGTCCCCTCTGCTTTCAGGTTCTTCAGATCTTCGATCCACCTTTGGAGCCACCCGAACACTTTCGACTTGGTCGCCAGCAGCACTTTGCAGCAGATCGCCATTGAAAACGACGACGAAACCCGACCCCGAAAGGCACCTATGCACCCGGCTTCCCTGGGTGAGGTAACACGAGTACTCCGGTGCTCCCGTGGGTATTGACTCTAGAACAGCCTAGTTCTAAAGGGGTTTACTCCAAGTCCTCCTCTAAGTGTCCTTTTTCTTTAAAACTCTAATCGCGACATTCCCCATAGAAGTCATCGGCGGCTCGCGGCTGTGTTCTCACACTGCACGCGTCCCCGTGGGTCCCCTGTGTCACTACCTTGGGTGGTTCCTTGAGGGCCAAGCACTTCTACAGGCTCTAGGCCTTGTGTCTAGCTCAGTCGTGGTTCTTATACCACTTTATTGGTATATGGTTTGGTACGCCCCTAGGGCTCAAACGTGTATTTGTGCTATTACTGTTGATATTCGACTTGTAACTTATGTACTTCGAACTCTAGCCTCATAAAGAGACTAGAGGGGTGTGTTTAAGACTAAATACATATATTTTAAATATATACCTGGTGTGGTCCTCTTTCATTTGGTCACTCAAGAGATTATAGACTGGTAAAACAAGCTGCTTTACATTCCTTCAAGACTTAGCCTGAAGGCTGCTCTCCATAGCTACCACTAGGATAGCCTTCAATAAAGGTTGTCTTTAACCTATCTCCAATAAGGGGTTGTTTGGACTGGTGCAAGGTGCCCACTATAATTAGTGGACAGCATATACCAGGCCAACTTCTCACATTGGTGTGCAGCGTGTGGGATTCCAGCTTGCTATTGTTTTACCAGATAATCTCAATTGAATTGATCAACTGAAAACCACTAAGGGTACCTTAGGTACATATCAATTCAAGCTTAGGATACAGTAAGTTCTACTGAACTTAGAGTTGTGTGTTAAGGGATAGCACACCCTTTCTACAACTCAAGAGAGTTTAGTAGGCCACACTAGAGTAGGTAGTGCATACACCACACCACACTAGTAATGTCTTCACTGCCAGGAACCAGTGAGCTCCTGCCATCCAGATATGACAACCTCTCATTCTTGGAATTGAGAGAGTTGTGCAAGGTTAGGAAGTTGAAGACAGGCAAAAGTGCCAACTCCCAACGTCTCCTGGAGATGCTTCTGCTAGATGATCTTAGAAGACCCATAAGGTCTGAAAGGGTGAGGCAGAGAGGGTGGGGCAGAAGATGAGGGAGGGGCCAGGGATGAAAATGCCCAGGACCTGACCTCTGAAACTGGCCAGGGGATGACAATGATCCTGACCTGGAAAGTGCAGCTACTCCTGAGGAATGAGGAGGAGGCCCAGAAGGACCTCCCCTTTGTCCCCCAGGAAGAGTTGTGAGTGTGCCCAGAAGGTCTAGATCTCCTTCTCAGGAGTCTAACCACTCTGACACCTCAGTAGGGACCTCTGTCTCCTCTCATAGGAGGGAATCCTCTCATGAGAGGAGAAAGAGACTGATTCAGTATGAACAAGCCCAGCTTGAGCTCAGAAAACAGCAGTTGGCTATAGACAGGAGTCCCTAGATCTCTATAGACAGAGAAAAAAGATGGGACTAGAGTCCCATGGTGGCAACAATTTCCCCAGAGATAGGGAAAGGTCTTATGACCATAGAAACCTGAGCAAGGTTGTCCCTCCCTACCAGAGTGGGGATGACATCCACAAATGGATAACTGCACTGGAGAGGGCCTGTAAAGTACAGAGGGTCCCTCAGGAGCAGTGGGCAGCAATCTTGTGGCTCTCCTTTGCAGACAAAGGTAGAGATAAGCTCCTCACTGTTAGAGAAGAGGATGCTGACAATTACAAAGTCTTGAAGAGTGCTCTGATTGATGGGTTTGGCCTAACAACTGAACAATACAGGTTAAAGTTCAGAGATACCCAAAAGCTCAGACTCAAGACTGGGTGGACTTTGTTGATTGTTCTGCTAAGGCTCTGGAAGGTTGGATACATGGCAGCAAAGTGCATGACTTTATAGGATTGTACAATTTGATTATGAGGAGCAGATCCTTAATAATTGTCAAAACCAGCTTTTACACCAGTACCTGGTGGACTCTGATCTGACCTCTCCCCAAGAATTGGGAAAGAAGGCAGACAAATGGGTCAGAACCAGGGTAAGGCCTAAGAACCAGGGTGGTGACCAGAAGAAAGATTCTACCAAGTCCCAAGAGAAAGGTGGGGATAAATCTAAAGATAAATCCACTACAGGGCCCCAAAAGTCCACTTCTGGGGGTGGGTCCCAAACTCCTTCCTCTCCTGAAAAGAAACCCTATTGCCATGTCTGTAAAAGCCTGGGCACTGGAAATCTGATCCCAGTTGTCCCAGGATTGGCAATAAAGAAAATGTTCCTCCAACAACTACTACCACCCCTCCTGGTACTACCAGTAGTAATCCTCCAGTTGGGAGTAGTGCACCCAAAAGTTAGGTGCTTTTGCAAGAGGAACAGAGGTGGGCCCTAGTTTAGACAGGACCCCCTCAACAGACTCCTCTGACTCTGATGGTGGTATAGGATTTGCCACCTTTACCATGGAGTCCCAATGCATTGGGCAGGTACAGACTGGAGCCAATAATTAATGGTCAGAAAGCTGTGGCATTTAGGGACACAGGGGCTAGTGTCACCATGGTGGCAGGAAACTAGTCCCCCTCACCAGCTTTTACCTGAGTTTAAATACCAGGTAACCAACATTGATGGTGTCAGAACAGATCACCCCATGGCCATAGTCAATCTCAGCTGGGAAGGGGTCACAGGCCCAAAAGAGTGGCAGTGTCCCCAGCCTTGCCTGTAGATTGCCTGATGGGCAATGATCTGGAAATTTCAGCCTGGGCTGAAGTTGAACACCAAACCCATCTGAGAATGCTGGGCAGTCCCTGTAAAGGTTAGTGGGGCTGTGATGGCCACAGCCCAAGCCCAGGGAAATTTTGGAGAGATGGAGCCTGGAAGAATGGCCCCTCTCCCCCAAAGAGAGCACAAGGGTTGAAGAAAAGTCTTCTTCCCTCCAGACAGTAGGTAAGGGTCAGCCTCCTCAGGGAACTGACCCTACCCCTAGTGAAGGAACTGCCCCAGAGGTAGTCAGGCCTGGCCTGGCCACACCCCTGATGGCAGAGGACCCTTCCAAGGTGGTACCCAGTCTGGAGCAGGTAACCTGCCCTCTCTACCCTGCCTCAGTCAGCCCAGGGCTGCAGAGGTCAGGGAGGTCAGTGGACCCCCAGGGCCCCCTGTCCAGAGGAACCCCCCATCAGCAGATTAGGGGCACCCAGTCTAGTAGCTCTAGCCAGGTGAAAATTCCTCAACACACTGAGGGATCCCCATACCTTTGTGTAGGGACCTCCCCCAGAAGGACTCTGTTAGGCAAGGGCAAACCTGGGACCAAAGGTTCCAAACCTGCCATGTCCCTCAGTGGTCCATCCAAGGGACCCAACCCCCAGCTGTAGGCAGCCAAAGGTTGACCCTTAGAGCAAAGTGCAACTCAGTCATGGAAAGACAGGCATACATGGTGACCAGTGATCTGAGGAAGCTGAGACCAACCTTCCTAGGGCCTCACTTCCCTACTCAGACACCTCACCAGCCTTGTACTTTACCAAAGCACACCACAGGTAGTAATTCCCCATGGTGGAGACCCTCTCATACCCTTAGGGTGAGGGATTGCTTAGTGGACCATAAGACAGGGGGCAACCATGCTAGTGCAGGTGCTTCCTTATATGGCCACTTAGTCAATAAAGGCTCAACTGGCCAAGGTTAGCCTTATCTCCTTTCGTTTGGGGGGTTATGTAGGAAGGTGGAATCTGACTATATGGTTGCCCCACTTTTTTCCTGGTGTTTTGCTGGTTTATGACTTAGTTGGACTGGGATCCTGCTATTCAGGGCCCCAGTCTATCTGCTTCCTCTATAAAATGGTTTCCATGTACCTTAGGTACATCTTTGATTGGAATCTGGAGTGCCCTTATAAGTCCCTAGTATATGGTATACTATGTACCCAGGGCATAGGTACCCCAGAGGCCTGCCAGGGGCTGAAGCATGTATTATGCCACCACTGGAAGGCCAGCCAAAATGACACCACAGGTCTGCTACTGCAGCCTGGGTAAGGTGGTGCATGCACCCCTTACTGTGATATAGGCTACCTATATCACTACCATTACACACACATATAAACCTATAAGTCACTCCTATGGCAGGCCTTAACAATCCTGAAGGCAGAGTGCTTGGTTTTTATGTGAGAGGGTGCCCCTGCATGAGCAGAGCCCCTCTGCAGCGTTCGAGTCCCTCCTCTGATGCTGTTTGTGGTACAGCCTGACCATATACTCTTAAGTGCATTATATCCTCGCGGTACAATGCTAACTTTGGACTGGCTGCACCAAAACATGTCGTGTTTGGTGTCAAACATCTTGGAATACTACCCCCCGCCAATCCTGGCGGCGGGGTAGCATTCCACCCTTCTAGAGGAGAGACATGTACACACCGGGCTACCCGGTAACTTCTTTCCAGAGCCCTGGCATCACAAAATGGATGCCGCTGCCACAGACATGGGTCTGGCCTCCTGCTGCTGACTGAAACTCCGGCAGGGAGGCCTGGACAATAGGTTTCCTGTCGAAGGGAGGTGTAACCACCTCCCAGACAGGATAGTGTGTATTGGGGCTGGGCGGGAGCACCCTCTGGTGCTTTGAAGTCCTGCACTGGGGGCACATTTGGTGTCCCTGTGCATATGCCAGTTCAAACCGGTTGCAGGGGCTACCTGCCCCTGCTCTGGCGCAAAACTGGACAAAGGGAAATGGGTGTAACCACCCCTCTTCCCTGACCCTCCCATAGGTGGGTCCCCAGAGTATGTCCAACCCCCTAACTTTGTATAAGTATGGGACCCCTGTCCTTAGGACTTTAGATATCCCTGGACGAAACTCTGTAACTGAATCCTGGAACTTCGACGCTCTACTCAAGACTAGAGGACTGAAGAATCTCTCTTGGGGTCAAGTAGTGACTCCCCTGCTTGGCAGGCACCAAAAAAGCAATTGTCCGGTCTGCATCGCCGAAGCTCCCGCCGGACGCCGAAGTCTTTCCATCCCTAGAGGTGTATTTCCAGACTTCCCCGAGGCTGCCCTGAGTCCCCAGCAAAGCTGAGGCCCGTAGCTGTTGTGGGTAACGTGGAACCGTGACCCCTGGACACCGAGCACATTTGCAAGTGCATCCTCTTCCTGGTCTCCCACGAAGTTGTGCTTTGGGCTCCGAGTAGCCCCCGCCTCCAGCACCGACTGCACCGAAGATCACTGGTCTCCACTCCATGAGTGTCCTGCGAGCCAGCTCCAAGTGCGTCCACTCAAGGCTCCTTTGCGGTCGCTAGTCCATTGGCTAGTGGGCCCTCCCGAAGGCTACTCTTCTTCTGCTTGGGCTTCCCTGGTTGCTCCAGACGTGCCCTGACTTACCCTCGCTGGGTGAGTCCCTCAGACCTTGCTGGTCTGTACCATCATCCTTTCTTCTATTTCCACGTGACTTGCCGTTGCCAAGGCTTGTTGGGTCCAATCCGGTCGCCGACACCGCAGCAATCGACAGACGTCGTGGGACAGCTCGAATCCAGCTCCTGGTTGTCGCCGACGCCTCCTGGACCTCGTGGCTGAAGAGTCAAGACGACCGTCAACCTACCTGAAGCACCCGACATCGGTGGGCATCTGCTCATCGCCTTCCTGGTCACTGGCTAGTGACCCAGACTCTGTCCCCTCTGCTTTCAGGTTCTTCAGATCTTCGATCCACCTTTGGATCCACCCGAACACTTTCGACTTGGTCGCCAGCAGCACTTTGCAGCAGATCGCCATTGAAAACGACAGACGAAACCCGACCCGAAAGGCACCTATGCACCCGGCTTCCCTGGGTGAGGTAACACGAGTACTCCGGTGCTCCCATGGGTATTGACTCTAGAACAGCCTAGTTCTAAAGGGGTTTGCTCCAAGTCCTCCTCTAAGTGTCCTTTTTCTTTAAAACTCCAATCGCGACATTCCCCATAGAAGTCAACGGCGGCTCGCGGCTGTGTTCTCACACTGCACGCGTCCCCGTGGGTCCCCGTGTGTCACTACCTTGGGTGGTTCCTTGAGGGCCAAGCACTTCTACAGGCTCTAGGCCTTGTGTCTAGCTCAGTCGTGGTTCTTATACCACTTTATTGGTATATGGTTTGAGTACGCCCTAGGGCTCAAACGTGTATTTGTGCTATTACTGTTGATATTCGACTTGTAACTTATGTACTTCGAACTCTAGCCTCATAAAGAGACTAGAGGGGTGTGTTTAAGACTAAATACATATATTTTAAATATATACCTGGTGTGGTCCTCTTTCATTTGGTCACTCAAGAGATTATAGACTGGTAAAACAAGCTGCTTTACATTCCTTCAAGACTAAGCCTGAAGGCTGCTCTCCATAGCTACCACTAGGATAGCTTTCAATAAAGGTTGTCTTTAACCTATCTCCAATAAGGGGTTGTTTGGACTGGTGCAAGGTGCCCACTATAATTAGTGGACAGCATATACCAGGCCAACTTCTCACACAATTCATTACTTAATCGACATTTGATTATTTTTTATATTCAGCCCTTAATTGCAGGCACACTATTTTATCGGCACCATAGATCATACCCGAATTCCGACAACATTTGGTCCATGACAGTCCTATATATTCATTGGCGAAATTAACAGTTGGTATATATTTCTCATTACAACGATAATATGTTGATATATTGGAATGAGTATAATTTAAGGTAATGTACCTTTTGGAATCACTTTTGACTGTCACCCTTTTATGTAAAAAAATCATGAGTTATGTACTCTAATCTGCTGCTTCCACTGTAATTTCGCCTTGGAAAAAGCTATAACCTGGTGCATGGTGTGGGAATGTGAATGAGAATTTATTTGTGAATGAATATGCGTGGACACTAGTAAAAATAACTGAGACATGGAGAGGGCACCTGGTCCGACTCAGTTCGTCAACTTCGACGGAAATCTCTGCAATGGGTCACAAATGTGTACCTAACTGCTACATGTATGATACCATATTTTTGGATCATAGAATATGAGTAGGTGGCCTGACCCTATAGTCTCGTATTGAAATCAGTGATGAAGTGACCTAAGTTAAAAAATGATAATAAAATTATAATAAAGAAAGAGCTGAGGAGAGAGAGAAGGTCAGGATCAACGGCCAATATGCGTTGCCAATTCTTCCCCACTGTTTAGACCATTCGGGGTTTTTGTGTTTAAGTCAATTATGTATCTTGACTCCAGGCCTCGGAGACTTTTCTCCCTGTCGCCACCTCGAATATGGGGTAGAATTCTACCTATTCCAAAGAATTTAAGGAAACTGCTGTTGCTTTTGTGTTTTTCTGTGAAATGCCGGGCTACCGGATAACTAAAATCACAGTTGACCACGGCTCTAAGATGCTGCAGAATTCGCACTTTAAGTGGAAGTTTGGTGCTGCCTATGTACTGGAGGCCACAAGGGCACTCCAGCACATAGACAGTAAAATCGCTGTTACAGTTAATCAATTTGGAAATATTCTTCGTTGTGCGTACTCCCGTCATGTATGTTTTACAACTCCTGCCATTTCTGCAGGCCTTACATGAACTGCATGTCGTGAACCCGTTGGGAGATGTTAACCACTGAGTTCTGGCAGTATCCTGAGGATAACTATACACTAAACGATCTTTCAGGGATTTAGGTCGTCTGTATGTCAATTTGGGAGTTGTGCTTATGTGTTTCCCTATTATGGTGTCAGCTACCAAAAGGCTTCAGTGTGCCTTCATTGCTCTCCTTAAGTTTAGGGCCCCTCTGCTGAAAGTGGTGATCATTTTGGGCACTTCATTTGTTACATCTTTAGGCCCCAAGTTTTTTCTGGCTGGTCGGTTAAACAGTAAGTCTTTCTGTGTTTTACCTTTGACTTTATCTTTGGCCTTCTGTAAGATTTTATCGTTGTACCCCCTTGTTTTGAATCTATTTTCCATTGTTTTTTGTTCTGCGAGTAAACCTTCATTTGTGCTACAATTGCGGCGGGCACGGAGCAATTCCCCATATGGAATATTGTGCACTAATGGGGTCGGATGATTGCTGGCCGCATGTAATACAGTATTACCAGCTGTCTCTTTTCTGAACAAACTCGTTGTTATGTTACCTCCCACAATTCGTACACAGACATCTAGGAATTCACAATAGTCTTGGCTGATTTTGTGGGTGAACTTGAGATTTAAGTTGTTGACACCCAATTCTTGAATAAATTGCAAGGCCAGAGATTCAGGCCCGTCCCAAATCAAGAACAAGTCATCGATATATCTGATCCAAATAGGTATATGGTCAGTGTATCGTTCATTGCCTTCTACCCAGACAATTTGATCCTCCCACCACCCTAGAAACAAGTTCGCTAGGCTGGGGGCGAAACAAGTACCCATCGCGGTACCAGATCGCTGACGGTATACAGTTTTTTCAAATAGAAAGATATTTTCCTCCAAACAATAGAGCATCATCTTCTCTAGCATTTTGTTATGTTCCCATAGAGTGATATGTCTGCTTTTGAGGAAATACATGCACGCCTCAACTCCTCTGTTTTGTTCTATGCAAGTATATAGAGAACATACATCTAAGGCTATCATCAAATAACTGGCCTCCCATTGTATGTCATGTATTCTTCTTAAGAAGTCTGAGCTATCTTTGCAGTATGATCTTAAATTGAGAACATATTTCGAAAGGAACAAATCAAGAAAATAGAAGTATTTTCCAACAGTCCCCCATTGGAAGAGACTATTGGACGCCCTGGTGGATTAGTGGCGTCTTTGTGAATTTTTGGGAGGAAATATAAGCACGGGATTCGTGGATTGTCCATTCTTAAAAACTTGTATTCTTCGTCGTCCAATAGTCCTCTTTGATGCCAATTTCTTAGGTGATCATGATATCTTTTAATGGACAGTTTGTATCTTTCCCAGCAAGTCTTCTCATAACATGAGAGATTAGCCAGTTGTCGTAAGGCCTCTGCTCTATACATATCCATGTCCATGATCACAATATTGCCCCCCTTATCGGAGGGCTTGATGATGATGGTGGAATCTTTTTCTAGATCTTTCAACACTTGACGTTGTTTTTTTGATAGATTGTCCCGCTTCCTGTTGATATTTCTATGCCGCATCTTAGTTAGTTCCTGTATTACGGCGGAGCTGTATGCTTCAATATTGTCGTACGGGACATTTGGATTGTACTTTGATTTGGATTTTAGACCACTATGGCTTGTCCGAGTGGTTGTTAGACCTTAATGTTCCAAAATCAGGTTGACATCCCCTTGTTGGTGTTGATAACCTCCCGATTCCAGGTCGTATAGGTCACAAATTACACCAATGTCCCCTACTTGAAGATCAGAGAAGATTGTAGTGGTATCCTGTCCCCTAGGTAGTGTTTTTGATCCAATTGCCATTCTGTATAATTTCATCAACTTCAATTTGCGGAAGAACAGAAATAAATCAATCCTCGTATCAGTGTAGTTAAGATCATGTTTTCTATGTCCATGAATGTTTGACTCCTATTTCTAAAGGAATTTGCTGTATCTAAAATCACTCGAAAAAGGCTAAACGCCGAAACGCGTCGTCTTGCTTTTGGTGCACAATAAAGTAATTGTGCAGTCTCCTGGTGTGCCGCTCCTTGTCTTCTCATGTTTGGGGTATTGCCGAGGATCTCTTCGTCATATATATATATATATATATATATATATCGAAAATCTTCCAGCATTCCATCCGACTTCATCCACCAGCTGGGGTTGGTGCAATCAGGCGGGCGCTGGACCCGCTATCAAATCTGCACTGTCCTTCAGTTGTACAACGGAAGGTAAAGACGCACTCAGGATTCGTTTAAAGAGAACATTTTTATTTGCTGACGCGTTTCAACCTCACGGTCTTTTTCAAAGTCACTTCCTGCCCAGGAAGTGGCTGTATTTAAATGTTTAGCATGTCATAGAAACATAAATGTATAAACATAAACAAAATACTCTGTTAAAGGTCTGGTATGATAAAAGACAGACTTAATTCACGTTTACAAACACATGTGAAAAATAGCAAGTGAATGCATGAAAAATAAAAAAACATAAATCACGTGAAACAACAACATGTCTTAGAAATAATAATGGATGGGCATTATAAAATGTGGCATCTCATTGCACCAGTGTGCTTGAGTTCATACATCAGCTCAAAGTTTATCTACCCTGTTCCCAATTTATGTCCATGTAGGTCAAAGAAGGGAATACAGTGGTGGTACAAATAATGGACAGACCAAGTGGTCCTACATCCAATTGCCCTATAGGATCCTACTGGTGTAGTCAACTTGAGCCAAGGTGCCAACTCCCCATCCAGGTTAGGAAGTAACCCATTCCCACTTAAAAACCTATAATGAACAGGCAAGGGATATGATGAACACGTGTTGCAGAAAATATATAAAAAAAGAAATAAACTAAAAGGTTTACCCGATATTGCTAAACACTAGTAATACCCCACCCTAGGTGCTAAAAAGGAGAAAAAGAGGGAGCGTAAAAAACAAGACACCACTAATTCAAGCAGCCGCTTGAACAAGAGTGACAGTACAGCAATACGCTTAAAGTTCAGATGGAACTGTAATATGCAGATGGATGACAAGTGTTACGTGATCCAAGGGGGTTTCAAGAAGTATCTCAGGTGGTCATGCAGCTATCCTAAATGGACATGAAGATCTTCCTCTCGGTTCAAACCACCGGGGATCTTGCTCGGAAGGCGGATGATATATTCTGATTCCAGTCGCCGGAGCTTTCTCTCACGGTCCCCTCCTCTGGGATGAACCGGAACCCTGTCAATGCCAAAATAGGAGAGCTTTGAGCTAATGTCAGAGATGTCAGCATGTTCCAACACGCAATGCTTAGCCACCGTGTAAGTCAGATCTCTATTCTTCACTGCGCGCAGATGCTCTAAAATGCACTTCTTCACGGGAAAGATGGTGCTACCTACATAGCGCAAACCACAGACACAGACAAGGACATACACAACAAATTCAGTGTTACAGTTGATGAATGACAATATCTTTTCATCTCTGCCCACCGGCAAATGGTAGCTTCTCACATTGCGACTATTGCTGCACGCCTTGCAACGGCCGCATTTGTGGAAGCCTGCGAGTTCCTTAAGCCAGGAGCCAGAACTGTTACCTTTTGATGTAAGATGGCTGTGTACAAGCGTGTCCCGCAATGACTTACATTTGCGAAATGTGATGTGCGGTTTGGGGCTGACCAGTTTGCCAATGACCACATCCTGCCTGACTAGGTGCCAATGTTTGCTGACTATACTACGCAATGCCTGTGAAGCCGCCGAAAAGGTCGTGATGAGTCTAACCTCCTGTTTGTTTCCTTTCTGATTTTTGGGGACCAAGAGACTATCTCTGTCTCTGCCTGCTGCCTTCTCAGTTGCTATTCTTATGGTTTTCCCGGAATAACCGCGTGCTCTGAATCTACCAAACATGTTGAGTTCCTCTCTAGTATAACTCTCCGTGGAGCTACAATTGCGCTTTGCTCTCAGGAGCTCACAATAAGGGATACTCCTCTTTAGACCATCTGGGTGGTGGCTCCGTGCATGCAAGACACTGTTGCCAGCAGTGGCTTTTCTAAACAGGCTGGTATGTACACAATCGTCCCTGACCTCTACCAAGACATCAAGAAATTCAACGCTAGTGCTGTGGATCTTGCTTGTAAATTTCAAATTGAGTTCATTTACAGACAACCCTGCAATAAAGTTCTGAAGCGAATCCTGTGGACCATCCCATATCAGAAAAATGTCGTCAATGTAGCGGGTCCACAGGATAAGGTTGTCCATGTAATGGTCATTGGCCTGGTGCCAGAGTTGCTCCGCCTCCCACCACCCCATAAAGATACAGGCGTAGGTGGGGGCGAAGCAACTCCCCATGGCAGTACCAGTGTATTGCTTGTACCAGGTATCTTCAAAGAGAAAACAATTATTATGTAAGCAAAAACTCAACATGTCTAGCAGCAACATAGTGTGGTCAAACATGGAAAGTGGTCTATCCCTGAAGAAGTATTTACAAGCTTCAAGGCCCTGGTCATGCTCTATGCAGGTATACAAAGACACCACATCTATAGTGGCCAGTAGGTATGTATCTTTCCATGGAATGCCCTGTATCTTGGAGAGAAAATCCATGGTGTCCCTACAATATGAGGGCAAATTGAACACATAATTACAGAGAAAGTAGTCAAGATAGATAGAGGAATTCTCGAGCAGACTCTGGTTGGCCGCAATGATCGGTCTGCCCGGTGGTTCAGTGATGCTCTTGTGCACTTTCGGGAGCATATAGAAGACAGGGGCCATCGGTTTCTTGGTCATGAGGAATTGGAACTCATTGCGTCTCAGAGTTCCTTTGTCGTACCATGCCTCAAGTAGTTGGTGATATTGTTTGATAGTTTCATTGTATTCCAACTGGTTAGATCTCAGATAGCTCCCCGAGTACTCTAACTGCCTCTTTGCTTCAGCCCTGTATTTATTGAGATCCCAGAGGACGACATTGCCCCCCTTGTCTGAGGGCTTGATGACAAATGTATCAGCCCGTTGGAGAGATTGCAAGCCCAGCTTCTGGGCTGGTGTCAAGTTACTGGCAAAAGGATTCTTTTGCGTTTGCCAAAGTGCCACGAGGTCAGAGAGGATGGTCTCATGATATGTGTCGATGCCATCATGTAGAGTCACAGGGTTGTATCTAGATTTGGGTTTGAAATCATTCCTGGATTTGCGGTCCACCGCAATACCCATGTTCTCAAGTAGGTCACGGTCTGTGACCCAGTCCTGACTTCCCTGTTCAATCTCTCTGAGAGCAGCAAGCAATTCAATATCGGACATTGTCAGTGGGTTAGTATCCCCACCCCCAGAGTCAGATTGCCCACCCCCTTGATTAATAACTCTGCCATTCCTTAATGTGTGCACCTTGAGAAGCTTCAGTTTCCTAATAAATAAGTAGATGTCAATACGAGTTCTAGGAAAGTTAAAATTGGCAGTGGGGCAGAAAGAAAGGCCCAATTCAAGGACTGAGCGTTCTGCAGGGGTAATGTGGTGTGAGGAAATGTTAATAATGGATAAATTGTCATTGTTTTGCTCACCCATTACTTGTTGCGCTTGGATCGCCGTTGTCCTCTCCCATATGGCGTCTCGTTTTCTTTGGTTTTCCCCTCCTCTCCTGACTTGTCTCCTCCTTGTTCGCTGCTTGCGCCTCTTCCTCTTCCTCGTGGCGGTCTCTTTTTTCCACCCATGCTCTCCCGTAAAAAACGATACTCAGTGTGTGAAGGAAATGTGCTTCTTATCGGTGCAGCAGCACCTTGTCGCTCGTCCACATCAGATGGCGCCTCAGAACTGGACTCCGAGGTTTCAGATTCTTGGATCCTGGCAGTCTCGGTTCGTAGCAAATCCTTCCTTGCAGCATCATATTTACGCCCGAAGATTAATATACGCCCCTGTGCGTAATCGTTGCGGTCTCTGGTGAACTTCCAGCGTTTCTTGGACTTGATACCTTCCTCGTACTTGTGTAGTCTCAAATCCATGTCCTTTAGAAAGCTGCTTATTTCATTTTGAGACTCATGTTTCTCCAGCGAGTCACGCAGAAGCTTAATTTCCTCCCCAATTTGTTCCAGCTCAATTGCGGCGTATTTCGCAAGGAGACCCAGCATGTTCTTGCATGTTGCTGCCATTAGCAAAGACCACTCCTCCAGAAGCTGGGGGTTAGGATTCTGGTATGTTGGCGTTATTAGGATGCGGAGACCCCTCGGAACACGCTCTACTTCAATATAATTGTTAAGGGAAATGACCTCCCAACTTCTCGTGTCTTGCATGCACGGAGCCACCACCCAGATGGTCTAAAGAGGAGTATCCCTTATGGTGAGCTCCTGCGAGCAAAGCGCAATTGTAGCTCCACGGAGAGTTATACTAGAGAGGAACTCAACATGTTTGGTAGATTCAGAGCACGCGGTTATTCCGGGAAAACCATAAGAATAGCAACTGAGAAGGCAGCAGGCAGAGACAGAGATAGTCTCTTGGTCCCCAAAAATCAGAAAGGAAACAAACAGGAGGTTAGACTCATCACGACCTTTTCGGCGGCTTCACAGGCATTGTGTAGTATAGTCAGCAAACATTGGCACCTAGTCAGGCAGGATGTGGTCATTAGCAAACTGGTCAGCCCCAAACCGCACATCACATTTCGCAAATGTAAGTCATTGCGGGACACGCTAGTACACAGCCATCTTACATCAAAAGGTAACAGTTCTGGCTCCTGGCTTAAGGAACTCGCAGAGCTTCCACAAATGCGGCCGTTGCAAGGCGTGCAGCAATAGTCGCAATGTGAGAAGCTACCATTTGCCGGTGGGCAGAGATGAAAAGATATTGTCATTCATCAACTGTAACACTGAATTTGTTGTGTATGTCCTTGTCTGTGTCTGTGGTTTTGCGCTATGTAGGTAGCACCATCTTTCCCGTGAAGAAGCGCATTTTAGAGAATCTGCGCGCAGTGAAGAATAGAGATCTGACTTACACGGTGGCTAAGCATTGCGTGTTGGAACATGCTGACATCTCTGACATTAGCTCAAAGCTCTCCTATTTTGGCATTGACAGGGTTCGGTTCATCCCAGAGGAGGGGACCGTGAGAGAAAGCTCCGGCGACTGGAATCGGAATATATCATCCGCCTTCGGAACAAGATCCCAGGTGGTTTGAACCGAGAGGAAGATCTTCATGTCCATTTAGGATAGCTGCATGACCACCTGAGATACTTCTTGAAACCCCCTTGGATCACGTAACACTTGTTATCCATCTGCATATTACAGTTCCATCTGAACTTTAAGCGTATTGCTGTTCTGTCACTCTTGTTCAAGCGGCTGCTTGAATTAGTGGTGTCTTGTTTTTTACGCTCCCTCTTTTTCTCCTTTTTAGCACCTAGGGTGGGGTATTACTAGTGTTTAGCAATATCGGGTAAACCTTTTAGTTTATTTATTTTTTTATATATTTTTCTGCAACACGTCTTCATCATATCCCCTTGCCTGTTCATTATAGGTTTTTAAGTGGGAATGGGTTACTTCCTAACCTGGATGGGGAGTTGGCACCTTGGCTCAGTTACACCCAGTAGGATCCTATAGGGCAATTGGATGTAGGACCACTTGGTCTGTCCATTATTTGTACCACCACTGTATTCCCTTCTTTGACCTACATGGACATAAATTGGGAACAGGGTAGATAAACTTTGAGCTGATGTATGAACTCAAGCACACTGATGCAATGAGATGCCACACTTTATAATGCCCATCCATTATTATTTCTAAGACATGTTGTTGTTTCACGTGATTTATGTTTTTTTATTTTTCATGCATTCACTTGCTATTTTTCACATGTGTTTGTAAAACGTGAATTAAGTCTGTCTTTTATCATACCAGACCTTTAACAGAGTATTTTGTTTATGTTTCTATGACATGCTAAACATTTAAATACAGCCACTTCCTGGGCAGGAAGTGACTTTGAAAAAGACCGTGAGGTTGAAACGCGTCAGCAAATAAATCTTTTCTCTTTAAACGAATCCTGAGTGCGTCTTTACCTTCCGTTGTACAACTGAAGGACATTGCAGATATATATATATATATATATATTATCTACTGGCGGTCGCCAGTAGATAGTTATAGTTAGGACCTATTTTCCATAGAAAATCCATGACATTCTATTTGAAATAACTCTTGCGTCGGTTGACGAATCTTGTGAAATTTTCAAACTTTATGGCCCGCTCCGGTCCGCTCCTACCCTGAAAGTCTCAGGGTGATTCGTCAAGCGGGGCCGAGAAAAAGGGGGTCCCAAAGCGTGTTTTCCCCATTCATTTTCCCATAGGAAACTTTAGACACGGCTACAGCCCGAACTGCTGAACGGAATTACACCAAATTTGGCAAAGAGGTAGTTCTTGGTTCAGAAAGAACCCTTTTGTTAAATGGTGTAAATCCGTTCAGTAGTTGCGGAGAAATAAAAAAATAAGAGTCAAAAAATCAATTTCCCATAGGAAACTTTATGCAAGGCTACAGCCCGAACTGCTGAGCAGAATTACACCAAATTTGGCAAAGAGGTAGTTCTTGGTTCAAAAGAACCCTTTTTGTTAAATGGTGTAAATCCGTTCAGTAGTTGCTGAGAAAATCAAAAGTAAAAACACATATATATCTGGGCGGAGCCTAACCACACATGTCATCGTGAGATCTGATTGGCTGTCAGCACTTCATCCTGGAATTGCTGGCAGCCATCTTGGGACCAATATAAATGATAGTATCCCATTGAAATGCATTGTAGTGAATCGAAGATTTTGAGGGTTACCAAAGGAGAACTATAAAGGGTGATAACAGACTTTAGTTACATTAGAATTCATTTGTTGATGGTACCATACTAATTTCAGGAATTGTGGTGTGTTCTAAGGTGATTTTACCCTGTGAAAAACCTTCTGCTGGGATATCATGAATCATGTTTGAGAGAAAACTATTTTCACATGCTTGTCCCATACAGTTTTGGAAGGTGCTCCAGAAGCTAAAATGAGAGCATATTTTCTGTAAATTCACATTATCTTTCTCAGTCATGTGAGAATGAAGTCTGACATTCTCAGTAAAACATGTACATCCAACAAGGGCAGAGACTGTCAGTTGATTCCTTTGTGTTCTCCTTCAGCTTCCCAGAGTGTTCTAAAGAACAACTAGAGTGCTAACAGCCTTACTTATGACAAAAGTATGGCACACCTGAAGCCATCTTGATTGGAATAAACTGGTAACACTTAAAACATTTAATTTAAAAAGGAACAAAATGATGGGGTTCATCTTGTCATAGAAATTATGGTTAGTGCTCTGGAAAGAAAAATTAGGACATGTTTCAAGTGTGATCTCAAATATCTTCCTGTTATATTTCAACAGGAGCAGCCTGTCAGTTGATGCCTTTGTGTTCTACTGCAGCTTCCCAGAGTGTTCTAAAGAACAACTAGAGCGCTAACAGTCTTACTTATGACAAAAGTATGGCACACCTGAAGCCATCTTGATTGGAATAAACTGGTAACACTTAAAACATTTAATTTAAAAAGGAACAAAATGATGGGGTTCATTTTGTCATAGAAATTATGGTTAGTGCTGTAGAAAGAAAAATTAGGACATGTTTTAAGTGAGATCTCAAATATCTTCCTGTTATATTTCAACAGGAGCAGCCTGTCAGTTGATGCCTTTGTGTTCTACTGCAGCTTCCCAGAGTGTTCTAAAGAACAACTAGAGTGCTAACAGCCTTACTTATGACAAAAGTATGGCACACCTGAAGCCATCTTGATTGGAATAAACTGGTAACACTTAAAACATTTAATTTAAAAAGGAACAAAATGAGGGGTTCATTTTGCCATAGAAATTATGGTTAGTGCTGCAAAAAAGAAAATTTAGTGCATGTTTTAAGTGAGATCTCAAATCCTCTTCTATTTCATTAGAAAATTCTGACATGCAGACTGAAACAATCACTTTCAATACCAGCAGTAGACTTCCAGTTAACTCCTTGGTGAGCAGTAGCTTTACTACAGTGATCTAATGAACAACTAGAGTAATAACATTCTGAATTTATGGCAAATGTGTGACACATCTGAATGCCTTCTTGATGGAATCAAAGTAAAAAACTGAAAGCATTTCCTACTGAGGAGACTGCAGTAAATGAGGAAATTAGGAAACTTCATAACAAGAAGTCTTCCAAGATGGCCACCAGTGAAGAAAGAGCCCAAATGTAGCACAAATATTACCCAGATGTAGCCCACATATAGCCCAATGACAAAAGTGTGCAAAACACTTTTTATTTTTAGTTTTGTTGCAGTTTTATGTAGTGCAGACTGGTCCAGGTATTGGAGCGTTGCATCTTAAAACATGACCCCCTACACTACAAAAACACCACTGCACTACCCTAAACCCTAAAACACTACCCCAGCACGACCCCTACACTACACAAGCACCACTGCACTATCCTAAACCCTAAAACACTACCCCCAGCATGACCCCTACACTACACAAACACCACTGCACTACCTAAACCTAAAACACTACCCCAACACCACTGCACTATCCTAAATCCTAAAACACTACCCCCAGCACGACCCCCTACACTACCCAAACACCACTGCACTACCCTAAAACATGACCCCCTACACTACACAAACACCACTGCACTACCCTAAACCCTAAAACACTACCCCCAGCACGACCCCCTACACTACACAAGCACCACTGCACTACCCTAAACCCTAAAACACTACCCCAGCACGACCCCTACACTACACAAACACCACTGCACTACCTTAAACCCTAAAACACTACCCCCAGCATGACCCCTACACTACCCAAACACCACTGCACTAACCTAAATCCTAAAACACTACCCCCAGCACGACCCCTACACTACCCAAACACCACTGCACTACCTAAAACATGACCCCTACACTACACAAGCACCACTGCACTACCCTAAACCCTAAAACACTACCCCCAGCACGACCCCCTACACTACACAAGCACCACTGCACTACCCTAAACCCTAAAACACTACCCCCAGCACGACCCCTGACACTGCCCGAACACCACTGCACTGCCCTAAACCCTGAAACACCAGCCCCTGCACGACCCCTACGCTGCCCGAACACCACTGCACTGCCCTAAACCCTGAAACACATACCCTAGCACGACCCCTACACTGCCCGAACACCACTGCACTGCCCTAAACCATGAAACACCACCCCTTCACGACCCCCTACACTGCCCGAACACCACTGCACTGCCCTAAACCCTGAAACACCACCCCCAGCATGACCCCTACACTGCCCGAACACCACTGCACTGCCCTATAGCCTGAAACACTACCCCCAGCAAGACCTCCTACACTGCCCGAACACCACTGCACTGCCCTAAAGCCTGAAACATCACCCCCAGCAAGACCCCCTACACTGCCCGAACACCACTGCCCTAAACCCTGAAACACCACCCCCAGCACGACCCCCTACACTGCCCGAACACCACTGCCCTAAACCCTGAAACACCACCCCCAGCATGACCCCCTACACTGCCCGAACACCACTGCACTGCCCTAAACCCTGAAACACCACCCCAGCATGACCCCTACACTGCCCGAACACCACTGCACTGCCCTAAACCCTGAAACACCACCCCCTGCACGACCCCCTACACTGCCCGAACACTACTGCACTGCCCTAAACCCTGAAACACCATCCCCAGCACGACCCCTACACTGCCCGAACACCACTGCACTGCCCTAAACCCTGAAACACTACCCCCAGCAAGACCCCCTACACTGCCCGAACACCACTGCACTGCCCTAAACCCTGAAACATCACCCCCAGCAAGACCCCCTACACTGCCCGAACACCACTGCCCTAAACCCTGAAACACCACCCCCAGCAAGACCCCCTACACTGCCCGAACACCACTGCACTGCTCTAAACCCTGAAACACCAGCCCCAGCACGACCCCTACACTGCCCGAACACCACTGCACTGCCCTAAACCCTGAAACACCAGCCCCTGCACGACCCCCTACACTGCCCGAACACCACTGCACTGCCCTAAACCCTGGAACACCACCCCCAGCACGACCCCTACACTGCCCGAACACCACTGCACTGCCCTAAACCCTGAAACACCACCCCTGCACGATCCCTACACTGCCCGAACACTACTGCACTGCCCTAAGCCCTGAAACACCACCCCCAGCACGACCCCCTACACTGCACGAACACCACTGCCCTAAACCCTGAAACACCACCCCCAGCAAGACCCCCTACACTGCCCGTACACTACTGCACTGCCCTAAACCCGAAACACTACCCCCAGCAAGACCCCTACACTGCCCGAACACCACTGCCCTAAACCCTGAAACACCACCCCCAGCAAGACCCCCTACACTGCCCGTACACCACTGCACTGCCCTAAACCCTGAAACACCACCCCCAGCATGACCCCTACACTGCCCGAACACCACTGCACTGCCTAAACCCTGAAACACCACCCCCAGCACGACCCCCTACACTGCCCGAACACCACTGCACTGCCCTAAACCATGAAACACTACCCCCAGCAAGACCCCTACACTGCCCGAACACCACTGCCCTAAACCCTGAAACACCACCCCCAGCAAGACCCCCTACACTGCCCGTACACCACTGCACTGCCCTAAACCCTGAAACACCACCCCCAGCATGACCCCCTACACTGCCCGAACACCACTGCACTGCCTAAACCCTAAAAACTACCCCCAGCAGTGCCCCTACGCTACCCAAACACCACTGCACTACCCTAAACCCTAAACACTACCCCCAGCAGTACCCCCTACACTACCCAAACACCACTGCACTACCCTAAATCACTACCCCCAGCACGACCCCTACACTACCCAAACACCACTGCACTACCCTAAACCCTAAAACACTACCCCCAGCACGACCCCTACACTACCCAAACACCACTGCACTACCCTAAATCCTAAAACACTCCCCCAGCACGACTCCCTACACTACCCAAACACCACTGCACTACCCTAAACCCTAAATCTACCCCCAGCATGACCCCTACACTACACAAACACCACTGCACTACCCCAAACCCTAAAACACTACCCCCAGCACGACCCTCTTCACTACCTAAACACAACTGCACAATTTGTTACAGGCGTTGCAGCGCAGGCCTGTGGTGCTTACTGGAAGTACCTAGTGGGCTAGTTGGGCCCCAGGGACCCTCAGGATTCAAGGTGACCTAATCCCCCAACTTAAAACGCACCACGGGGCACGTTTGCACAGTGGTGAAGGGAGGAGCGGGGCCTCAGGTGACATGTGCGCAAACACGCCCTGTGGTGCGTTTTAAGTTGGGGAATTAATTCCCTTTGAATCCTGAGGGACCCTGGAGGCCAACTAGCCCACCAGTAAGCACAACAGAGTTGCGTTGCAGAGAGGTGAAAAAGGTGCGTGGACTCGGAGCGCCTCTCTGCAACTCAGCTCTGTGGTCCTAACTGTAGGTACCTGGGGGCTAGTTGGGCCCCAGGGACCCTCAGAATTCAAGGGGACTTAATCCCGCAACTTAAAACGCGCCACGGGGTGCGTTTGCACACATGTCACCTCAGGCCCTCCCTCCCTTCACCACTGTGCAAACGTGCCCTATGCGCGTTTTAAGAGGTAGTTTTAATCCCCTGCCCTATTATGTACTAGGGACTTGCAGAGGAGGTCATGCTAATCACAGGGGTACCCCAACGCATAGTGTTCCCTAGTGTATGTAGGTGTTTTCACTGTATTCTAAGTGTCTTTTAGCATAGCACTGGCTCTGGTTAGTCAGAGTCAGTTACCACCAATACCCGTCTGAAAAAGTTGTGGGCACAGGATGATTTTGCAACAAGGCCTCTTTCTGCTCCTCTGTTGGTTCTTTCTGCACATCTTTTGCTTCTTTCTGTGCGTTTTTCTTCTTTCTTCACATGTCCTACCTCTGTAGGCGTAGTTAGAAACTAGCATTTAAAAAAACCTTTGAAATTCACTTAAAAATCATAGGTTTCAGGCACGTTATAGTTAGAAATTAGCATTTAAAAAACCTTTGAAATTCACAGAAAAAACCATAGGTTTCAGACACGTTATAGTTAGAAATTAGCATTTAAAAAACCTTTGAAATTCACTGAAAAAACCATAGGTTTTAGGGACAGTTATAGTTAGTTGGACATTTCACTCGTACAAAACCATAGAAATTCCCCCGTTATAGTTAGTTCAGCTAACTATAACTCAGCGCCCATAATGCACTGCTGATGACGTCACATATTACATCACTCATGACATGGTCAGTGACATCACTGATGACATCTCAAATGACATCACTGATGACATCATCCATGTGATAATTTCATGCATCTTCTCACACCCTAATATAACTTTTGATACACCCACTCTAAATTACAGACTGCCATTCTCAAAACCATAGACACTCCAACACCAAAAACTACATACCCACTCACTGATTCTTAGGTCTACACACACATCCACTCACTCACCCGTACAGTCACTCATACTTAGTCACTCAGTACAGGACTATCATATGCACTCATACACCTATATAAATTTCACACACCGCCACTCATCCATAGAGGTACTCACACACCTAGTCAGTCATGCAAAAAACTTAATCACACACCCATTTACTCACCTATACAGTTATACACACACCAGCTCACTTACTCATACAAATACTAGCACATTCTTACGCTCTTATACAATCACTGATACAAGTACACACTCATCCATACAGCCACTCTCACAATCACACACTCTCACTTATAGCCATTTATATACTCCAACACACATATATACTGCCTTTCACATATGTAGTTACTCACACATGTACCACTGAGATATACATTCAATCACTAACACACCCATACACACACTCACCCACCCATACAGTCCATCACAGATGCACTCTTGAAACCATGCACCCAGTGAATCACCAACTCACACATCTATGCGCAGAGTCACACACACCCCACCCACACAAACACTCAGGCACCCATACAGATACTCAGACAATCAATCAATAACCCATGTAGACACTCATGTAGCTATTCAGAAAGCCATGCAGCCGCTTACAAACCAACAGACAGACGGATACAGACATTCACACAGTTTAGTCACTAACCCATGCATTCAGTAAGATACATTTAATCACTCACTTGTAGAGTCAGTCATTCACGTACTAAATCATTCATTCAGACACTTATACACCCACTCATTCTTCAATACGCCTTTCCCTATATATATTAAACATATTTAAACTTTACAGAAACACACAGTCACTGGATGATGTCATCAGTGATGTCATCAGTGATGTCATTTGAGATGTCATCAGTGATGTCATCAGTGATGTCACTGACCATGTCATGAGTGATGTAATATGTGACGTCATCAAGCAGTGCATTGCGGGGCGCGAGTTATAGTTAGCTGAACTAACTATAACGGGGAATTTCTATGGTTTTGTACGAGTGAAATGTCCAACTAACTATAACTGTCCCTAAAACCTATGGTTTTTCAGTGAATTTCAAAGGTTTTTTAAATGCTAATTTCTAACTATAACGTGTCTGAAACCTATGGTTTTTTCAGTGAATATATATATATATAGGTGTTGGGAGGGGTTGGTTTACAGCCTACAGACACACTCACTCTCTCTCTCTCTCTCTCTCTTTCTCTCTCACTCTCTCCCCCCTCCCCTTATTTAAGCAGGGAAGACATGAAGAGGGAGTAAGTAACGAACATACAACAAACAAAAAAAAAACAGTAGGGAAGGGAAAAATGTCAATCCCCAACATCCTCTGACTCTCCACCTCCACTCTTTTTCGCGTCACATACTGCCTCTGACGCAACTCTCCTGAGTTGCGGCGGCTCCTGCTCGTCCTCTCCGGGTAACCACCTCTCCTCGTACCACTCGTATGGACTCCAGTCTAGTTTGGCGTCGCCTCTCCTCAAATCGGGCAGGTAGGTCTTTTTGTCGTCCCGTGGATTCTCCTGTGGTTCTTGGTCGGTTGCCTCCTCCTCGGCGTCCTCCACGTTGCAGTTTTCGCTCCTCCTTCCCCCTTCGAGCGTGTTCCTGCCTCGAAGGATTTCCTTTTCTCCTCTGTCCTGCAAAAGTGATTGGCTCTTCCACTTGACGTCCTCGCTCTCCGGCTGTGTAAATGAAGGGTAGTCCGTCTTTAATGTTTTGATGGAAGTTTCTTTTCTTTTCCAGATCCTGTCGACGTCATCGGGACCCGGAAGAGGCGAAAACCACAGAGGTGAGTCGGGGTTCTCTAACAATTCATCACAAGGAGGATCCCCTTTCAATACTTTTACCATTGTAGAACCATCTTCCTCCTTGATATTTTCTTCTCCCGTAAGTTACTACCCTTGTTTTTGTCAGGTTTACCTCCAGTTTGTTTGTAAATGTGTAAATGTAAAGTTCGTTAAGCAGCGCTGTAAGCCTACCCTTGTGTGGCTAAACAATACTAGGTCGTCTGCATACAGCAGGTTGCTGACCCGATTGCCACCAATTTTTGGAGGGTGACAATTGATGTCGTCAAAGGATTGTGACAAATCCGGGAGGAAGAGGTTAAAGAGTAGGGGGGCCAGCACACACCCTTGTTTTACTTCATGCAATGTTTGTATTTTCCTTGAGATGTGTGCTCCCTCGCCCAGTTTTGTACGGATCCATGTATTGGTGTGGAGCTGAATGATGGCATCCAGTCGGGGACGTGGAATCCCCCATCGCTGTAGCCTGGAACACAATAATCCCCTTGGCACACAGTCAAACGCCGTCTTAAAGTCAACAATGCAGCATTGAATTAGAGATCTTGAGGCTGCTGCTTTGTCCATCAAAACTGAAATTGCAAGTAGATTGGTTAGGGTTCCTGATTTTGCCACAAATCCTGTCTGATTGAAGGGGAACAAAATCACCCAGTTTGTACAAAAAATTGGTTTCCCCAGCACACGCTAATGTCAACATGTATTACATAAATAACAGATATCAACATTTCTTGTCTGTGAGAAGTTGGCCTGGTATATGCTGTCCACTAATTAAAGTGATCATATATAACAGAACAATGATACGGAGGAATACATATATAAATTTTTTATTTGAGAGTAGGGAACAATCAATTACCCTCTCTAATAGTTCAGCAATCCTAAAGGCATAAATTACCTAAATTGATAAAGGGCACACACACATAATGATCACCAGCGGTTCGGAGTAGAGTAAGAGTGGTTCCAAGGTTATTTAGCTTCATTTTGTTTTCCTGTTTGGGGAGGTTGATTTTGGGTGCACAAAGTGGGGATTGATTGGAGAAAAGTTAAATAGCAAGCACTATGGTTTAGGATATGTATGTTTATTTATTTGTTGAAATGTTATGCACATAGGACACGGGGTTATTATTAACTTTAATTGTATTCAAATTGTGTGTGATTGATGCACATTTTTTAATCATTGTAGATACCCCTGAAGAAGGTCGATATTTGACCGAAATGCATTGGGTGAATCAATATGTATTGGAGGATGGAGTTCACTTACGTGCCTGTGAATAGGCCCGGATGGGCAATTCCTGAGTAACTTAAATGCGTGAAAAATTTGAACTTCCTTTCTTTGACGTGACGGATTAAATGGTTAAAAAATGGAAATAATGGATGAACTTTGGCAACACTATGGAGTACGTATAAAATTGTTTCACAAATGTGTATCCAGCTGTGCAACTCTTTTGGGACACGAATTTTGCGTGTCTCAACTTTGTGATGAATTCTTACCCATTGCGTACTTGGAACGGAGCGCATAAAGAGTGAATGCACGCTAAACATGATAAATGGATTGTAAATTAGAACTTTGACAAACCAAGGTGTGCTTCAGACTTTTTTCAGATGTATCGTATTAAAGCCGTTCCGACCCTGAAAGCACCCTAAAGCATAAAACATGATTTAAATGAAGGATGGACAATGTCACGTTCAAAGACTCTCGAAAATATAAACATCATTGATAAAAAATGTTATTGGAACTAGCAGTGTTAAATCATACCATCACATATGTTTTTTTGGGGATTGTTAAATCATACCAACACAAATGTTTTTCTTGGGGACTGTATAAATTCATGTGGTGTAAGGCTTAGTTTATATTACACTTTATTTAGCATTATTATCAAGACATTTTCACGAAGGTATTAGCATTTAGGACTAAATTAAGGGGAGTAGTGGTATCATACAAAAAACTCGTGGTGGGTGGGCTTAGGGAACAACGTCATAGCAGTGAAAATAGGTGGAGACACGCGCGGTTTAAAAATCAGATACGAGTCAGCTGGGGTGGTTGCATAACGGAGGTTGAGTCGAGTGAGTGGAGTCGAGTGGTTTTCCGATGGCAAAGAATCGTTAAAAGATTAAAAGTACAAACTGGGGCTTCGGGAGAGATTCAGATAGACGCATGGTTCATAAACAGTTACGAGGTAGATCGCGTGTTTTACAACGTTGTCTGAGCTAATTATTTTTCCGGTTGTAAACAACTGCTGAATAATTAAAAGTACAAACTGGGGCGATGGGGAGAGACTTAGATAAACGGCACAACCGAGGGGATTCATTTGGTTTAAAAACAACAGACACGAGTTCACGAGGGTGGTTTTACAATGATGTTTGAACTAAATAGCGGCTGTACTAAGTGCTGAATGACCACGAGAATAAACGGGGGTAATGGGGAGAGATCTTAGATGGATGACATAACTGAGGGGTTAATCACCAGCGGTTCGGAGTAGAGTAAGAGTGGTTCCAAGGTTATTTAGTTTCATTTTGTGTTCCTGTTTGGGGAGGTTGATTTTGGGTACACAAAGTGGGGATTGATTGGTGAAAAGTTAAATAGCAAGCACTATGGTTTAGGATATGTATGTTTATTTATTTTTTGAAATGTTATGCACATAGGACACGGGGTTATTATTAACTTTAATTGTATTCAAATTGTGTGTGATTGATGCACATTTTTTAATCATTGTAGATTCCCCTGAAGAAGGTCGATATTTGACCGAAATGCATTGGGTGAATCAATATGTATTGGAGGATGGAGTTCACTTACGTGCCTGTGAATAGGCCCGGATGGGCAATTCCTGAGTAACTTAAATGCGTGAAAAATTTGAACTTCCTTTCTTTGACGTGACGGATTAAATGGTTAAAAAATGGAAATAAAATTGGATGAACTTTGGTAACACTATGGAGTACGTGTAAAATTGCTTCACAAATGTGTATCCAGCTGTGCAACTCTTTTGGGACACGAATTTTGCGTGTCTCAACTTTGTGATGAATTCTTACCCATTGCGCACTTGGAACGGAGCGCATAAAGAGTGAATGTACGCTAAACATGATAAATGGATTATTAATTAGAACTTTGACAAACCAAGGTGTGCTTCAGACTTTTTTCAGATGTATCGTATTAAAGCCGTTCCGACCCTGAAAGCACCCTAAAGCATAAAACATGATTTAAATGAAGGATGGACAACGTCACGTTCAAAGACTCTCGAAAATATAAACATCATTGATAAAAAATGTTATTGGAACTAGCAGTGTTAAATCATACCATCACATATGTTTTTTGGGGGATTGTTAAATCATACCATCACGAATGTTTTTCTTGGGGACTGTATAAATTCATGTGGTGTAAGGCTTAGTTTATATTACACTTTATTTAGCATTATTATCAAGACATTTTCACGAAGGTATTAGCATTCAGGACTAAATCAAGGGGAGTAGTGGTATCATACAAAAAACTCGTGGTGGGTGTGTTTAGGATCAACGTCATAGCAGTGAAAATAGGCGGAGACACGCGCGGTTTAAAAATCAGATACGAGTCAGCTGGGGTGGTTGCATAACGAGGTTGAGCCGAGTGAGTGGAGTCGAGTGGTTTTCCGATGGCAAAGAATCGTTAAAAGATTAAAGGTACAAACTGGGGCTTCGGGAGAGATTCAGATAGACGCATGGTTCATAAACAGTTACGAGGTAGATTGCGTGTTTTACAACGTTGTCTGAGCTAATTATTTTTCCGGTTGTAAACAACTGCTGAATAATTAAAAGTACAAAGTGGGGCAATGGGGAGAGACTTAGATAAATGGCACAACCGAGGGGATTCATTTGGTTTAAAAACAACAGACATGAGTTCACGAGGGTGGTTTTACAATGATGTTTGAACTAAATAGCGGCTGTACTAAGTGCTGAATGACCACGAGAATAAACAGGGGTAATGGGGAGAGATCTTAGATGGATGACATAACTGAGGGGTTAATCACCAGCGGTTCGGAGTAGAGTAAGAGTGGTTCCAAGGTTATTTAGTTTCATTTTGTTTTCCTGTTTGGGGAGGTTGATTTTGGGTGCACAAAGTGGGGATTGATTGGTGAAAAGTTAAATAGCAAGCACTATGGTTTAGGATATGTATGTTTATTTATTTTTTGAAATGTTATGCACATAGGACACGGGTTATTATTAACTTTAATTGTATTCAAATTGTGTGTGATTGATGCACATTTTTTAATCATTGTAGATACCCCTGAAGAAGGTCGATATTTGACCGAAATGCATTGGGTGAATCAATATGTATTGGAGGATGGAGTTCACTTACGTGCCTGTGAATAGGCCCGGATGGGCAATTCCTGAGTAACTTAAATGCGTGAAAAATTTGAACATCCTTTCTTTGACGTGACGGATTAAATGGTTAAAAAATCGAAATAAAATTGGATGAACTTTGGTAACACTATGGAGTACGTGTAAAATTGCTTCACAAATGTGTATCCAGCTGTGCAACTCTTTTGGGACACGAATTTTGCGTGTCTCAACTTTGTGATGAATTCTTACCCATTGCGCACTTGGAACGGAGCGCATAAAGAGTGAATGCTCGCTAAACATGATAAATGGATTATTAATTAGAACTTTGACAAACCAAGGTGTGCTTCAGACTTTTTTCAGATGCACTCTGAGAGTGCCAGAAAGTCTGCACTGGGGGCCCATTTGGTGTCCCTGTGCATAGTCCAGCTCAAACCAGTTCTGGGAGCCAGTGGCTCCTGCTCTGGTCCGAAACTGGACAAAGGACATGGGTGTAGCCACCCCTCTGTCCTGCCCCCCCCTAGGAGGGTCCACAGAATCTTTCCAACCCTTTCCCGTGGGTATAAAGTGGGAAAGCTGGCTACAGGACTTTAGATTTTACCTGGACAAGATTCTGCTAAGAAGAAACCAAGTACTTCGACTGTCTGCACGACGCTGGATGACTGAAGAATCTCCCTTGGAGTAAAGGAGTTACTCCCCTGCAGAAGCAGGCACCTAAGCGCATCTGACTGGCTTGCATCTCCAGAGCTCCTGCGGACTCTGAAGATTTCAGCAACACAGGAGGTGGGTTACCGAAGGTCCCTGAGGCTGATCTGACTTCTCAGCGATTCTGAGACCAGTATCCCTTGTGGGGACCGTACAACCCGAACCCCTGTGCACCGTGTACATTTGCAGAAGCATATGCTTGTTGGTGATCTCTGAGCTTGTGCTTTGGACTCCGTGTAGTCCTGACCCTGAGCAGCATTTGCACCGAAGATATCCGGCCTCCACTCACCGAGTGCTCTGTGGGCTGGTGCTTTGTGAATTCGCTCAAGGTCTCCTCGCGATCCCTGGTCCGTTGGCCTGTGGGTCCTGGCGAGGGTCACCTTGTTTGTTCTTGGGCTTCCCTGGTTGCTCCAGACGTGCCCTGACACCCCATTGCTTGGAGAGTCTCCTGGACCTTGCTGGTCCACACCGTAACCTGTTTACTCTGCCTGCGTTGGGTGCATTTGCCAAGGCTTGTTGGTGCTCCAACCCTGACCCCTCAGCACTCGACATCCTTCGTGGGACAGCTCACCCCCAGGCTCTGGTCATCGCCGACGTCTCCTGGTCCCCGTGGCTGCAGAGTCAAGCATCCTTTCTTCACACCTGAAGCACCCGACATCGGTGGGCATTCGACTACCGAGCCCCTGGTCACCTGAAGTGACCCAGACTCTGTCCCCTCTGCTTTCAGGTTCCTCTCACCTAGAATCCAGGCTTGGATTCCACCGGACACTCTTCGCCTTCCTGGCAGCAGTACTTCTTCGCAGCTCTCCATTGAAAACGATGAGGGTTTCCGACACCACTTGACCCCTATGCACCCGGCTCCTCTGGGATAGGTAACATGGATACCTCAGTACTCACTGGTGTGTTGGCTCTAGAACCTCTTATGTTCCAAAGGGTTTGCTTGAAGTCCTCGTAGAAGTGTCCTTAAACTGTAACTTTCCAACCGCGACTTTCCCATAGAGTTGCACGGAGCACTCGATCGTGTTTCCTCACTGCACCCGTCCTCCGTGGGCGCCCTGTGTCACTGCCTTGGGTGGTTCCTTGGGGTCCCAGCGATTCTACGTGCTCTAGGCACTGTGTCTAGTCAAGTCGTTGATAGTTATACCATTTTTAGTATATGGTTCGGTCTCCCCTGGAGCCGCTGTGTATTGTGCTACTTACGATTGTTCTATTGATTCAGTATTGTGTGCTTTGTGTTCTAATCTCGTGTAGAGATTAGTAGAAGTGTTATATTAATAAATACATATTTTTATATCACTACTGTGTGGTTCTCCTTTCATTTAGTCATTCAGGAGGTGATAATCTGGTAAAACAAGCTGCTTTACATTCCTTCAAGATTAAGCCTGAAGGCTGCTCTCCACAGCTACCACTAGGATAGGTTTCTAAAGGTTATCTTTGACCTCATACATCATAAGAGTCGTGTGGACTGAGTACAAGGTGCCCACTTTAATTAGTGGACACCATATACCAGGCCACCTTCTCACAAGCAGCCTTCAGGCTTAATCTTGAAGGAATGTAAAGCAGCTTGTTTTACTAGAACATCACCTCCTGTATTGACTAAATGAAAGGAGAACCACACAGTAGTTATATAAAAATATGTATTTATTAATATAACACTCTCTACTATCCTCTACACGAGGATAAAACACAAAGCACACAATACGAGATCAATAGAACAGTTGTAAGTGGCACAATACACAGTGAGCTCAGAGAGAACCAAATCATATACTAAAATAGTGGTATAACAATCACGACTGAGATCAAGACAAGGTCTGGAGCACGTAGAATCGCTGGGACTCAAGACACCCAAGGTGAGTAGATAGGGACCCCATGGAGGACGGGTGCAGTGTGCTGCTGCGACCGCGGGCTCCGTACAATTCTATGGGGAAGTCGCGATTACAATTTTAAAGTTTAAGGACCCTTCTAGGAGGACTTCGAGCAAACCCTTTGGAACTGAGATTGAAGAAGCCAACCCACCCGTGGATACCGTAGTGCCCAAGTTACCTACCGCAGAGGAGCCAGGTGCATAGGTCTGGAGTGGCGTCGGGAGCCACCGTCGTTCCCAATGGAGGGCTGTGAGAAGCCTGCTGCCGTGAAGGTGAAAGGGTCCGGTGGAATCAAGCCTGGATTCTCAAGGAATGAACCTGAAGCAGAGGAGACATAGTCTGGGTCACTTCAGAGTGACCAGGGGCTCGAGAACAATGCCCACCGATGTCGGGTGCTTCAGGTGCGAAGAATGGATGCTTGACTCTGCAGCCACGAGGACCAGGAGATGTCGAGGATGACTCAGGAGCGGAGGTGAGCTGTCCCAGGAAGGATGTCGAGTGCTGAAGAATCGGTATCCGGCGGGAGCACCAGCAGAGCGCTTGGCAAAAGCAACCACGAAGGAAGGTCAGGCAGGTTACGGTGTGGACCAGCACGATCCAGGAGACTCACCAAAAATAGGAGTCAGGGGCACATCTGGAGCAACCAGAAAGCAACAGAAATCAAGATGACCCTCAGAGAGACCCACAGGCCGAAGGACTCAGGAGTCGCGAAGGGACCAGAGCAAGATTGCAAAGGACCAGCCCACGAGCACTCGGTGTGGAGGCCGGAGTGCTTTGGTGCAAATACTGCTCAGGGTCAGGACTACACGGAGTCAATGCACAAGCTCGAGGAATCACCAACAAGCATATGCAACTGCAAATGGACACTGTGCACAGGGGTTCGGGTTATGCAGTCCCCACGAGGGATACTGGCCTCAAACTTGCTGTGAGGGCAGATCGACCTCAGGGACTTTCAGGAACCCACATCCTGTGTTGCTGAAATCTTCGGAGTCCACAGGAGCTCAGGAGCAGCAGACCGGTCAGTTGCGTTGAGGTACATGCTAGGGCAGGGGAGTGACTCCTTCACTCCAAGGGAGATTCTTCAGTTGTCCTTAGTGCACCATAGGTCCTGCACGGAGCCTGTATGGAGCAAGGGCACAAACAAAGCTTTGGACGGAGAGGGAGACGAAGTCGGGCCCAGTCGAAGTCAGCGGAGTCCAGTGTGTCCAGACGGTCGAAGGTCAGTGGTTTCTTCTTGTAGAATCTTGTCCACGTAAAATCTAAAGTCTTACAGCCAGGTAAGCCCTTTTGTACCCACGGGAGAGGGTTGGACAGATTCGGGGACCCTCTAAGGGAGGGTCAGGACAGAGGGGTGGTTACACCCATGTCCTTTGTCCAGTTTCGCGCCAGAGCAGGAGCCAATGGCTCCCAGAACTGGCTTGAGCTGGACTATGCACAGGACACCAAATGTGCCCTCGAGTGCAGACCTTCAGGTACTCTCAGAGTGCACCCACCCAGCCCCAATACACTAAATCCTGTCTGGGAGGTGGTCACCGGATAGACCAGTGACCCCACGAAGCTAGCTTCAGAAGGGTGGAATCATACCTCCCACACCAGTTACCGGTGTGGAGGTATGATTCCAAGGTAGTTGATACCAAACACGATATGTTTATATGCAGCCGTTTTGAGATAGCATTTACCGCGAGGTTATAATGCACCTCTACCTCATATGTCCGGCTGAGTCACAGACAACCCGGGAGAATGGTCTCCGAAGGCTGCAGAGGGGCTCTGCTCATGCAGGGCACCCTCTCACTAAAAACCCAGCACCCTGCCTTCAGGATTGATAAGGCCTGCTATAGGGGTGACTTATAAGTTTTAAGTGTAGTGACCTATAGATATAGTGAACCTATATCTAAAGTAAGTGGATTGCAAGCACCATCTTACACAGGATGCTGTAGCAGACCTGGAGTTCCATTTTGCATGGCCTCTCATGGGTGGCATAATATATGCTTCAGCCTATGGGAGGTCTCTGGGGTACCTATGCCCTGGGTACATGGGTACCATATACTAGGGACATATAAGGGTACCCCAGTATCCAATCTGGAGTGTACCAAAATACATGTGTAACAATTTAAAGGAGAACGCAGATAGACTGCGGTCCTGATTAGCAGGATCCCAGTCAGACTAGTCAAAAACAGTGCAACATCCAGCAAAAAGTGGGGGTAACCATAAGAAGCAGATCCTACTTTCCTACACAACCCCCCCCAAACGAAAGGACATGAGACTAACCTTGACCAGTTTTCATTTTCTAAGTGGAAATATCTGGAGAGTCCATCTGCATTGGCATGGTTACTCCCAGGTCTATGTTCCACTGTATAGTCCATCCCCTGTAGGAAATGGACCACCTCAAAGTTTGGGGTTTTCACCCTTCATCTGTTTTAGCCATAAGAGGGGCTTATGGTCTGTCTGAACAATGAAGTGAGTGCCAAACAAGTATGGCCTCAGCTTCTTCAAAGCCCAAACCACAGCAAAGGCTTCCCTCTCAATAGCTGACCAACGTTTCTCTCTGGGGGTCGGCCTTCTGCTTATAAAAGCTACTGGCTGATCCTGACCCTCTTCATTCAGTTGTGATAACACAACCCCTACCCCCAACCCAGATGCATTAGTTTGAACAATGAATTGTTTGGAATAGTCAGGACTTTACAGAATGGGAGCAGTGCACATGGCCTGCTTCAGGTCATCAAATGCCTTCTGACAGCTAACTGTCCACTGAACTTTCTTAGGCATTCTTTTAGAGGTCAGATCATTTAAGGGGGTCACTATAGATCCATATCCCTTAACAAACCTCCTGTAATACCCAGTCAGGCCCAAGAAAGCTCTGACCTGAGTCTGGGTAGTTGGAGCAACCCAGTCCATGATGGTCTGGATTTTGCTTTACAATGGTTGAACCTGGCCTCCACCCACAAGGTGGCCCAGGTACACAACCTTACTCTGCCCTATCTGGCACTTGGTGGCCTTGATAGTGAGGCCCACCTTTTGTAGGGCCTCCAGAACATTTCTTAGGTGGACCAGGTGATCCTCCCAGGTGGAGCTAAAGACAGCAATATCATCAAGATAAGCTGCACTGTAGTCTTCCAGGCCTGTGAGAACTTTATTCACCAACCTTTGAAATGTGGCAGGTGCATTTTTCAAGCCAAAGGGAATCACAATAAATTGGTAATGCCCACTAGGGGTTGAAAATGCTGTTTTGGGTTTGGCATCCTCAGCTAGTCTGATTTGCCAATAACCAGCAGTGAGGTCAAATTTACTCAAGAACTTGGCTGAGGCCAAAGTATCAATGAGCTCATCTGCCCTAGGAATAGGATGAGCATCAGTCCTAGTGACTGCATTGAGACCCCTGTAGTCTACACAAAACCTCATTTCTCTTTTACCACCCTGGGTATGAGGTTTGGGTACCAGGACTCAGGGCCGGTCCTAGGATATGTGGGGCCCCGGGCAGAATAGGAACATGTGAGGCCCCTAAGCAGATACGACGCGGGATCGGATCGGGCCAGCTAAGAACGTTATTTTTTTTCCTTTAAATTAAAATGACCCCCGCCCCCACAGTTAACAGCTAACAACCATTGACAAAACGCAGCCGCGTGCAGCGACTCATGCCGGCCGCAACTGGGTTTTGTCAATGGTTATTAGCAGTTTAAGCTAAATGAGTAACTACAATAAATGATTTTACTTTCACCTTGTTGTTTTGACCAATAAGTAGCTCCTTCACACACACTTGCATAGAATCACAACTGCAATGCAGGACCATTGTTCTTTGTGCTCTGCAGAGAGGCCATATTTTGAATGGTCATGTAATCTGAACACCTTTTTGACCCACAGACAGGCACAGTGTGAAAGTTGTACTGCCTGCAGCCTCAACTCCCAAAGTGCTCAACTGTAGCCTGTTATAAACACCTGGAGGCGACTCAGTACAAGGGTGCATCATCCAAGAGTAATATGCTGTGAAATAAAATACACAAACACACATGCTGGAAATAGCTAGCACTCTTGGGGAATGCAAGATTCAGTAAAGCATGGGAAATATAAACAGGAACAAAATTACTGCCATGGATTACCCTAACAGCAGGACCACTGGAATTATGTGGCAGGAGAGGGTTAAATTATGTGGCAGGGTGAGTAAATTATGTGGCAAGAAAAGGCAAATTATGCGGCATAACCGGCACATTTTGAAATAGTATTACTTCATTTTTTTGCCATTTTTAAACTTGGTAACACTGTTTGGGCACTGGTTGCACCCCATTAGTACCAATTTAACACCCAAATTTAGTAGTGGGAAACAAAAAGTTGACTATTCCAGCTTTTCAAGGGCCTTCCCACTTGCGGCAAGACGATGTCGCTGCATTTTTAGTAACTTTTGAACTGTTTGAGATAGAAAGCAATTTTGTTGTTAAAATCTGTAGATTATGCAGCAGTTGATGGATTATGTGGCAAATGCGTCAAATGCATAATTATGCAGAAATCGCCGCCACCGCACAATCGCATAATTCCAGTGGCCCTGCCTAACATGCAGCATCAGACTGGGACAGAAAATAGGCCTCTGTTCCAAAATAAAAGGGGCTCCCATTAGGGAGTTAGTTAGCTAGAAAAGTGTCCCATGTTTGCAAACTAGGGCAGTTTTAAACTTGTAAAGACCTGCTGTATACGTTTTTTGTAAGGTATGGCAGACTGCACTGATTTGAGTTTGCTGCAGGCAATGGTTGCTTTAATATCATAAAAATCAACAGTAAAAACCGGCTCACCTGACCATAAAGCAGGTCAACAACTAGCCAAAAGCGGCCTACATACTGACCCGACAGCAGGGCTTTAAGTGCGGTGAAAAAACCTGTCATTGCCTCCAGATAAATATTGCAACAAGTAAAATTACACCTAGAACAAGCCAGTACTATTGGCTTTGTCAGTGGTTATTAGTTGCATAAGATGAATAAGCAGCATCTACAGCTTCCTTGTATATAATATTGAAAATGCTCCAGTTCTGACATGATGAGACTGTGAAAGAACTATAACGAGTCTCTTTGAAGTTTCATTGAAGGTAGCGAAGGGTGGCGCTGCTGCAGAGTTAAGATTTGTTTTTTCCCTCTGAGGGTGATAACAAAAATGGAGAGCAGGCCTGTCTCATCACCTGCTTTTCAGAACTTTCATTCATTGTGCAGACACTGGATCAATGTTTTTGCAGGCAAAGTTAAGGACATGAATATAGGGCCCCTTTTCAATGTCCATTTTAGTTTACTACCGGGTCTAAGACTCGAGTGACCCAGCACACTTTAAACCCTGCTCCATCCACTTTTGCATGCGGATTCTGCTCCTCTGCGTGCACCTCTTGTCTCAATGCCGCGCACACACCTATCTGCTCCCCCACTGTATTCCATTTGTCTTGCCCTTTTATTCGCCTCTCTGCTCCCTTTCCACTTGTCCTTGGTGAGCAGTTTCCATTGTGATGCGCCGCCATCGCCACTCTATCCTTTGCTGTGCCCCTGCAGGATATTCTGTCTTTTATTCATACAGGGGCAGGGCCACTTCACAGGCAAGGGCACTCAAATTACCTGTCTGATTGCTGTCATCAACATGCAGATGCAACCATTAAGCCCACAGAGACCGGCCAGTAGGGGAGATTGACATAAAAAAAGAAAAATATAAACTCACAGGGGGCCCCCTGCCCTGGGCCTCGGAACTCCTGATGTCTTTAAAGGTGCGAGGCCCCATGGCTGCGAGCAAGTGGTCTGACTAGGAGTCAGGGAAAACATATGTCTGTACTGATTGAAGACCTTCCTGCAATCAGTCTGTTGCTGCTCAGTGAGGCTGCCTGCCCAGGCTACACCATCAACTGAGCCATCATCAGGGTTCTGTGAGAGGAGGTCAGGGAGTGGGTCACTCTCTTCCTTCCTCCTGTCCCTCATCAGTAGCCATGAGCAAGCCCATGTCTGCCCTGTCAACATACGGCTTGAGCCTGTTCACATGGAGCACCCTGTGGGGCTCCTGGGAGTTCAAGGTCCACCAGGTAGGTGACCTCTCCTTTCTGCTCAAGAATGGTATGGGGTCCACTCCACTTGTCCTGGAGAGCTGCTGGGGCCACAGGCTCCAACACCCATACCTTCTGTCCTGGCTGGTACACAGTCAGTACAGCCTTTGGTCATGCCAAGCTTTCTGTAATTCTTGGCTAGCCTCAAGGTTTTTACTTGCCTTCTTCATATACTCAGCCATCCTGGAGCGGAGACCAAGTACATAGTCCACTATGTCTTGTTTAGGTGGTTTGAGAGGTAACTCCCATCCCTCTTTCTCTAAACACAAGGGACCCCTAACTGGGTGTCCAAACAGAAGTTCAAAAGGGCTGTAGCCAACCCCCTTCTGAGGAACCTCTCTGTAGGCAAAGAGAAGGCAGGGCAACAGGACATCCCATTTTAGCCTAAGCGTTTCTGGGAGGCCCATGATCATGCCCTTCAGGGTTTTGTTGAATCTTTCAACTAACCCATTGCATTGTGGGTGATAGGGTGTGGTAAATTTGTAATTTACTCCACACTCCTTCCACATAGCAGTAATGTAACTAGACATGAAGTTTGCACCTCTGTCAGTTAAGACCTCCTTAGGGAACCCACTCTGGAAAAAATTCCCAGGAGGGCCCTAGCCACCACAGGAGCTGTGGTGGTTCTAAGGGGTATTGCTTCTGGGTACCTAGTGGCTTGGTCCACCACCACTAGAATATATCTGTGCCCAGATGCAGTTGGAGGAACCATGGGACCAATTATGTCAATCCCAACCCTCTCAAAGGGAACCCCCATCACAGGTAGTGGTATCAGGGGGGCCTTTGTGGTACCACCTGCCATACCACTGGCTTGACAGGTGGTACAGGAGCGACAAAACTCCTTTGTGTCCTCTGACATGTGAGGCCAGTGAAAGTGAGGGACAAGCCTGTCCCAAGTCTTACTTTGGCCTAGGTGTCCTGCTAAAGGAATATCATGTGCCAGTGTCAGTAGGAAGCCCCTAAACTTCAGAGGTATGACCAACCTCCTGGTAGCACCAGGCTTGGGGTCTCTACCCTCTGAGTAAAGGAGTCCTTCATCCCAGTAGATCCTGTGGGATCCACTGGCACTCCCAGCAGCCTCAGCAGCAGCTTGCTGTCTGAGGGGTTCAAGAAAGGGGCAGCTGTGCTGCTCCTGACTCAGCTCTGCCCTGGAAGGGCCCCCTGTCCCCAAGAACTCAACCTGATCAGGTTCAAGTTCCTCTGAGACAGTTCCTTCACAGGGGGGACTGGTTTAATCTCCCTCAGGAGACTGATCCGCACTCTGAGTCTGGGGGGAAGACACTGCCTTACCTCTACTGCTCCTTCTCTTGGAAGGCACCTGGTCCATTTTTCCAGGATCCAGGGCCTGTTCAGTTGAAGACAGTTTTACTTGTGCCCTAGTCACAGCAAACACATCTGCAGAGATGCCCAACATTGCTGCATGTGTTCTGAGTTCCACTTCAGCCCAGGCTGAAGTCTCCACATCATTGCCCAACAAGCGTTCCACAGGGAGGTCTGAGCTAACCACAACCTTCTTAGGGCCAGTTACCCCTCCCCAGCTGAAATTAACAACTGCCAAGGAATGATCTGTCCTGACATTGTTAGCATTGTTCACTTGGTACATCTCACCAAGTATGATCTGGTCAGGGCCCACAAGATCTCTTGTCACCATTGTGACACTAGCTCCTGTGTCCCTATATGCCATGGCCTCCTTACCATTTATTAACCCCTTCGCTGCTAGGCCTTTTCCCCCCCTGTGCTAAGCCTTTTTTTGGCTATTTGGGGTAGTTCGCGCTTAGGCCCCTGTAACTTTTTGACCACATAAGGTATCCGCGCCAAATTTGCGTCCTTTTCTTCCAACATCCTGGGGATTCTAAAGGTACCCAGGGTTTGTGGATTCCCCTGGAGGGACCCAGAAATTAGCCAAAATACAGCAACATTTTGGGTTTTGGGGAAAAATGGGAAAAAAGTGCTGCAAATGAAAGCATCTGGGTTTTCCCTGCAAATGATATCAAAAAAGGGTTTGTGGGGCTGAAATCACCATTTTCCCAGCTTTTAGGGAATGCCAGACTTTTGTCAGAAAACCAAAAATTTTACACAGTTTTGGCATTTTTCTGGGACATAGCCTATTTTTGCTATTTTTTGTGCTTTCAACCTCCTTCCAGTTAATGGTAGAAATGGGTATAAAAGCAATAATGGATCCTGGAAAGCTATACATTTTAGTAAAGTAGACAAAATTCTGAATTCAGCAAGGGGTCATTTGTGTAGATTCTTCAAGGTTTCTTTATAGAAACTAACAGTTAGATATAGGAAAAATTAAAAATTAGTTGGAAAAAACAGCCTTTTGTGTCAACGTTTTCACCTGTAACTTCTTCTAATTATGACAGCTCTTTAAAAGCAATATACCGTTACATCCGCGGGACCTTACTGGTTGTGGGGATATATAGGACTTGTAGGTTCACCAAGAACCCGACAGAACCCAGAGCCAATAACTGAGCAGTGACTTGCAATGGTTTTTTATTATGTACCGGGTATATAGCAATTATTTTGGGAAAATGTATACATGGAAAAATTGTTATGAAAGACACCTATGTATTTCTGAAATGGGAACAAAATGTAGATTTTAGAAACAGTAGATATTTGCACATTTCCGAAATTGGGAGTACCCATACTAGCATGAGAATTATAGGTCACTTTTCAAAATGACTTATTTTTTACACATTGTCTTTCATTTGGAAGGCAGAAATGCATCGAAAGTCAATAGGTAATAACAGTTGCTCTACAATTCTGTGTTACCCTAAGTCTCCCGATAAAAATGGTACCTCACTTGTGTGGGTAGGCCTTGTGCCCACAACAGGAAATGGCTCAAAATACAACGTGGACGTACCACATTTTCACAATGAAAAATTACCCTTTTTTTGCAAAGTGCTTAGCTGCAGTTTTTGAACCCTAGCTCTGCGGGCACTTAGGAAACCTAGCAAACCTATACATTTTTGAAAACTAGACACCCAGGGAATTCAGGATGGGGTGACTTGACTGGCTCTCACCAGGTTCTGTTACCCAGAATCCCTTGCAAACCTAAAAATTGGCAAAAGAAACACATTTTCCTCACTTTTCTGTGGTGGAAAGTTCTGGAATCTGCGTGGATGCACAAAATTCCACCCGCCCCGCGTTCCCCAAGGTCTTCCAAAAAAATGGTACCTCACTTGTGTGGGTAGGCCTAGTGCCCGCGACAGGAAGCAGCGCAAAAGCACAGCGTGGATGCACCACATTTTCACAGTGAAAAATGACCCTTTTTTTGCAAAGTGCCTAGCTGTAGTTTTTGAACCCTAGCTCTGCCGGCACTTAGGAAACCTAGCAAACCTATACATTTTTGAAAAGTAGATACCCATGGGAATCCAGGATGGGGTGACTTGACTGGCTCTCACCAGGTTCTGTTACCCAGAATCCCTTGCAAACCTAAAAAATTGGCAAAAAAACCACATTTTCCTCACTTTTCTGTGGTGGAAAGTTCAGGAATCTGCGTGGATCCACACAATTCCACCCACCCGCGTTCCCCAAGGTCTTCCGAAAAAAATGGTACCTCACTTGTGTGGGTAGGCCTAGTGCCCGCGACAGGAAGCAGCGCAAAACGCAACGTGGACGCACCACATATTCACAGTGAAAAATGACCCTTTTTTTGCAAAGTGCCTTGCTGTAGTTTTTGAACCCTAGCTCTGCCGGCACTTAGGAAACCTAGCAAACCTATACATTTTTGGAAAAGTAGACACCCAGGGAATCCAGGATGGGGTGACTTGACTGGCTCTCACTAGGTTCTGTTACCCAGAATCCCTTGCAAACCTAACAAATTGGCAAAAAAACCACATTTTCCTCACTTTTCTGTGGTGGAAAGTTCTGGAATCTGCGTGGATCCACAAAATTCCACCCACCCGCGTTCCCCAAGGTCTTCTGAAAAAAATGGTACCTCACTTGTGTGGGTAGGCCTAGTGCCCGCGACAGGAAGCAGCGCAAAACGCAACGTGGACGCACCACATTTTCACAGTGAAAAATGACCCTTTTTTTGCAAAGTGCCTAGCTGTAGTTTTTGAACCCTAGCTCTGCCGGCACTTAGGGAAAACTAGCAAACCTATACATTTTTAAAAGTAGACACCCAGGGGAATCCAGGATGGGGTGACTTGACTGGCTCTCACCAGGTTCTGTTACCCAGAATCCCTTGCAAACCTAAACAATTGGCAAAAAAAACAAATTTTCCTCACTTTTCTGTGGTGGAAAGTTCTGGAATCTGCGTGGATCCACAAAATTCCACCCACCCCGCGTTCCCCAAGGTCTTCCAAAAAAATTGGTACCTCACTTGTGTGGGTAGGCCTAGTGCCCGCGACAGGAAGCAGCGCAAAGCGCAACGTGGACGCACCACATTTTCACAGTGAAAAATGACCCTTTTTTGCAAAGTGCCTAGCTGTAGTTTTGAACCCTAGCTCTGCCGGCACTTAGGGAAACCTAGCAAACCTATACATTTTTGAAAAGTAGACACCCAGGGAATCCAGGATGGGGTGACTTGACTGGCTCTCACTAGGTTCTGTTACCCAGAATCCCTTGCAAACCTAACAAATTGGCAAAAAAAACACATTTTCCTCACTTTTCTGTGGTGGAAAGTTCTGGAATCTACGTGGATCCACAAAATTCCACCCACCCCGCGTTCCCCAAGGTCTTCCAAAAAAAATGGTACCTCACTTGTGTGGGTAGGCCTAGTGCCCGCGACAGGAAGCAGCGCAAAACGCAACGTGGACGCACCACATTTTCACAGTGAAAAATGACCCTTTTTTGCAAAGTGACTAGCTGTAGTTTTTGAACCCTAGCTCTGCCGGCACTCAGGGAAACCTAGCAAACCTATACATTTATGAAAAGTAGACACCCAGGGAATCCAGGATGGGGTGACTTGACTGGTTCTCACTAGGTTCTGTTACCCAGAATCCCTTGCAAACCTAAAAATTGGCAAAAAAACCACATTTTCCTCACTTTTCTGTGGTGGAAAGTTCTGGAATCTGCGTGGATCCACAAAATTACACCCACCCCGCGTTCCCCAAGGTCTTCCAAAATCAATGGTACCTCACTTGTGTGGGTAGGCCTAGTGCCCGCGACAGGAAGCAGCGCAAAACACAACGTGGACGCACCACATTTTCACAGTGAAAAATGACCCTTTTTTTGCAAAGTGCCTAGCTGTAGTTTTTGAACCCTAGCTCTGCCGGCACCTAGGGTAACCTACCAAACCCACACTTTTCTGAAAAGTAGACACCTGGGGGATTCCAGGGAGGTATGGCTTGCATGGATCCCCCAATGTTTTCTTACCCAGAATCCCCTGCAAACCTGACATTTTGCTGAAAAAATCCCTTTTTCACACATTTTTGTGTGGTAAAGTCGTGGCATCACGGGGCTGACACAAATTTCCTACCACCCAGCGTTCCCCCAGGTCTCCCGATAAAAATGGTGCCTCACTCGGGTGGGAGGCCCAAGTACCCGCGACAGGCAAGGGCCCACAACGTATTGAGGCGACCTCAAAATGGCCCATCACAAAACGACCTGGTTTTGCAAGGGGGTCCCATGACGTTTTGGCCCGGGGCTCGGCGGCCACCTAGGAAACCTACCAAACCCACACATTTCTGAAAAGTAGACACCCGGGGATTCCAGGGAGGTATGGCTTGCGTGGATCCTCCAACGTTTTCTTACCAGAATCCCCTGCAAACCTGTTATTTTGCTGAAAAAATCACTTTTTCACACATTTTTGTGTGGTAAAGTCGTGGCATCACGGGGCTGACACAAATTTCCTACCACCCAGCGTTCCCCCAGGTCTCCCGATAAAAATGGTGCCTCACTCGGGTGGGAGGCCCAAGTACCCGCGACAGGCAAGGGCCCACAACGTATTGAGGCGACCTCAAAATGGCCCATCACAAAACGACCTGGTTTTGCAAGGGAAGTCCCATGACGTTTTGGCCCGGGGCTCGGCGGCCACCTAGGAAACCTACCAAACCCACACATTTCTGAAAAGTAGACACCCGGGGGATTCCAGGGAGGTATGGCTTGCGTGGATCCTCCAACGTTTTCTTACCCAGAATCCCCTGCAAACCTGTTATTTTGCTGAAAAAATCACTTTTTCACACATTTTTGTGTGGTAAAGTCGTGGCATCACGGGGCTGACACAAATTTCCTACCACCCAGCGTTCCCCCAGGTCTCCCGATAAAAATGGTGCCTCACTCGGGTGGGAGGCCCAAGTACCCGCGACAGGCAAGGGCCCACAACGTATTGAGGCGACCTCAAAATGGCCCATCACAAAACGACCTGGTTTTGCAAGGGGGTCCCATGACGTTTTGGCCCGGGGCTCGGCGGCCACCTAGGAAACCTACCAAACCCACACATTTCTGAAAAGTAGACACCCGGGGGATTCCAGGGAGGTATGGCTTGCGTGGATCCTCCAACAGTTTTCTTACCCAGAATCCCCTGCAAACCTGTTATTTTGCTGAAAAAATCACTTTTTCACACATTTTTGTGTGGTAAAGTCATGGCATCACGGGGCTGACACAAATTTCCTACCACCCAGCGTTCCCCAGGTCTCCCGATAAAAATGGTGCCTCACTCGGGTGGGAGGCCCAAGTACCAGCGACAGGCAAGGGCCCACAACGTATTGAGGCGACCTCAAAATGGCCCATCACAAAACGACCTGGTTTTGCAAGGGGGTCCCATGACGTTTTGGCCCGGGGCTCGGCGGCCACCTACGGTAACCTACCAAACCCACACATTTCTGAAAAGTAGACACCCGGGGGATTCCAGGGAGGTATGGCTTGCGTGGATCCTCCAACGTTTTCTTACCCAGAATCCCCTGCAAACCTGTTATTTTGCTGAAAAAATCACTTTTTTCACACATTTTTGTGTGGTAAAGTCGTGGCATCACGGGGCTGACACAAATTTCCTACCACCCAGCGTTCCCCCAGGTCTCCCGATAAAAATGGTGCTTCACTCGGGTGGGAGGCCCAAGTACCCGCGACAGGCAAGGGCACACAACGTATTGAGGCGACCTCAAAATGGCCCATCACAAAACGACCTGGTTTTGCAAGGGGGTCCCATGACGTTTTGGCCCGGGGCTCGGCGGCCACCTAGGAAACCTACCAAACCCACACATTTCTGAAAAGTAGACACCCGGGGATTCCAGGGAGGTATGGCTTGCGTGGATCCCCCAACGTTTTCTTACCCAGAATCCCCTGCAAACCTGTTATTTTGCTGAAAAAATCACTTTTTCACACATTTTTGTGTGGTAAAGTTGTGGCATCACCGGGCTGACACAAATTTCCTACCACCCAGCGTTCCTCCAGGTCTCCCGATAAAAATGGTGCCTCACTCGGGTGGGAGGCCCAAGTACCCGCGACAGGCAAGGGCCCACAACATTTTGTGATAGGCAATTTTGATGTCGCCTCAATACGTTGTGGGCCCTTGCCTGTTGCGGGTACTTGGACCTCCCACCCGAGTGAGGCACCATTTTTATCGGGAGACCTGGGGAACGCTGGGTGGTAGGAAATTTGTATCAGCCCAGTGATGCCACAACTTACCACACAAAATGTGTGAAAAAGTGATTTTTCAGCAAAATATCAGGTTTGCAGAGGATTCTGGGTAGAAAACGTTGGGAGATCCACGCAAGCCATACCTCCCTGGAATCCCCGGTGTCTACTTTTCAGAAATGTGTAGGTTTGGTAGGTTTCCTAGGTGGCCACCGAGCCCCAGGCAAAACGTCATGGGACCCCTTGGAAAACCAGATCGTTTTGTGATAGGCAATTTCGAGGTCGCCTCAATACGTTGTGGGCCCTTGCCTGTCGCGGTACTTGAGCCTCCCTCCCGAGTGAGGCACCATTTTATCGGAGACCTGGGAACGCTGGGTGGTAGGAAATTTGTGTCAGCCCTGTGATGCCACAACTTACCACACAAAATGTGTGAAAAAAGTGATTTTTTCAGCAAAATATCAGGTTTGCAGGGGATTCTGGGTAAGAAAACGTTGGGAGATCCATGCAAGCCATACCTCCCTGGAATCCCCGGTGTCTACTTTTCAGAAATGTGTGGGTTTGGTAGGTTTCCTAGGTGGCCGCCGAGCCCCAGGCAAAACGTCATGGGACCCCTTGGAAAACCAGATCGTTTTGTGATAGGCAATTTTGAGGTCGCCTCAATACGTTGTGGGCCCTTGCCTGTCGCGGGTACTTGGGCCTCCCACCCGAGTGAGGCACCATTTTATCGGGAGACCTGGGGAACGCTGGGTGGTAGGAAATTTGTGTCAGCCCTGTGATGCCACAACTTGACCACACAAAATGTGTGAAAAAGTGATTTTTCAGCAAAATATCAGGTTTGCAGGGGATTCTGGGTAGAAAACGTTGGGGGATCCACGCAAGCCATACCTCCTGGAATCCCGGGTGTCTACTTTTCAGAAATGTGTGGGTTTGGTAGGTTTCCCTAGGTGGCCGCCGAGCCCGAGGCCAAAACGTCATGGGACCCCCTTGCAAAACCAGATCGTTTTGTGATAGGCAATTTTGAAGTTGCCTCAATATGTTGTGGGCCCTTGCCTGTCGCGGGTACTTGGACCTCCCACCCGAGTGAGGCACCATTTTTATCGGGAGACCTGGGGAATGCTGGGTGGTAGGAAATTTGTGTCAGCCCTGTGATGCCACAATTTCCACACAAAAATATGTGAAAAAGTGATTTTTTCAGCTAAATATCAGGTTTGCAGGGATTCTGGGTAAGAACGTTGGGGGATCCACGCAAGCCATACCTTCCTGGAATCCCCAGGTGTCTACTTTTCAGAAATGTGTGGGTTTGGTAGGTTTCCCTAGGTGGCCGCCGAGCCCCAGGCCAAAGTCAGGTGACCCCTTGCAAAACCAGATCGTTTTGAGATAGGCAATTTTGATGTCGCCTCAATACGTTGTGGGCCCTTGCCTGTCGCGGGTACTTGGACCTCCACCGAGTGAGGCACCATTTTTATCGGGAGACCTGGGGAATGCTGGGTGGTAGGAAATTTGTGTCAGCCCGGTGATGCTACAACTTTACCACACAAAAATGTGTGAAAAAAGTGATTTTTTCAGCTAAATTTGAGGTTTGCAGGGGATTCTGGGTAAGAAACGTTGGGGTATACACGCAAGCCATACCTCCCTGGACTCTCCCGGGTGTCTAGTTTTCAAAAATGTGTGGGTTTGGTAGGTTTCCCTAGGTGGCCGCCAAGCCCGAGGCCAAAACGTCATGGGACCCCCTTGCAAAACCAGGTTGTTTTGTGATAGGTAATTTTGATGTCTCCTAAATAGGTTTTGGGCCCTTGCCTGTCGCGGGCACTAGGCCTACCCACGCAAGTGAGGTACCATTTTCTCGGAAGACTTTGGGGAACGCGGGGTGGGTGGAATTTTGTGGACCCACGCAGATTCCAGAACTTTCCACCACAGGAATGTGAGGAAAATGTGTTTTTTGGACGAATTTTTAGGTTTGTAAGGGATTCTGGGTAACAGAACCTGGTGAGAGCCAGTCAAGTCACCCCATCCTGGATTCCCCTGGGTATCTAGTTTTCAAAAATGTACAGGTTTGCTAGGTTTCCCTACGTGCCAGCTGCGCTAGGGCCCAAAATCCACAGGTAGGCACATTGCTAAAAAAGTCGGAGCCTAGTGGGCTTTTTGCCACCCTGGGGGGAATCGGGGGAGGGGTTTGTCCCGATATGACCCCAAAGGGGCAGAAAGACTGTGGCTATTTTCTGTGGGGGTGGGGACATTGGTATGACCATTTTGGGCAGCCCCCACCCCCACGCATAAAAAAGCCTGCGTACTCGCTGGCGCCTAGTGGGCTTTCTGCCCCCAGGGGGCAGATCAGGAGCCACTGCCACCATCTTCCCTCCCGGGGGGCAGGAAGACTGGAATTTCTCTGGGGGTGGGGTGGGGGTATTGTCATGCCCATTTTGGGCAGCCCCTACCCCTACACTAATAAAAGAAAAAAATCCATGGTTTCTAGTGTGCTTTCTGCGCCCCCGGGGGGCCAGATTGAGGGCTACAGCTCCATCTGCCTCCCGGGGGCAGAAAGACTGTCATTTTGTGGGGGGTGGGGGCATTGGCGTGCCCGTTTCGGGCAGCCCACACCCTAAAAACAATTGCGCAAAAAAAATCCCTGGTGGATAGTGGGCTTTCTGCCCCTCTGGGGGGGCAGATTAGGGGCTACTGCCCCCATCTGCCCTCAGGGGGGCAGAAAGGCTGTAATGGTGGCGGGGGTGGGGGCATTAGGGTGCCCATTTCGGGCAGCCCCCACCCTAAAAACAAATGCGCAAAAAAATCCCTGGCGTCAAGTGGGCTTTCTGCCCTCCCCCGGGAGCAGATTGGGGGCTACTGTCCCCATCTGCCCCCCAGGGGGGGCAGAAAGGCTGTAATGGTGGTGGTGGGGGGGTGGGGGGCATTGGCATGCCCATTTTGGGCAGCCCCCACCCTAAAACAAATTGTGCAAAATAAAATCCCTGGCATTTAGTGGGTTTTCTGCCCCCCCGGGGGGGCAGATTGGGGGCTACTGCCCCATCTGCCCCCCAGGGGGGGGCAGAAAGGCTGTAATGGTGGCGGGGGGTGGGGGCATTGGCGTGCCCGTTTCGGGCAAGCCCCACCCTAAGAAAATGGTGCGAAAAAAAATCCCTGGCGTCACGTGGGCTTTCTGCCCCCGGGGGCAGATTGGGGGCTGCTGCCCCCATCTTCCCCCCAGGGGGGGGCAGAAAGGCTGTAATGGGGGCGTGGGGGCATTGGTGTGCCCGTTTCGGGCAGCCCCCACCCTAAAGAAATGGTGCAATAAAAAATCCCTGGCGTTTAGTGGGCTTTCTGCCCCCCCCGAGGGGCAGATTGGGGGCTACTGCCCCCATCTGCCCCCAGGGGGGCAGAAAGGCTGTAATGGTGGCGGGGGGTGGGGGCATTGGCGTGCCCGTTTCGGGCAGCCCCACCCTAAAACAAATGGTGCAATAAAAAATCCCTGGCGTTTAGTGGGCTTTCTGCCCCCGGGGGCAGATTGGGGGCTGCTGCCCCATCTGCCCCCGGGAGAAGGCTGTATTGGTGGCGGGTGGGTGGGGGCATTGGCGTGCCCGTTTCGGGCAAGCCCCCACCCTAAAAAAACTTCAAAAAACAAATCCCTGGTGTTTAGTGGGCTTTCTGCCCCCGAAGGGAGCAGATTAGGGGCCAATGCCCCATCTGCCCCCAGGGAGGCAGAAAGACTGTAATGATTGCGGGGGTGGGGGCATGGGCATGCCCGCTTTGGGCAGCCCCACCCTTATTTTTACTTCCTAAAAAAATCCCTGGTGTCTAGTGGGCTTTTTGCCCCCGGGGGCAGATTAGGGGCTACTGCCCCCATCTGTCCCCAGAGGGGCAAAAAGACTACATTTTGCAAAATTAAATTGGGGGAGCAAAGGCCCTTGCCCAAAGGGCCGCTCCCCCTCCCTGGTGTCTAGTGGGTGGATCCCTGCTTGGGGATCGCCCTCCTGTGGCGATCCCCAAGCAGGGATCCACTGGGAAGGTACCATTGGAAAGGGGAGATTCTCCCCTTTCCAACGATACCTCTCCCGTCTTTCTACGTGCTCAGGGGCTGAGATAGCCCCTGAGCACGTACAAGGAAACTGAAATGAGCCTCTTGGCTCATTTCAGTTTCAGTTTCACTGAAATGACATCAGCGCGACGTGCGCGCCGATCGTCATTTCAGGGAAACCAGAGGGGCCTCGGGAGCTGGGAAGCTCTTCCCCAGCTCCCGAGGCTCTTGTGGCATTAAGGGAATCCCTCTGGTGCCCGCACCAGAGGGATTTCCCAGGCGATGTTTCATGACGAGCTGGACTCGTCATGAGCACACGAGCACTGTGTGCCATGACGAGTCCAGCTCGTCATGAGCATCGAAGGGGTTAAAGGCTGTTGTCTGTATTTGCCCAGATTACTGGGGCTCACAAACAGGGAGGCAATATCCATGCCTCCATCACAGACTAAAACAGCCTGAGCTGGAGTTCTGACTAAGCCAGAACCCATCTCAGATCCCAGGGTTAACCCTACTATACCCTTGTTTCCTGTACCACCACTTGGAGCTGAACTAGGGGGAACAGTTGCCTTAGGGGCAGTGGTGGTGGTAGGAGGATCCTTGGCCCTTGAACAATTGGCATCCCTTGTCCAATGGGTTTTCACCTTACACAGGAAGCACCAAGGTCTCTTTTTGCCTTTACCTTTGTTAGACTGTGACTCCCCCCCAGATGCAGGTTTTTGGGGCCCTGATGAAGACTTCTGGTCTTTACCCTTCTCCCCACCCTTATCTGAAGGTTTAGCATCTTGCTTCTTCTGGTCACCACCTGTGGTCTGGTTTTTCTGCTTCACCCTGGTTCTGACCCACCTATCTGCCTTCTTTCCCAATTCTTGGGGAGAAGTCAGATCAGAGTCAACCAAGTACTGATGCAACAACTGATTTTGGCAATTATTAAGGATCTGCTCCCTCATAATCAAATTGTACAATCTCTTGAAATCATTCTGTTGGAAAACGAGGCAGTATCTGTGAGGCCTGCACAAATAACATGTCACATTTATCCTTCACTGGGAACCAAACACCCTATTGTAGCGCTTGACTCTCAGAGGGTAGCGTTGCAGAGCAGTCTAAGGCTTACTCAAGGGAGGTGGTGTAGGCTAGTAATCGCCATTTACCAGTACGCAGAAATAACACTCAATAATTGATTGTCCAGTCTGTACTTTGCTTTATAAAAGGAAGAGTACATTTATTAAACACACACACTACTCAATACTATGCAACAATTTACAAATATACATAAGCTGTTGGAATTACTTTGTGACATTTCATAACATTCCCACCCCTCCCGAAGGGGGGTGGGGTGGGGTCTAGTACCACCACTCCCATGAATGCACATCATCTTGCCCCCTAATGCAGTGGGTTGACACAACCTGGAGCGAGGGCCTTACCAACTGGCACCATCCCAGTGGCGACCCACCCCATCATCTCAACAAGCATTAAAAATAGGTACACCTGCCCTGGTGACACATAACCCTGACTGAGCATCTAATACTGAACTTACAGTATACACCTCTACATCTTAGGGGCCAACAGTCGGGGTTGTTCTTCACCTAAAGCAGCAGCAAGAATACATGTTTGGGCATCACTTTAAATGAGGTACTTATCATAGCTGGTAACAGTTGTAATGCATTGCAATCTCAGCCCCTAAAAGGCATCACAGTTATAATCACAGGATTAAGCATATACCGCCAGACACCCTAGCAGGAATATCTGGCAACTTAAACCCACTTTGCTTATGAATTCACATTACATGTGTGACTTACAGTCCCTCTACAAGAAATAACCCTGGTAAAAGCACTTCTCGTGCAATTACACCTCTTCACCTCCAGGGGATGCCCTTCTCCAGACATCCCCAGCGCAGCCTTCCACACATAGAGGCAATCCTTCAGGCACCTCCCCAGCTGAAGAACAAAAGTTCCAGCCCAGGGAAAGGTTGATTGCTGGCTGAGCCCTTGAGGGGTTGTTTCTTCGAAGTCCCCCAGAGACTTAGGGTGGGACTTCACTTCTTCGTGCTGTGGGAGACTGCGTTGCTCCTGCAGCTCCCCCTGCTCCTTTGCACACATGTCGTGGTGACCCCATCCTCCTGGGGCCACCACAAGTCGAGAAACGGCTGTTTTCCCCTTGCAGGCCGGTCCGGGCCTGCAAGGCATTATGGGGCGAGGCTCTCCTGCCTCGTGAATATCATAGCAGCGGCTCCCCTGCTGCTCTGGGAGAGCCGCGCTGTGGGCCCCCGGCCGCGTCTTGGCTTTGTTGGAGGGTCCGGACCCCCAGGTGAGTCCTGCAGCTTGGGGAGCCCACCCCTGGCTGCTCCGGCTGTTTTCAGGGGCCCGGTCCCACCCGGGCCTCTCGCTCCTCACCCTTTTCTTGGAGGGGGCCCCGGTCCCACCCAGGCACCCCCTCGCTCCTCCGCGTTGGAGAGCCACCTGGGGAGCCCACCCCCGGTGGCTCCCGCCCGGCCCACACCCTCTGGTGCGGCCGCGGGAGCTGGAGAGTCAGTTTCGGTCTGCCCGCTCCGGCGGGCAGACGTGGAGTCTTCCGCCAGTCGGGCGGGACCTCGGGGAGTGCGGCGGCATCCTCCGTCCTCCTCATCACGTCGGGGCCCGGGGATGGGGTCCCGGGCCCCCAGGGGCCATGCTTCATGACTGGTTTTCTGCGTCAGGGCCCGGAGTTGGGGTCCCGGGCCCCTCAAGAGCCTTCAGGGGGAGCGCGATGGCGCTCCCCGGCTTTGCTTCGTGCGCGAGGGGGGTTGCGCAACGGCACGCCCCCCTCCTCTTCAGCGCCATCACCGGGGCCCAGAGTTGGGGTCCCGGGCCCCTGAACCTTCTTCGAGGGGGGACGCAGCGGTGCACCCCCTCTCCGCATGACACCGAGGGCCAGGGTGGGCTCCTGGCACCCCGCATGGGCAGATTCACGGGGAGCGCGACGGCGCTCCACAACTTATCTTCTCCTGGGGGCAGCCCCCGGGACCTGACCCACCCCGGCTACATATCCTGGACTGGCGGCAGAGTCCCACGCGCTTCGTCATCGGTCGGCCAGAGGTCAAAGGTCGCCTACCTTCTGGGGGGCATATCTCAGCCCCCAGGGGACCGATCTTCACGATTTTGGCCTCTTCTTGCTCCTTGCGGCGCACCCCAGCCACTGGGAGCAGTTTCCTTCTCCCTCCTGGTCTCACGGAGGGTGGATTCAGCAGGGAGCTGTGTTCACTGGCTCCCTGCGCCAGCCTTTCACCTGGCTCTCCTCCTGGGCCTCTCTTCTTCTTGCGCAGAGGCCCAGGCTTCTGCTCACTGGTCCTGGTCTCCCCTCCTGGCCCACTGCAGGGTCCTGGGCCAGTCTGGAGGTTCTTCCTTCCAGCTGCCCATGGCGCCAGGCTCCAGCACCAGTCTTCCTCCGCAGACCACACCCCAGAGAGAGCTCCTCTTCCTGTGCAAACTCTTTTAAAGAATTTGGAGGGGCTGGCAGGAAGTCTCTGTTTGCCCTATCAAACAGCGACACATCACTTCTCTGCCCCTGCTCCCTCCTTCCTGCCCAGGCCTCTGGGTCTGTTCAGAATGGCGTCGTCCAGGGTCTCATGCCACATGATCTCTGAAAGCCCCTTCCCCTCTGCTGCCTTCTCTCCAGAGCAGCTTGGTGCCTGGCACCAGGTGACAGCTGCTGATGGATTAACCTGTAGCTCCACCCATCTTCTCTTCTTGGAGAGGAGGCCTTCGCCCTTGGAATGCTTGTCGTGCAGGGCTAGGCCTCTGATGCTACAGCTTGGGGAGGAAGGTCGTTAATTCAGCCTGGCAGGGTCAGCCCCATCCAGGCCCTGGTTATGAGTTGACTCAGAGAAATATGACATTTCTGGATGACCCAAAAGCAGTACAAATATGACTTTGGACTCTGCAGAATACTTCTTCTCACATAAGTTACAGTGGACTTTAGTGCGTGTCTGGAATTTGTAGGCCCTAGGAAAGTGGAAACTAGCCCATGTGCTCCCCATCCTCATAGGAGAGTAATGGACTGAAAACAGTAAAGCACACTGACTTTCCCTCAAATGTTTCTTCCCATTGTAGAAAGCCTATTCCATGTCACCACCCAGTTCTGCATAAGTCCTGCCACACCATTCCCTTTGTAGCTGCTCCCGGGCTGCGCACGCCAGAAATCTCCCCTGCGCAGCCCTTACACTTGTGCACACGCATGTACACACATGTCTGCATGTATCCAGCCCAGTGCCCCTTACTCTGGCTGCAGCGCAGCAGCCTACTCGCGCCAGGGGGACACCGGTAAAGTACACATGCAGTCCCTTTCATCATGAGTTCACTGTGGGTGAGTCCCAACTTATGAGGCTCTCCCACAGTAAAAGCTCAACAACTAGGTGTTCAAAAAGCAAACAATCCGGGCGGCTCAGATGGTCAGAACCACCTTCTAACACATTCACTTTGCTGCCAAGTAACCAGCCTTCCAGAGCCTTAGTAGCACAATCTACAAAATCTACCCAGTCCTGAGTCTGTGTCTTCTGGGTGTCTCTGAACTTAATCCTGTACTGTTCAGTGGTTAAGCCAAAACCATCAATGAGAGCACTCTTCAGGACTGAATAGTTGTCAGCATCCTCTTCTCTAACAGTGAGGAGCTTATCTCTACCTTTGTCAGCAAAGGAGAGCCACAAGATAGCTGCCCACTGTTCTTGATGGATCCTCTGCACTTTACAGGCCCTCTCTAAAGCAGTTATCCATTTGTGGATGTCATCCCCACCATGGTAGGGAGGGACTATTTTGCTCAGGTTCCTATGGTCATAAGTATACTCCTTAGTCCTAGGGACACTGTTGCTGCCACCATGGGACTCTAGTACCAATCTTTTTCCAGCCTTCTGGAGCTCTAAGGAGTCCTTATCTAGGGCCAATTGCTCTTGCCTGAGCCTAAGCTTGACTTTCTCAAGCTCTAGAAATTGGCACTGTCTGTCATAAGAGGTATCTCTCTTATGAGATATGGAGGTCCCTACAGAGTGTCCTGAATGGTCAGATTCTGCAGAGGGAGATCTAGATCTCCTAGGCAAACTCTGTACTCTTCCAGGAGGAGTAAAGAGAGGGCCTCTGGGGCCTTCTCCACCCTCTTCCTGAAGATCTAGGTTGTCCAGGTTGGAATCATCTTGATCCTCCTGGCCAGGGTTTGAGTCTAGGTCATAAAAGGTGTCACCTCCTGACCTGTCTTCATTCCCTGCCCCACCCACTCTTTCTACCTCATCTGACCCAGGGGTCTTTCTAAGGTCATCTAAGAGTAACACCTCAATGAGACGTTGGGTGTTGGCATTTCTCCCTGTCTTCAGCTTCCGAGAAACACACATGGCTTTCAATTCCTGAAATGTAAGACCATTGTACCTAGAAGGTAGAGAGCCACTGGCTTCTCCTTTAGAAGACATAACTAGTGTGGTGTGGTGTATGCACCTACCTAACCTAGTGGGAACTAAACTCTCTTAGGTTGGAGAAAGGGTGTGCTAGACTCTTAACTTACCCAACCCTAAGTTCAGTAGAACTTACTTATTCTAATCTTTAAGTATTATATGTGCCTAATACTTTAGTGGTTTTCAGTTAATCAATATAAAGATATTTATCTGGTAAAACAATGCAGGCTTGAATCCCAACCACTTCACACCAATGTGAGAAGTTGTCCTGGTATATGCTGTCCACTAATTAAAGTGGGCACCTTGCACCAGTCCAAACAACCCTTATGATGTATGAGGTCAAAGATAACCTTTAGAAAGCTATCCTAGTGGTAGCTGTGGAGAGCAGCCTTCAAGCTTAATCTTGAAAGGAATGTAAAGCAGCTTGTTTTACCAGAACATCACCTCCTATATTGACTAAATGAAAGGAGAACCACACAGTAGTTATATAAAAATATGTATTTATTAATATAACACTCTCTACTATCCTCTACACGAGGATAGAACACAAAGCACACAATACGAGATCAATAGAATAGTTGTAAGTGGCACAATACACAGTGGGCTCCAGGGGGAGACCAAACCATATACTAAAATAGTGGTATAAGAATCACGACTGAGATCAAGACAAGGTCTGGAGCATGTAGAATCGCTGGGATCCCAAGGAACCACCCAAGGTGAGTAGATAGGGACCCCACGGAGGACGGGTGCAGTGTGCTAACACGACCGTGGGCTCCGTACAATTCTATGGGGAAGTCGCTGTTACAGTTTTAAAGTTTAAGGACCCTTCTAGGAGGACTTCGAGCAAACCCTTTGGAACTTAAGAGGTTGAAGAGCCACCCCACCTGTGGATACCGTAGTACCCGAGTTACCTATCCCAGGGGAGCCGGGTGCATAGGTCTGGAGTGGCGTCGGAAACCGCCGTCGTTCCCAATGGAGGGCTGTGAAGAAGTACTGCTGCCGTGAAGATGAAAAGGGTCCGGTGGAATCCAAGCCTGGATTCTGGAAGGAAGGAACCTGAAAGCAGAGGGGAAAGAGTCTGGGTCACTTCAGAGTGACCAGGAGCTCGGTAGACGAATGCCCACCGATGTCGGGTGCTTCAGGTGCGAAGAAGGGATGCTTGACTCTGCAGCCACGAGGACCAGGAGACGTCGAGGACAACCAGGAGCTGGAGGTGAGCTGTCCCACGAAGGATGTTGAGTGCTGAGGGGTCGGTGTCCGGCGGGAGCACCAACAAGCCTTGGCAAAAGCAACCCACGAAGGAATGTTAGGCAGGTTACGGTGTGGACCAGCAAGGTCCAGGAGACTCACCAAGCAATGGGGAGTCAGGGCACGTCTGGAGCAACCAGGAAATCCCAACAGAAATCAAGATGACCCTCAGCGAGACCCACAGGCCGAAGGACCAGGAGTCGCGAGGGGACCTCGAGCAAGATTGCAAAGCACCAGCCCACGGAGCACTCGGTGTGAGGAGGCCGGAGTTCTTTGGTGCAAATACTGCTCAGGGTCAGGACTACACGGAGTCCAATGCACAAGTTCAGAAATCGCCAACAAGCATATGCAGCTGCAAATGGACGCGGTGCACAGGGGTTCGGGTTATGCAGTCCCCACGAGGGATACTGGCCTCAAACTTGCTGAGAGGGCAGATCGACCTCAGCGACCTTTAGGAACCCACCTCCTGTGTTGCTGAAATCTTCAGAGTCTGCAGCAGCTCAGGAGCTGCAGACCGGTCAGTTGCATTGAGATACCTGCTAGGGCAGGGGAGTGACTCCTTCACTTCAAGGGAGATTATTCAGTTGTCCTTAGTGCACCACAGGTCCTGCATGGAGCCTGTATGGAGCAAGCGCACAGACAAAGCTTTGGACAGAGAGGGAGACTAAGTCGGGCCCAGTCGAAGTCCAGCGCAGTCCAGTGTGTCCAGACGGTCGAAGATCAGTGGTTTCTTCTTGTAGAATCTTGTCCACATAAAATCTAAAGTCTTACAGCCAGGTAAGCCCTTTTGTACCCACGAGAGAGGGTTGGACAGATTCGGGGGACCCTCCTAGGGGAGGGTCAGGACAGAGGGGTAGTTACACCCAAGTCCTTTTCCAGTTTCACGCCAGAGCAGGAGCCAATGGCTCCCAGAACTGGTTTGAGCTGGACTATGCACAGGGACACCAAATGTGCCCCGGGTGCAGACTTTCAGGCACTCTCAGAGTGCACCCACCCAGCCCCAATACACTAAATCCTGTCTGGGAGGTGGTCACACCTCCCTGTGACAGGATGCCTATTGTGCTGCCTTCCTCTGCTTGAGCTTGGCTCAGCAGCAGGAGGGCAGAAGTGTGTTTCTGGTCGGCAGCATCCATTTTGTGCTGACCGGGTCGAGAAGGCTGGCACCGGCTAGACCAGTGACCCCACGAAGCTCGCTTCAGAAGGGTGGAATCATACCTCCCACACCAGTTACCGGTGTGGAGGTATGATTCCAAGGTGTTTGATACCAAACACGATATGTTTCTATGCAGCCGTTTTCGAGATAGTATTTACCGCGAGGTTATAATTCACCTCTACCTATATGTCCAGCTGAGTCACAGACAACCCGGGAGAATGGTCTCCGAAGGCTGCAGAGGGGCTCTGCTCATGCAGGGGCACCCTCTCAAAAACCCAGCACCCTGCCTTCAGGATTGATAAGGCCTGCTATAGGGGTGACTTATAAGTTTTAAGTGTAGTGACCTATAGATATAGTGAACCTATATCTAAAGTAAGTGGTGCAAGCACCAGCTTACACAGGTTGCTGTAGCAGACCTGGAGTTCCATTTTGCATGGCCTCTCAAGGGTGGCATAATATATGCTTCAGCCCATGGGAGGCCTCTGGGGTACCTATGCCCTGGGTATATGGGTACCATATACTAGGGACTTATAAGGGTACCCCAGTATCCAATCTGGAGTGTACCAAAGTACATGTGTAAGAATTTAAAGGAGAAAGCAGATAGACTGGGGTCCTGATTAGCAGGATCCCACTCAGACTAGTCAAAAACAGTGCAACATCCAGCAAAAAGTGGGGGTAACCATAAGAAGCAGTTCCTACTTTCCTACATTGTCTTTATTTGTATTTGTTAGGTTTATTCTCATATGTTCTTGTTTAGTTCTTTTTTTAGCCTCTTTTTAGCCAACACGTGTTTCGTCGCCCATGGCAGGTGGCTGCGACTTCATCAGGGCTAAAAGATACAAGCATATGTATTTGCTACTAGAACATGATCATTTTTTTCTAACAATTTGAAGTATAGGTGACATAAGTGTCTATATCAATCTTCCTTTTCATTCAGGTGACTTTTTGTGTGTGGCAACCCATGCACATTGGTTATGTCATACAGCAGTGGATATACAAAGCAAAGAAAGTTATATTCCCCAGAAAGAATTTGCATCCCAATTATTGCAAACTTTCTTGTTATTTGGTTGATCTTATCTTCGATTGTTTTTTATCTATGTCATATTTATCGAACAGCCGGCTTAATTTATACATTTGTATTAACATCTTTGAATTCATTTCTATTCGCTTCATACATTAGTTTTCACTTATCTTTTTATTTTTTGTATTTTACATTTGTCTTGGAAACATGCTCCTTTGATGAGATCAATTGCATGCCTATGTGTTTTGTCTAAGTAATATCAATCAAACTTACGTGCAACCATATATTTGTTGACTTGTGACCCCCCTAAAATCATATAGTATACCTGTTTCGTTAGTATGGTTAGTGTTATCTGAACATATGAGAATAAACCTAACAAATACAAAGAAAGACAAGATTTGTTGATATCTGTTATTTATGTAATACATGTTGACATTAGCGTGTGCTGGGGAAACCAGTTTTTTGTACAAACTGGGTGATTTTGGTCGTCCAACTGGTGAGTGGGTGATCTCTCCACCTCAAAGCACCGCACATAAATAAGTTTACGACAACTTTCAAGTGTACTTCTGTAGAGCGCCACAGAACCTTCTGCAAACCTCACCCGCGCTAGTGTATCTGATTGAAGCGAAGTAGATGTTCATCATCCAAGCCAACTGCAATTGATTATAATTTTAAATAAAACATTCTAAACAGGAATACAGCGTCACATGAGAAACAAAACAACAACTGTGGACACTGACCATCGCACCTCCATCACAGTTCCTTATTATTAAGGCCTGGTGCACTTCAATTCCAGTCGTTGCATGATACTGCTGTCAAGCAGAAGCAAATTGAGATAAGAGAATGGAATGGTGCACCCAGAGTAATATAATGTCCACAGTTCTTATCTTTGTGAAACTCTTTCTTTATTCCATTTGTTTCATAAAATCAATCAAGCAAACATCCAGCCAACGCATTTTGTTAAAATCTTATGAACTTCATCAGGGCTGTGAATAAGGCACAAAAAGGACATACATAAGCAAAACAATATAAAACAACATGCTTTAGATCTTAACGTGCTTGCCAATTGATGTGAATATTCACAAGTGAACACAGTGAGTTTGCCGAATTCTGTTTACATACATTCAATATAGGTGCACTTGAATATAGAATCTGATTAATAGCACACTACTTTCAAAACAGGATCGTTCTATATTAAGCCTCTATGAGTACCATCAAGATACAGGTAGCTCTCGTTGTTTTTTTCAATTTTCACCGTATTTTGCTTAAGTATGCCCTTCCAATACTCTGTCGGGATGGTAGGGCGAACTTATGGTATGCTAGTGGGGCTCATCTTTCAGACATCACCACATATGTGTTTCCATTTACATATATTTAATATGGTAGCACTTGAATTTTAGAATTTGATCGATAGCGCCCCATGTTGAGAACAGGATGTTTCTATACTAAGTCTCTATGAGTAACAAAGGTAGTTCTCATAGTCTTTTCTATCTCCACTGTATTTTGTTTAAGTAAGTTTTCACCCATCCAACATGTTTGCCTACATGGAAGGGGGAGCTTATGGTATGTTAGCGGGGCACCACTTTATGGCGTCACTGAACAGATGTTTTAGATCTACCCATTGTTGACTTTGGAGAACACATATAAACACGCTAGATGGATGATGGGGCTTGTCGGGATGTCACATTGGAGATGCTAGGTGACGTGGATATTTGATACTGATTAAGGTAGGCCGTTATTGTGATGCTCTGGGTAGCGTGTTTGCTGAGGTGGATTCTTTAACTTTTCCACCATGCGGCTAAAGATATGGGTAGGGCGGGTTTATGGTGTTCTTAAGGTGCATTTTGAGTCCAGTTATAGTTATGTTTGGGTGAGAAGGAGAGATTTTCATGCAAACAATGTTTGGTATGCATGGATGACGTTATTTCCTGATTTTTGTGAGGATTGGCTATATCAGGGTATCCTATAGCTCATATGCTGGGTGCATTTCTTCTTACTTAGCGTGTGAAAGACACAAGGTTTGTGAATGTGGATGCCTAGTGGATTTATTAATCGTCAGTGCAACTTTTTTGAGAGTTTCGCAAGTGTGGATGCCTTTTATATGTATCGTCATTGTAACATCTTGGAGGGTGTGTGTGCTTTGGTGAGCCCCGGGCAGGGGGAGTGTAAGATTTCTTCCCGTTGCCTTGAATGATATGGGTTGGACGTCCGTATGGCATTTTCTCGATACTTTGGGGTTCTGTTACAGTTACATCTGAGTGTGAGATATAGCTTTCCGCATGTATTCAGTTTGCTATATATGGATGGGAAGACTACTGTAAGGACTGATAACAGTGAGGTCCTCGGCTTATGGGATGTTGTGCATGCCTTTCCCCTTTGAAGCTTGCGATATACACGAGCGTAGTGATTGGGGACGCTCTGTTGATTTGTCACCATAGAGGCAATATTGACTTGCGCGTCATAAACATTGACATTATGTGTAAACTAAACAAGATCCGAATGCCGGATTGATACAGCACCACTGTACGGAGTAATGTATGAAGACTGCATTTTCCGATTTACTAGACTCTTGACTTTTTTTGGTGCATATAGATGGCATGTCTATTTTGACTTTGTGAGACTTTACCAATTCGAGGTCCTCGGGCAGCTGAATGTGGATCGGACACAATGTAGGCATTCGATATAACTATGTTGGAAGTTTTTGGGTGTTTGGCTTATAGGTGACATATTTTATCAACTGGTAGATCGAGCGGGGGTGCTGTTTGTGAAGGTATGATTCACATATAGGAAACCTATGACTAGGAAGCCTCAATATGATACATATCATAATGAAGAGTACTGAAACAATACCTTGATTCTTTTAGATATCATCTTTGGGTAATTACGTTTACCCCATCCAGAATTGGATTACTCTTATATGGCACAGAGAGCATCTACTTTTGCACGATTGGCAAATAAATTGGGAGACTGTACTGTACATGTACATCGTGGAGGAACAAGTACACTTACAAATCAAGAGGTATGCAGCTAAGACTCAAACTTTAGGCTGATGTAGATCTTGGCAGTGGGTAATACTCCATCACAGATGTGACGGATATCCCGTCTGCCATGTTACTATCCCATTATATCCTATGGAGAGCGTAATACTGCGGACGGGATATCCGTCACGTTTGTGAGGGAGTATTCCATCCGCCGAGATCTAAATAAGGTCCTATATATTATTGTGAACATCAACAACTGGGAATATAAGAAAAATTTTGTTATTGAATACTCTACAAATCTGCATAGATATTAATTATACTTGATAATTCCGCAACTGTGATTTCCAATTCGTATTATACTTTTTGTGCTCCTCTCTTCTTCACGTCATGACTCCTGTTATACATATTGAATTTTCTTGAAACTGCCAGGCTATGTGAGAAACATTGTGGCAGGTTCCCCTCTTCAGTGGGGTCTCCCTGCATATATGTGCCCACAAAATCCTGATGAACTTTAATCTAGATTTTATACCTGGTCAGTTTTTTGTTGGGTTTGTGACTGTTTGTGCCAATATGTTTTGTTGTCAGTCAAAGTCAGTCAAAAGAACTTTATTCGATTGCTTTTTTAAACAATCATAAAAGCACATAAAAGCAGATGATTCATTGCACATGATAAAAATAAAGAATTATGTTAAATACAATTCATTATAAAATGCAAGTTGATAATACTGATATGCCAAGGCAATCTTAATAACCTTGATGATTAAAATACAATACGTTTCCTGTGGCTGAGTACTTTCTTTAAGAACATTCCTATCCTCCACACTCTATGTACATCATCCAAAAGCTGTAACGCAACAAACGCCGGGCGACATTGTCTCATCCCCAGAGATTTTAAAATTGAGACAATCCATTCTTTCCTTAATTTACTGTAAAATCTACAAAATAAAAGGACATCTATAGTGGATTGTTCTGAGTGGTTATCACAGGACACAATTGCATTTCTCGGGCCCAATCGTTCATTTTTGGAATACTTACAAGCCTGTGAAAGATCCCAAACCTAAATCTAGTCAATAAAAACCCGTTATAGCCGCCCGGTACGATTGTTAAGTATGATTGTATGCTAAAAGTAGTTAAAATGAGCTGATTACGCTGGACACTAGGCTTTACGATCTCTGTCGACATTCTTATTGTGTCCAGAAACAGGAGGCCCTCTTTTTTTAAGTCCTTTCTAGTAATCAACTGCATAGTACTTGGGTCGGTAAAATATTCTATATGGCCCAAGTCACACATAAAGTTTCGGACATACCTTACCCAGGGGATCTTTAAGACCCCTTCCAGTTTCAAACTATCTGATAAAATGTCCCGGTTTAACTTTGTCTCAGGTTTTGTCCAGATCCTATGCCATAAAAGAATAGGCTCCATTTTTAAAAGACCTGCGATATACGATAAGCCCAACTCAGCATGACAAACATGCGAAGATGTACTACTCGGAACAGCCAGAATGTATCTTAAGAAGGTGTTTTCCACCAATTGTAACGGATACATGTCAACGAAGCCCCACACCCCTGCCCCATACATAGCGGTGGAAATACATTTCGCTTTGTAAATCTGGATGAGCTCTACTGGCGGTCTTCTGCCCAGTTTTCTCAAAAAGTTAACAAGTGCAGTTGTAGTCCTTAAGAACGCTAGCTTTTTTACTAATAAGCCTTGAGTCCACGAATCATTTTAGAGTTCAAAAAGTTTTATTGAATGAATTTTCATGGATGATAAAACAATGCAAAAAATAATACCGGACAGTAAGGTATATAGAAACATAGCATTATAAGGAATATAATCAACAATTAACAATTCAATATAATACCTATAACAACATTGGTAACTACATATTAATATAAATAATAATATAAACTAAAAGAGGGCTATATTGACCAAAATGATGATAAGTAAAGAAAAAGGAATTCAAATAAGTAATTCAAATTAGGGAACATTCATCGACATAAGAGTCAAGACTAGACCACATAGTAGACCTGGAAGTAGAAGAATCATTAGAAGAATGAGGAAAAGAACATTGCCCATGTCTGAGAAAAATAATCCATTCCCACCATGCAGTAACTGAGAGTGATGTAGCATCTTTCCAATTACAAGTGATAGATTTGATTGCAGTTGAAATAAGAAAATCAATCAATTTACAATCCATAGGAGATAATATAACTTTAAAAAGAGAAGATTTAAGAATTAAGATATGAAAAGATAAAGGGCCATATGTATCAAGCCCATTTCCCGTTCGCAAACGGGCCGATTCTCAGAATCGGCCCGTTTGCGAACGGGAACAAGCTTTTTGGGATGTATCATCCCAAAAGGCATTCGCAAAATAGAGAATCGCAAAAATTGCAATTCTCTATTTTGCGAATGCATTTAAGGAATCGCAAATTGCGATTCCTTAAATGAAATGTATGAAGCACCTAAGTTGTGCGATTATGGCTTAAGGAATTGCAAATTACCACCAACTACAGGTTGGTGGTAACTTGCATTTCTTTGAGAAATGCATTTTTTTGCATTTTTCAAAGTGGCATGTGGTGCACATACATGCCCTTAGGGCATGTATGTGTGCCACATGTGCACCCATGCTCATTTCAGGGTGCAACAGGGTGTCCTTTGGACACCCTTGCAACCTTGAAATTGCCTTCTCAATTTGCGATTCTCTAATTGCTAATCGCAAATTGAGAATGTCCTCCCATTCATTCCTATGGGCCTCCAGGCCCATAGGAATGAATGGGGAGGGTTTCCTTAACTGCGATTCGCAATTTGCGAATCGCAATTAAGGAATATGTAGGATTCGCAAATTTTCTTGCGAATCCTACATACATCTCGTTTGCGATTCTCAAATAGCGATTCTCAAAAATTCGCTATTTGAGAATCGCAAACACAAACTTTGATACATATGGCCCAAAGTCTTTTGGATCTTAAGGATCCGGGATATAACATTCCATATATCTGATAGAAATGTGTAAATAATAGGACAGTTGAAAAATAAATGTTGTATTTCCCCTGTTGTAGAATGACAATGCCAACATATCAGAGTATCTAGGAGTTTAGCTCTGTATAATTTGTCTGGGGACCAAAAACATTGATAGAGGAGGTAAATATTAGTTTGTATGAGGGTAGCCGGAAGATAATTAGCCGTGTTGGATGACCAAATGTCCTTCCAGGATATGCCAAGGGATTGTATATTAATGTATGGAGACCATTTTTGATTAAGATGTGTAAAGGAGGAATTGGAAGTGGTAAGTTTTTGTATACTTTCGAGGCTATATGACCTGAGCGACCAAAGACAGAAATACAAACCTCCATACCAGAGGACTGGGAAATGGAAAGGAGTTGCGGGTAAGCATTAAGAACCGTATTACATAGTAATGTATATTTAGATAATTCCGAAGCAGGTATGTTATATTTAGTTTGAATAACATCGAATGAATAAAACATATCATATTTACAAATATCAGCAACAAAAGAAAATACCAGCAGCAATCCAGAAATTCCAGAAAGAAATATGCTTATGGTATTGGAGTTTAGGATTGAACCAAAGAGAAACTTTTTAGTAGAGGCCAAAGAAATAGAAAAGCTATTATCAAATGACAAAAGGGCAAATTTGGAATTAGCAATAATGGGAGAACGTTTACCAAATGAGGTGTTTGCCATGGTAAGAACTGCAGGTAATGGGTATGGAGCTAAGATTTTTTTCTCAAGGGTAAGCCATTTAGGTGCCTGAGAAGGAGAAATAATCTGAAACCATAAGGAAGTGTCGAGATCTCACCTATGTTTCCGCGGGGACGCCACAGACGAGAAGTATAAGTCCACAACTTCACCAAATCACCCAATGGCACCAAAGGCAAAACGAGGTGGCATCAGGTAATCCGGGGAAGGAGGGAAACAAAACAAGGGTAGAAGGGAAAGAATTCCACTTGATGACTCAGACACCCTCAGGGCTCGTTGGAATCAGGCAAGAAGCTGTAAGTAAAACAAGATATCAATATACAAAAGTATTATATCAGAGGCATAACAGGTTATACTTTCTATCCCCATGTGTTCCCTACCTTACGATGTCCTTCCTATTGGATGTTTCATCGAACGATGTTTCAGGGTGTGGATCTAAGGCTAGGAATAGACAGTACTATAAATAAAGGACTAATGTATGCATGGGAAAGTGCTCTATGCAGGGATTAGGGCATTCACCTACCTATTCTTCCCATATAGTTTCATAAAGTAAATATTCCTTCATTCAGGTTAACTAAAAGTAGAAGTGTTGTTTTTCTATCCCAGATCCTAAGAGGCGGAGCGGATCCCCACAGCGCCAGAGCACAGGACTAGGTAAGTGACCTATATATACGTGAACGTATACCACCAAGTGCAAAGCACGACGTAACGAAATAAAGTATAATGCCTATCCCGTTACTTTTCAGAGAAAGGCACACCTCCAACGAGGTGGAGACTACAGAACAGGTAAGTCAAGCAAACTCAAATAATAAAGCAGCGCGGTGCGCTGTTACCGCAAACACTAATACCGTCTTTCTCTCTGTTTACTTTCTCCACAGAACAACAACGCAGGCGAGCGATACTGGAAGCGGGCCACGAGGGACGTCAGGAGAGGAGTACCCGGCACAAGACAAACGGAGGCAATGAAGACCGACGCGAGGATAGCGACGACCCGGAAGAGCTTCAGGAGACAGGAACAATCAGTACGCGAAGCACAGCTGATCGGGAAAGGCCGGGTTTTAACCTTCCGGACCAGTCCCTGCGCATGCGCGAGCAGCGTCGGCGGCCATTTTAGTAGTTCCGGCCGCCGCGCAATCCTGACAGTACACCCCCCCCACGGATCCCCCTACTGGTTTGGGCTTGTCAGGGTGCCTCCTATGAAATAAACGCACCAATCGAGGGGCATGCACCTGGCTGGCCGGCTCCCACGTGCGTTCCTCCACGCCGTACCCCTTCCAGTGTATCAAGTACTGGAGTCTGCGTCTCACCCTACGAGAATCCAAAACCGCCCCGACCTCATATTCCTGTTCATCCTCCACCGTTACGGGTTCAGGTGCGGTAGGGAGACGTGTGCCTGGCTCTACCGGCTTCAGGAGAGAGACATGAAACACTGGATGTATTTTCATGGAGGTGGGAAGGTCTAACTTCATAGCTACAGGGTTCACCACTTTACATATCTTGTATGGGCCTAGATATTTAGGTTTGAATTTGCATGATCCTCTCAACTTCAGGTTTCGTGAGGATAGCCAGACCATGTCCCCCTGTTTGTATCCAGGCTCTGCGCGTCTGTGAACATCCGCCCCCCTCTTATAGCTAGCCTTAGCCTTATCTAGATTCAGTCGTGCTGTCTTGTGTACCTCTTGTATGTCTTTTACAAAATCTATGGCTGCAGGAGTAGAACAAGAAGAGGAAAGGGGGTTAGCATAGTTCGAGGGTGAAAGCCATATGTGCAAAAAAAGGGTGAGTAAGCAGTAGAAGAGTGACAATTGTTGTTGTATGAGAACTCAGCTATCCACACCAACTCATCCCAGTCTACTAAAGTGTGTAAAACCTGGCACCTGATGTACTGTTCAAAGCACTGATCCACTCTCTCCGTCTGGCCGTCTGTCTGAGGGTGGTGACTAGATGACAACCGTACCTCTACTTTCAAGGAGTTTCCCAACCCTCTCCAGAATTTAGAGATGAACTGGGCCCCCTATCTGATACCAATACGGAGGGGAGGCCATGTAAACGTACCACTTGCTGAATGAATACGGAGGCCAAAACACGAGAGGAGGGAAGAGAAGCCATGGGAATGAAATGGGCCATCTTGGTCAGTAGATCTACTACTACGAGGAGAGTGGTATTCCCCCTTGCAGTCCTAGGTAACTCTACTATAAAATCTAGGGATACTGTGTGCCAGGGCCTAGGTGGTGTAGGTAACGGCTGTAACAGCCCTGCAGGACTTTGGTGAGAGGCTTTTCCCTGTGCACATATATGGCATGTCTGAATGTACAGTCTTGCATCCTTTCCCATGGTGGGCCACCAAAAGTGTCTATGTAATAAGTCAAGAGTTTTCTTGTATCCTGGATGCCCTGCAAAGGGGTGATTATGACACCAATCTAGGGCCTGCAGTTGCAATTCTTGGAGAGGGAGTACCAACCCACCCTGCACATAGGATAACCCTTGCTCTATAGTAACCTCACGTGTACCCGTCACTTCCTGCATGTTTGTGGATGATTGCGCTTCCTCCACTGAGTGTAGGAAGTCTACCTCGGAACTTAGTACCCCAACTATTCGTTCTCTGGCTATTATAAGAGGGGGTTCACTTTGTGAATCTATGGGTCCATAACTTAAGCGAGATAAAGCATCTGCTTTCCCATTCTTTTTCCCTGCTTGGAACTGGATAACAAAGTCGTAGTCACTGAAGAACTGGGTCCAGCGTAGTTGCCTCATGGACAGAGCCCTGGCGGATTTTAGGAACTGCAAGTTTCGATGATCTGTTAGGACTATTATCTGATGATTGGCCCCCAATAAATATTGCCTCCATTCCTCGAATACTTTTTTATAGCCAATAACTCTCCTCTCCTACGGAGTAATTTACTTCCGCTGGAGCCAGTTTATGTGAATAATAGGCCACTGGATGCAGTATTCCAGTGCCGGGATCTGTCTGTGATAGCACCCCCGACTGCCACCTGTGAGGCATCAGTTTCAACCACGAAGGGACGTGACGGATCTGGATGCCTCAGTATGGGCGCTTGTGTGAAGGCTTCTTTTAGGTGACAAAAGGCTGCTTCCGCCTCGGGTGTCCATTGAAATTGTATCCCCTTTTTAGCAACCTGGTTATCGGGGAGGCTAAATCAGAAAACCCATCAATAAAGCGCCGATAAAAATTGGCGAAACCAAGGAAGCTCTGTATCTCCTTGACATTTTGTGGTGCTTGCCAACGATGTATGGCCCCTACTTTCTGTGGATCCATACTGAGTCCCTGTGGGGAAATTATGAACCCGAGAAAGCTGACTTGTGTATGGAAATGACATTTCTCTAATTTACAGTATAATTGGTTGTCTCTCAATCGTTCCAGAACCCTCCTTACGTGGAGTGTATGTTCTTGCATGGAGGGAGAATAAATCAAGAGGTCATCAATGTAAGCAATGACGAAGACCTCCAACATGTCCTTTAGTACCTCATTGATGAAAAACTGAAAAGCCGAAGGGGCATTACATAGCCCAAAGGGCATCACTAGATATTCGTACAAGCCATACTTGGTACAAAAGGCCGTTTTCCACTCATCTCCTTCCTTGATCCTCACAAGATGGTATGCCCCTCGCAGATCTAACTTGGTGAATACTTGGGCATCCTTGATTTGATCAAGTAGGGAGGAAATTAGTGGCAAGGGGTATCTGTTCTTGATGGTGATGGTATTCAGTGCCCTATAGTCTATACAGCATCTAAGACCCCCTTCTCTCTTTGGTATAAAAAAAGAGAAGATGAAGCCGGGATCTAGAAGGACGGATAAATCCTATTCTCATCATTTCGTCCAGGTACTCTCGTAAATACACATTTTCCTTTTCGGTCAAGGAATATATCCTACTGCAGGGTATGCGAGCCCCGGATTGCAGATCGATTCTGCAATCATAGGCTCTATGAGGCGGGAGACTGGTGGCCTGTTGCACATCAAATACCTCTCTAAGGTCCTGATAAACAGAAGGTAAGACACTATCACTCGTTTCTATGAATGTAAGACTTTTCTCCGGAACACTTAGATCAATAAGATTATGCTCTCTACAAAGGTCATGGTTGAAGGTTAATGACATAGATTTCCAGTCAATAAGCGGGTTATGTTGGCATAACCATGGTAGGCCTACAATAACTGGGAATTGGGGAGACTGTATCAAATCGAATGTAATGTCTTCTTGATGTTTTTTCTCTATGACCAACTTAAGACTACTTGTGGCGTGTTTAATGGGACCAGACTTCAGAGTGCTACCGTCTATTGTAGTGACTTCTTCCCAAGAAGACTTAGGCACGCAAGGAATCTTCCAACTCTGAGCCCACTGTGCATCCATAAAATTACCGGACGCCCCTGAATCCACCATTATGTACACCTCTACCACTTGCTGATCCCATTGTAAGCATGAAGAGAGAAGAAAATGACGTGGCTGAGATCCTACAATCTCCATAGATGAGACAATTAAACCTGAAGTACCCGAAGTCCTTGTCTCCCGAGACTTCGGGCTCACTAGTTTTCCGACCGTTTTGTCTGTTTTGGTTTGACCGGGCATTCCCTAAGAAAGTGACCCTGTTTTCCGCAGTACAGGCACAATTTCTTGTCTCGCCTTCTCTGTCTTTCTTCTTCAGTGAGAGGTCCTCTTATGCTTCCTATTTGCATTGGTTCGGTTTCTTCAGATGTTTTATCAGGATCAGCTTTCCTTTCACGATATGGAAGAATTCTCGCCTCGGACCTCCCTCTTTCTCTCCTTCGTTCACTAAGTCTATGTTCTAACTTGACTACCAAGTCTATGAGGGCGGTACACGACTCAGGAGGTTCCACTACCTGTGCCAATGCGTCTTTTAGGTCCTCTCGTAGCCCCTTGTAGAATAGAGCACTACGCTTTTCCTCGGGCCACCCAGTTTCGGCTACCAATCTATAGAATGTGGAAATGTAGGAAGTTAGATCCTTAGTTCCCTGTTTCAGTGTTAAGAGCTCTGTATCAGCGGAATGCGTAAAGGTGTGTCTATCAAACAGTTTCTTGAGTTCTCTTCGAAAGGCACTGTAATCTTGCAACAAAGGGTCGTTTCTTTCTATGAGGGGTATAGACCAATTAGCCGCGGAGCCCCTAGGTAGGAAATAACGAAGGCTACCTTGGCTTGATCTGAGGGAAAACAAGAAGCTTTGCACATAAAATGAAGCTGACACTGACTAATAAAGGCAGCAAACTTGGTAGTGTCTCCATAAAAACGCTCAGGAGGCGCCAAGGGGACAGAAGAAGGCGTTGTTACGTGTACCACTGGTAGGTTAGTGCCGGGATTAGGGGACCTGACCACTGGATCAGTTCTTATTTCTCTTTGTATGGAATCCACACGGGTGGAAAGAGACTGAGTTTCTAGTTGTAGGTTACCTAACATGTGGGCCAGATCAGCCAGAGTAACTTGACTGACATCCATGACGTCCAGGCGGAAAGTAAAACTATTCTTTTTGGGCTTCGCGTTCTGTCGAGATCTCACCTATGTTTCCGCGGGGACGCCACAGACGAGAAGTATAAGTCCACAACTTCACCAAATCACCCAATGGCACCAAAGGCAAAACGAGGTGGCATCAGGTAATCCGGGGAAGGAGGGAAACAAAACAAGGGTAGAAGGGAAAGAATTCCACATGATGACTCAGACACCCTCAGGGCTCGTTGGTATCAGGCAAGAAGCTGTAAGTAAAACAAGATATCAATATACAAAAGTATTATATCAGAGGCATAACAGGTTATACTTTCTATCCCCATGTGTTCCCTACCTTACGATGTCCTTCCTATTGGATGTTTCATCGAACGATGTTTCAGGGTGTGGATCTAAGGCTAGGAATAGACAGTACTATAAATAAAGGACTTATGTATGCATGGGAAAGTGCTCTATGCAGGGATTAGGGCATTCACCTACCTATTCTTCCCATATAGTTTCATAAAGTAAATATTCCTTCATTCAGGTTAACTAAAAGTAGAAGTGTTGTTTTTCTATCCCAGATCCTAAGAGGCGGAGCGGATCCCCACAGCGCCAGAGCACAGGACTAGGTAAGTGACCTATATATACGTGAACGTATACCACCAAGTGCAAAGCACGACGTAACGAAATAAAGTATAATGCCTATCCCGTTACTTTTCAGAGAAAGGCACACCTCCAACGAGGTGGAGACTACAGAACAGGTAAGTCAAGCAAACTCAAATAATAAAGCAGCGCGGTGCGCTGTTACCGCAAACACTAATACCGTCTTTCTCTCTGTTTACTTTCTCCACAGAACAACAACGCAGGCAAGCGATACTGGAAGCGGGCCACGAGGGACGTCAGGAGAGGAGTACCCGGCACAAGACAAACGGAGGCAATGAAGACCGACGCGAGGATAGCGACGACCCGGAAGAGCTTCAGGAGACAGGAACAATCAGTACGCGAAGCACAGCTGATCGGGAAAGGCCGGGTTTTAACCTTCCGGACCAGTCCCTGCGCATGCGCGAGCAGCGTCGGCGGCCATTTTAGTAGTTCCGGCCGCCGCGCAATCCTGACAGGAAGTTTGTGCCACAAGAAATGCAAAATGATATTTTTTTAAATCTGGAAGACCCACTCCGCCTTCACGTTTAGGCAATTGTAAAGTCTGAAGGCTGATTCATGCGGGCTTATTATTCCAGATGAATTTAGTAAATAATTTATACAATTTAACATAAAAACTGGACGCAAAAGAGAAGGGCATCATGGACAATAGGTATAAAATTTGTGGAGTGATAGACATTTTGAGTGCCTCAATACGACCCCACCAATTTAGATGAAGAGTCGACCATCTATCCAGTTTCTCTTTGGTGTTAGATAAAATTATGGAACAATTGGTTTCAACTGTACTTTTAACCGAATCAGTAAATGTTATTCCCAGATATTTAAGTTTCTTTGGAGACCATACTATATCAAAATTTGTCAACATTGTAGAATTACAAAAAGCAATTAATGGAAAAAAGTCTGTCTTATTAGTGTTCAGGGAGTAGTCAGAAACATCAGCATATTTGTGAATGATATCAAGAATAATAGGAATAGAGGTAACAGGATCAGTAACATATAATAACACATCGTCAGCATATGCAGAGAGTTTAATGGTAGTATTTTTCAAAACAACACCTGTATAAGCATCACTGTTGCGAAGGAAACATAAAAGGGGCTCCATTGCAATAAGAAAAAGTAAAGGGGAAAGAGGACATCCCTGACGAGTGCCTCTAAATAACTGAAATGAGGTGGAACATATACCATTAACAAAAATAGAGGCTGTGGGGGCTGAATATAATGCTTTAATCATACTTATAAAGATAGGACCAAAACAAAATATTTCTAGGGTTTTGAATAGAAATTGCCAATTAACCTTATCGAATGCCTTTTCAGCATCTAAAGCCATTACACCCATTGGGCAGTTGGAATCTTTGGCAAGGGACAATGCATGACAGAGCAAACGGGTATTATGAGCGGATAATCTACCTTTCATAAAGCCAGTTTGGTCAGGTTGTATAATATTGGATAATAAGGGTGATAATCTATTTGCTAAAGTTTTTGCATATATTATACAGTCTTGATTGATTAAAGAAATGGGGCGAAAATTTGAAACTAAGGTATGATCTTTATTAGGCTTGGGGAGAACAATTATAGTGGCTTCATTGAAAGATCCCCCATCTTGGAAGTTCGTTGAAAGTCCGTAAAAGGGATTGTAAAAAGAGGACAGCTGGTCTTGATAGTATTTATAGAATTCAGCTGGAATTCCATCTGGACCAGGAGTTTTTGGAATTTAATGCATTAATTGCTGCCAAAACCTCCTTGATGTCAATAGGGCTCTCCAAGATTAATCTGTCAGTATCAGAAATATGAGGTAAACGACAAGAGTGAAGGAAATCATTTATAACATTGTTGTGAGGGCCGAGGGGCTCGTGATATAAAGAAGAGTAAAAGGAAAGGAACTCTTTCAGTATATCTTCAACATCTGTCACCAATGAACCACTACTCGTTTTGATAGCAGGAATTTGAATTCTGTCTAGTTTGAGGCGTAAATAATTCACTAACAGGCGACCAGATTTGTTGGAATTAAAATGAAAATTTGATTTTTCTTTTGAAATAAGGAAGCCTGCTCTTTTACTAAGCATACAATTATATTCGTAACGGTATTTCTGAAGTTGGGATTTATATTGCGGGTCTCTAGATGTAATAAAAAGTCGTTCCACTGATGCAATCTGTTTCTCTAATTTAGTGAGTTGGGAGTAGAAAGATTTATTTTCGTGTGCCATAATAGAAATTGAAACTCCACGGATGTAGGCTTTAAAAGCATCCCAATGTATAACTTTGGAAGTGTCACATGACTTATTATTCAAAAAATAATCAGCAATAGCTGAGGACAGTTTTTAGAGTTTGTTGGGTTAAGAACAATTTCCGAATTCATTCTCCATCTTTTATTCGGATTTTGGTAATTATAAATACATAAAGAAAATGAAATTAGTGCATGGTCCGAGACCGTAATAGGATGTATAGCCGACTCACTAATCATGTGACATAGGTTATGTGAAGACAATAAATAATCAATTCTAGAAAAATAAGAGTGAGCGTTAGAAAAAAAAGTAAAATCTTTGTCAGTAGGGTGTTCCAATCTCCAAAAATCAACCAATTTGGTGACAGAAAGGAAAGATTTCAAAGCAAAGAACGCTTTGCTAGGTCAGAACCTAAAATCAGAAGATCGGTCCAGCAAAGTGTCTCTGATCAGATTGAAATCACCACCCATTATAAGGGACGTATTACCAATTTTGAGTACCTCAGTACAGACAAAAGACCAAAAGGCAGGGTCATCAGAAGTAGGGGTATAAATATTGACCAAATTTAATATGAGTTTATCAATTTGAACTTGAGCATAAACAAATCTACCATCTGCGTCATGATGATGTGACAAAAGTTGTGCACGAGCTCTGCGTGAGGAAAAGATAGCTACCCCATTTTTATGTTTTGCAGCAGGAGAGGAAACTATAAGCCCCACCCAACCTTTAGACATAGTATGCAATATTTTGTCATTAACATGTGTTTCTTGTAGAAAACATATATCTACATTAGATTTGTGGAGATATTCTAAACTTTTACGTCGCTTGACTGGATGCCTGAGACCCTTCACATTTAATGAAGCAACAACTAACTTTTGTGGCCTAGACATATTGTACTAAAAGTAATGGGAAAGAATAAGAGAGAGACAGTAGCCCATATAAAAAGAACAAAACAAGACGAACAACATGAAGCGAGGTCAGTCTTCCGGACCTCATACCAATAGAACATTGGAGACGGAGGTGCAAAGCAAGAGAAAAGAATCCACCATCATATGCACCTGCAAGAAAATAACAATCTACAGTAAGGGGTAGAGAATATTAGCCCGCAGAACCAGAAGGCTGAGAATCCATGAGAATAGGATTATGCTGATCCAAGAATCTGATTAAGTCTGCGGGAACTGAGAAAGACTTGGAGACATCATCCAGATGCGCATTACAGCGGGGTCAAAAAGGCCATATTTGTAACCAGCTTTCTCGCAAGCGAGGCCTCAGTTCTGAAAATTGTCGTCGCGTTTGAACTGTCTCCTTTGCAAAGTCCTGGTGTATAAAAACTTTGTTTCCTTCAATTAGGAGAGAAGGTATTTCTCGGACGGCCTTTCGAATAAGGAGGAGGTGATGGTGCCTCAAAACTTTAAAAATGATTTGTCTTGGTTTGACTTGCTGAGGTTTATGAATTGAAGGAATTCTATGCGCTTTATCAACTTCAAAACGTTCTGGAAATTTGATATTCAATAACTTAGGGAGAAGATTTTCCAAGAATAGGCGACAACTCTGTCCCTCAACTCCCTCTGGAACATTGAATATGCGAAGGTTGTATTGTCTATTTCTATTTTCCAATTCAAGTAGGGAACGTTGGAGACAAGCAACCTGAGGAGTGAGTGGAGACATAGCTGTAATGGCTGCAGCATTATTACGAATTTTGATCTTGTTATCTGTAACTCTCCTCGATAAGGAAGTCATATCTCTCTGAATATTCTTGATATCCGAAGAAATTGTGTCAGTATTAATATGAATCGCCTGAATTTCCTGCAGATTTTTGCCAGTGATTCGTCTTGAGACTCAAGAGCTTTGGCTTTGGCAGGAGGAGGTGAAACAGTTTGCTTACGCTTATTTGCCAGCATTTTAGACTCCATACTGGTAACAGGGACAGGCAAATAGCAAAACAAATAAATTACACCACCAATAACAAGTTCTGTAGTGTAGGAAGGTATACTGACAAAATATTTAAAGACAGGCAGCAAGAAACAGTTCCAGAGGGACTTAAAACACTGTATTAATAAAGTTGCACTGAATAATAAAAGGCAAAATCCCTTTAATGCTTCAACAGAGGCAAAGGTTGTGGCAGGCAAGTGGAGGTACAACAATCCCTTTAATATGAGAAGGCTTCTGAGGAGAGGAGGTGCCCAATAGATTAAGCCCGCCTCCTCTATGAGGAAGACTGCCAGAGAATGCTGCAGAGAGCAGGAGCCCTCTGTGAGGAGAAAGTCAAGACGCCTACCGCACTTCACACGGAGGTTGCAGACCTCTGAAACTCAGCCAAACGCCCCCGCCAGGCTTAAGGAGCAGCTGGGGCAAAAATGAAGTCAGGACGAAGCCCCATTTGTCGGAAAGTTCGTCGTCTATGCAGGTGAGGAAACGGAGCTCACGGTGCGGCGGCCATCTTGGATCGCGCGCGCTGCCGTCTCCAGTCCACGAATCATTTTGATCAAAGAGTATTCCAAGATATGAAAATCTCTTTGTGGGCCCAATCTTCTGACCTTCCACAAACATATCTCTGCACCTCTGGCTACCACGGCCGCACCTCATTATAAAAGTCTTGGAGGAATTCACGCTAAGACCAAGATGACCCATGAACTTAGAGAAACTATCAAAAACCCTCTGCAGACCTACTTGCGTGCGGGACATCAAGACCGCGTCATCCGCGTAGAGAAGGGCAGGTATTGGACGTCCGGCAATTTGGGGGAAATCTTGGTTGTCCTTAAGCAACGCCTCGCCCAGGCCGTTAATATAAAGATTAAAAAGAAAGGGGGCTCGGACACATCCTTGCCTAACCCCCCTCCTTATTGGAAAAGGGGCCGAGCGATCACCATTCAGACCAAATCGAACTCGCGCCTTGGTGCCACTATCTAAGCGTCTAAGAAAGTGGATAATTTGAATCTCCACCCCCATAGCCTCGAGGATCTCCCACAGCTCCCCATGCCTTACAGAATCGAAGGCTGCAGTGAGATCCACGAAAGCTAAGAATAACCTGCCCTTCTTCACCCGCGTATACTTCCCGACAAAAATAGCTAGGTTTAAACTCTGTTCAACCATCCCTAATCCCTCCCGGAAACCGTGTTGAATATCAGACAGGACTTTATTGGCCTCTGCCCATTCATGTAAACGTTCTAAGATTATACGACCAACTACTTTGGTCAAAGAATCCAATAATGAGATGGGCCTATAACATCCAGGATCCTGACGGTCCCCCTTTTTGAAGATTGGTACGATTGTAGATTCAACCCAAGTTGATAAGAAAGGGGAGAGACAGCTAGCAGTAAATACCTGGGTAATAATTGGCCCCCATAAGGTCGTATTTGACTTAAACAGATCCACAGGGACCCCATCCGGCCCAGGAGCCTTACCGCCTTGACTTGCAGAGAGAGCCCGATTCACTTCATCCAGTGTAAACTGGAGATCAAAGTATTGGACCGAAGGATCCAGGGAAACTTCCCCATGGTTGTTATTTACTTGTACATCAAAGTTTCCCTCACCGTTGTATACCCTAGAGAAGTATTCGATTCATTGGTCCTCAGTTATAGCAATTCAAGTGTCGGGCCACCTCCGGGGTTAAGAAAGGGTGCTTTTACCACTTTCCAGAAAGCCGAGCTGTCTCCCGTTAGGGAAGCCTTATGCAAGGATTCCCAGGCTTCATTTCTTAGGACAGTTTTTCTTTCCTTGAGCGCTAACCTGTACTCCCTTCTTGCCTGCCTTACCTCATTTGAATTTCTAGGGGTCTTATGTAATTCACGCTTTAGGTTGGTATAAGCTCGCGTGCACTTTGAGTCAAACCATCCCTGAGATTTTCCTTTGTTTCGATTCGAGACGAATAAAGCCTCCCTTATAGCGCCTGATATTGATTGGAAGGAAGATAAAATCCTATCTGGGGCAGCTATTTCACTCAGGCAGGTCTCAAAGGCCGATTTACATTTAGCTACTACTTGTTTGGTGATCGCTAAGGGATCCACCATTGACCAGCGCAGAGTATAACCATTTGTTTTATCGATTGTAATGTTGGCTAAAGCCTGGTCAACTTTATCATGTCTGTCAGACTTACGTATCGGCATTGATACAGAAAGACACAGTGGGAAATGATCACTCAATGAGTTGTCATCTACAGAGAAAAAGTGAAGTCTGCACGTGTGGCTATTTGTCAACAGTATATAATCTATAGTACTACATAGACCTCTACCGTTGAAGGTGTGGCACAGAGGGGCAGGTATAGCACTTAGCTCATTTGCAAAACCCAAATCAAGGCTAAAAAATCATTTCATTGTACAACTCCCCCAATGGTGAGTGTCGAAAGTGGGTGTTGCTGATCCCTTCTTCATTTGTGAAACCACATAATTTTTCATCAACAGATGAGCAGAGCGCAATTAAAATCCCCTCCCAGAATTATCATTGTATCTTTAGAGATGTTACTACATAAAGATTTCAGATCATTGCTCAATTTCTGTACTACATCCCTAACTTTATCCGGGGGAATATTATTATAAAAATGTGTCACTGCAATACAATGCTTTCTATCAGCGTGGATTTTAATCAATTGGTAGTATGATTCTTCAGCATGCAACTCTATCTTTTTTATTTTCAGTCTATTTGATATATAGGTGCAGAGCCCTCCCTTTGCCCTTCCACTTGACCCTTCAACAGCTGGAATATGAAATGTTTTGAACCCATTAATGTTGATTATACCCTTTGCCACGTTTCCTGGAAACATAATACATCATAATTTAATACAAATTCGCAAAAAATAGGATTATTCAGCTTGGAACGTAATCCTGCAATGGTCCAGGATACAAGGTTGCAGTAAGCTCTATCATTATTGTCTAGGGGGCTAGTTGGTACTGCTTTGCTAAGTAATAAACCACTGTTGTTGAAAAGCGTCTGATCTAGGAATGTAAGTTCAGTAAGGTCAGGAGACACACCCAGAATCGGATTAGTGGTGCCCATACCCACTTCCCCCTGCTCAATAAAGACTGGGCGTGACAAATGATTACATTTAGCTGTAAGGGCTTGGTCAAGAGCGATTTTATGTTTCTGCACATTATCACGTCGATGTCTATTTTGGTCAAACTCATGGGTTAAAGGAGGGACTAACGGATAGATCAGTCAGTCTAGATCTTCTAATGAATTAAAAGTTTCATAACGATTGCTGACTGGGACCGCATATCTAGGCTGTCTATTCCCTAGATGTGTCTCCCCCACAGGATTATACCATGGGACTCTAGGGGTTGATAAAAGTACCCCAGTAGCAGGATATTTATGCCCTGCATCATGATAGACCTTTTCCCAGCCATATCGAGGATAGACTGCACCAAACTTGGGGACCTAAATGTCAAAACCACACAGTCGCCAGCTAATGTCTTGTTTGATTTACCAACCCATCCTATTCTTCGTGCCATCTTAAATTCCGAGAAGAGGGTGTTGGTCATACCAGTCCTGGCACTCAATAAGTGCAACGACTTATTCCTCAGTGTTGACCAATGTTCAAAAGCATTGGATGGTAAAGAGGGGACATTTGCCAGCACAACCGTGTAAGCAGTTGCTTCAGGCGGGAGATGCAATTTCAGATTTGGATTGCTAAAGTCTCCCTGATTAAATCTCCGAGAGTTCTGTATATTTGTTGCTCTCGCCCCGTCCCCTGATATAGTGTTCCCCATAACAGTTGGAGGCCCATTTAAGGATTTCGTAACCTGCGTACAGGTAGAATTCGGGCCTTCAAAGCAATGCAGGAGCCCTAGATGATCTGATAAGGGAAGTATTTCTCTTTGATGTGAGAGGTCAGTCCGTACTGAGTCTCTAACCATACTGGTATGTGTACTAGGATGTTGTACTTGTCCACTTGTCGGGTTGCTTACAGGTTGACTAGTCGCTATTCCCATCCCCCTGTTAGGCAGCATATCAGTGCCTCTACATATATCCAGGTGAGCTGGGGGAATACTAGTAGCAAGCCCCTCCAGTTTGGTGAGTCTATCCTCGATCTGGGATAACTTCTGTGACAATGGGTCCAACAGAACTGATACCATTGTCTCTAACCTTTTCCAAAAATCCTCCTCCTGCAACCATGAGGATAGACCGTTCTTTGCAACAGACGTTGGCATTATACTAGGCCCCTGGCTACAGTCTCTATCAGTGGGTTTAGTTTTGCGTTTCGTTGCTTTTGGCGAATGTTGTTTTTGTTTCTGTGGACCCCTACCCTTCCTCTTCTTTGATGGCGGTTCATGGGTGTTGCCTTGACTTACTTTGGCCTTCTGACCCCTCGTGGTTACATTAGGCCTACATGATCTATTTGCTAGCTCAGAGGATGTAGTGGATTCCAGATCTAGCTCTATACTTTGTGACTGATTTATTTGAAGCGAGGTATCTTCGGTATTAAGTTGCAGAAAGGGTCCTGCAGGTGTAGTTCGATTCTGGGAAGACTGGGGCTCTAACGATAACCTACGTCTGTGAGCTCGATCTCGTGAATTAGTGCTGATTCCACCCTCAGAAGGAATGCATCAAGGGTCCCCACAACTCCCTGCCCTGTGCCGGACTTGCGTTTGCTCATCTTGGAGATCCCTGATGATAGTACCAGTACCAGTATCCAACTTTAGCACAGTACCTTACACAGCAAAGGCTGGTTGTCCCGATTTCAAAATGTTATTAATATAGCCCAGCCCGGCCTCCTCCGGGCTTGGACGGGCGCAGATGGGCCCGCCCTTGGCCCGGGCTTTGCCACACTGCGGGAGCCCGGGGCGCTTTAATGCGCCGCCTGGTGGCGCTGAAGATCTACGTTGGCGCCTCCTGGCGCTAGGGACGCAAGTTGCTATGGTCCCGTTAAGGCCGTTAGGTCCGTACACAAAGTGGCAAAGTGCAGGAAAGTGCGAGTGCTGCTGGCGCTGCTGTCCGTAGGGGCTCCCGCGCTGCGGGAGCCCGGGGCCGCTTTAATGCGCCACCTAGCGGTGCTGAAGATCTACGTTGGCGCCTCCTGGCGCTAGGGACGCTGGTTGCTGCGGTCCCGTTAAGGCTGTTAGGTCCGTATACAAAGTGGCAAAGTGCAGGAAAGTGCGAGTGCTGCTGGCGCTGCTGTCTGTAGGGGCTCCCGCACTGCGGGAGCCCGGGGCCGCTTTAATGCGCCGCCTAGCGGCGCTGAAGGTCTACATTGGCGCCTCCTGGCGCTAGGGACGCTGGTTGCTGTTGTCCTGTTAAGGCCGTTAGGTCCGTACACAAAGTGGCAAAGTGCAGGAAAGTGCTGCTGGCGCTGCTGTACCTCATGAATATTGTAGTTTGTGTATATATTAGTGTTGGCTTTATTTGTGATATATATATTTGTGTATATATATATATATTCACTGAAAAAACCATAGGTTTTAGGGACAGTTATAGTTAGTTGGACATTGCACTCGTACAAAACCCGTGGAAATTCCCCCGTTATAGTTAGTTCAGCTAACTATAACTCGCGCCCAGCAATGCACTGCTGATGACGTCACATATTACATCACTCATGACATGGTCAGTGACATCACTGATGACATCACTGATGACATCTCAAATGACATCACTGATGACATCATGCAGTGACTGTGTGTTTCTATAAAGTTTAAATATGTTTACTATATATGCCAAGGTGTATTGAATAATGAGTGGGTGTATAAGTGTCTGGATGGATGATTTAGTAGGTGCGTGACTGACTCTATAAGTGAGTGATTAAACGTATCTTACTAAATGCATGGGTTAGTGACTAAACTGTGTGAATGTCTTTAGCCGTCTGTCTGTTGGTGTGTAAGTGGCTGCATGGGTTTGTAAATAGCTACATGAGTGTCTATATGAGTTATTGATTGGTTGTCTGAGTATCTGTATGGGTGCCTGAGTGTTTGTGTGGATGGGGTGTGTGTGACTGCACATAGATGTATCAGTGGGTGATTCACTGGGTGCATGGTTTCAAGAGTGCATCTGTGATGGACTGTATGGGTTTGTGAGTGTGTGTATGGGTGTGTTAGTGAGTGAATGTATATCTCAGTGGTACATGTGTGAGTAACTACATATGTGAAAGGCAGTATATATGTGTGTTGGAGTATATAAATGGGTATAAGTGAGAGTGGCTGTATGGATGAGTGTGTACTTGTATTAGTGATTGTATAAGAGCGTAAGAATGTGCTAGTATTTGTATGAGTAAGTGAGCTGGTGTGTGAATAACTGTATAGGTGAGTAAATGGCAGTGTGATTAATTATTTGCATGACTGACTAGGTGTGTGAGTACCTCTATGGATGAGTGGCGGTGTGTGAGTGTCTATGTAGGTGTATGAGTGCATATGATAGTCCTGTACTGAGTGACCGTAAGTATGAGTGACTGTACAGGTGAGTGAGTGGATGTGTGTGTAGACCTAAGAATCAGTGAGTGGGTATGTAGTTATTGGTGTTGGAGTGTCTATGGTTTTGAGAATGGCAGTCTGTAATTTAGAGTGGGTGTATCAAAAGTTATATTAGGGTGTGAGAAGATGCATGAAATTATCACATGGATGATGTCATGGATGATGTCATCAGTGATGTCATTTGAGATGTCATCAGTGATGTCATCAGTGATGTCACTGACCATGTCATGAGTGATGTAATATGTGACGTCATCAGCAGTGCATTGCGGGGCGCGAGTTATAGTTAGCTGAACTAACTATAACGGGGAATTTCACGGGTTTTGTACGAGTGCAATGTCCAACTAACTATAACTGTCCCTAAAACCTATGGTTTTTTCAGTGAATTTCTAAGGTTTTTTAAATGCTAATTTCTAACTATAACGTGCCTGAAACCTATGGTTTTTTCAGTGAATTTCAAAGGTTTTTAAATGCTAATTTCTAACTATAACGTGCCTGAAACCTATGGTTTTTTCAGTGAATTTCAAAGGTTTTTTAAATGCTAATTCCTAACTATAACATGTCAGAAACCTATGGTTTTTTCCAGTGAATTTCAAAGGTTTTGTAAATGACAATTTTTAAATGTATTAATTGTTATATTTATTTTTTTGATACTGATTTACTACATTTTTTTAAACTATTTATTTTTAGATATTTTATTTTTTAAATTACATTGTAATTACATTATACATTACATTTCAAAATATACTTTCTCAGAATGAATGACTTTAGTTTAAATACTTTGCAAATAGGCAATAGACTTTTAAGTACAGTAGTTACAGTTGTTGCAATGGGCAACACAATTTCAAACACAATGCAACATTGAGCTCAATGTGAATTTCTAGTTAAATGCAATTAGTTACTTTATGGATTACTTTTCTAACCACAGGACTGGATCCTAGATTCAGTCCTGGGACATCTCCTGTAAAAAGCTGAGTAAAAGCGTTTTGGTTACAGTAGTGATTTTTAAGGAATATTATTGTATTTTAAAAGTTGACAGAAACTTTTTCACATAGATTCACCAATGTTATCCTATGGGAGGAAATTCACTTAGCAGGTAAGTAGTGTTATCGTTACTTTTTCTTACTCAGTGGTGGATCCTGGATCCAGCACTGGTGCATCTCCTGTAAACAGTTGAAAGAATGCATTTAAGTCATACAGGCGATTTTTAAGGAATATTTGTAGTTTGTGAAAATCAACACTTTGAAACTTTTCTGTTGAAAACCAGACAATGGATTCCTATGGAAGGAAATACAAGTTACTGGTAAGTACGGTTAGAATTACTTTTCAGGGTCAGTGCTGGGCTAAAAGATGCAGCACTGGGTTCTCTCCTGATAACAGGTGAGTAAATTGGAATTCGTAGTTCGGCTGATTTTAGAGGAATATTATAAAGTTCCAAAACTCCACACTTAGAAGAATTTCCAAGTGAAACCAGTCAATGTTACCCTATGGAAGGAAATTCAAGTTACTGGTAAGTACGGTTAAAATTACTTTTCAGGATCAGTACTGGGCTCAAAGATGCAGCACTGAGGTCTCTCCTGATAACAGGTGAGTAAATCGGAATTCGTAGTTCGGCTGATTTTAGAGGAATATTTGCACAATGGTGAAGGAAGGGGTGGGGCCTGAGGTGACATGTCTGCAAACACGCCCTGTGGCGCGTTTTAAGTTGGAGAATTAATTCCTCCTCAATCCCGAGGGTCCCTAGGGGCCAACTAGCCCACCAGATACCTCCAGTATGCACCAGAGAACTGCGTTGCAGAGAGGTGTTCAGAGGCCACGCCCCTTTTACAACACTCTGCAACGCAGCTCCGTGGCGCTTACTGGAGGTACCTGGTGGGCTAGTTAGCCTCAGGGACCCTCAGGATTGAAGGGATTTAATTCCCCATCTTAAAACGCGCCACGAGGCCTGTTTGCACACATGTCACCTGAAGCCCCGCCCTCCCTTCACCACTGTGCAAACGCGCCCGTGGCGTGTTTTAAGTTGGGGGATTAAGTCCCCTTGAATCCTGAGGGTCCCTGGAGTCCAACTAGCCCACCATGTACCTCCAAAAGCGCCACAGAGCTGCGTTGCAGAGAGGTGTAAAGGGGCGTGGCCTCTGTACACCTCTGCAACGCAGCTCCCTGGCGCATACTGGAGGTTCCTGGTGGGCTAGTTGGCCCCCAGGGACCCCCAGTATTCAACGGGAATTAGTTCCCCTTCTTACAATGCGCCAGGGGGCGCGTTTGCATAGTGCTGCAGGGAGGGGCGGGGCCTCCGGCACGATGCCGTTTTTTTTTTTCTTTCTTTTTTTTATGGGAGGGGGGCTGCGTGGCCCCCCTTCCCTCATCCACTTTTGTCCCCGGGGACCCCATCCCCCGGGGCCTGAGGCTGTTCTTTTATTTTTTTTATTTATTTTTTTAAAACGGGAAGGGGGCCGCGTGGCCCCCTTCCCTGGGCCTGTTTTTGCCCCGGGGACCCCATCCCCCGCGGCATGCCCTCTTTTTAAATTAAAATAAATATTTGGAGGGGGTTGCGTGGCCCCCTCCTCAGGCCATTAAAGGCCCCGGGGACCCCATCCCCCGGGGCCGGCCTTTGCGTCCTTTTTTTTTTTTTAAATTCCTTTTTTGGGAGGGGGCTGCGTGGCCCCCTCCCAGGCCACTAATGGCCCCGGGAACCCCATCCCCCGGGGCCTGGCCACACGTTGGGGACCGTGGGGGGGTCCCCAATCCCAGCACGGTCCCGCCGGCTTCCCGCGTCCTGCGGGAGCCGGCATTGCTTTCCATAAGGGAGCTGCTGACATGCAGCTCCCCTTATGGAAAAGCAATCTGCTTTGCTTCATTGAAGCGAGAGCAGGTTTCCCTGCTCTTGCTTCAATGAAGCAAGCAAGTTTGCAATGACAGGACGGGAGCCGCTAGGCTCCGTCCTGCCATTGCAAACAGCAGTGTCCCGGGGGTAGGCACCACGGGACACTGCAGGAGCCGGCCCTGGGGGTGGCGGTCCCCAGGGCCACCACAGGCTCCAGGAGGGGGCCGCGCGGCCCCCTCCCCACTTCTGCAAAGCCCCGGGGAGGTGGTGGTCCCCGGGGCTTCGAGGGTCCGAAACGGACCCCCATTTTAAAATTTTAGTGCCCCGGGAGGTGGCGGTACCCGGGCGTGTGGGGGGCTAAGCCCCCCACACAGGTATTTCAAATTTTAAAAGAAGCCCCGGGGGTGGCGGTCCCCGGGGCTGCGGGAGGGCACAGTGCCCTCCCGCACCATTTTTATTAGAAAGCCCTGGGGGTGGCGGTCCCCGGGGCTTGGGGGCCTAGAGGCCCCCATTAACTATAAACCAACCCCCCGCATGCCCCCGGGACTTGGCCCACCCAGGGGCAAAATAGCATCGAAGCGCAGGAGACCGCGCTTCGATTTTTTTTTTTTACGGCAGGATCCGCGCACCCTAAGCGCATCCCGCCGATTTTTGTAAAAAAAAAATGCTTTTTTCTGCCCAGGGGGTCCTTGTGGGACCCCCTGAGCAGACCTAGGGGGTCAGGGTGTTTCTACCCTGCCCCCTTTGTGCGTTTGCGCACTTGCGTTTTTTTTTTTTTATCGGCGGGATCCGCGCATCCCGCCGATTTAAAAATAAATAAATGCTTTTTTCTGCCCAGGGGGTCCTTGTGGGACCCCCTGAGCAGACCTAGGGGGTCAGGGTGTTTCTACCCTGCCCCCTTTGTGCGTTTTGCACACTTGTTTCTCTGCCTCGGTTTTACCGAGGGACAAAATGGCTGCCAACACTTCCTGATTTGGAGTGTTGACAGCCAATTAGCATGCAGCTCGTGATCGGGAGGGTGCGCGAATCCGACGCGGCCATAGATATATATGTGATTTTCCTTTTGATTTTCACAGGAACTACTGAACGGATTTACACCATTTAACAAAAGGGTTCTTTCTGAACCAAGAACTACCTCTTTGCCAAATTTGGTGTAATTCCGTTCAGCAGTTCGGGCTGTAGCCGTGGCTAAAGTTTCCTATGGGAAAATGAATGGGGAAAACACGTTTTGGGACCCCCTTTTTCTCGGCCCCCGCTTGACGAATCACCCCGAAACTTTCAGGGTAGGAGCGGACCGGAACGGGCCATAAAGTTTGAAAATTTCGCGAAGATTCGTCAACCGACGCAAGAGTTATTTCAAATAGAATGTTGCGGATTTCCTATGGAAAATAGGTCCTAACTATAACTATCTACTGGCGACCGCCTAGATAGATAATATGTATATATATATATATATATATATATATATATATATATATATATATATATATATATATATATATATATATATATATATATATATATATATAATATGTATGTATGTATATATATATGGAAAACATCCTGAACAACGACTCCGGAACAACGAGTTCCGGAGTCACGAAAGCGGAACTCCGCCCTGCCCGAACAATGACTCAGCCTTAACCACGCATGTGCGTGGTTAAGGCTGATTCGGTCTAGTGTTCGGGCAGGGCGGAGTTCCGAGGAGCGTCGCAGAGGAACAGGTAAGAGGGGTTAATTTTCAGGGGGTGGTGGGGGTTTAGGTTTAGTTTTTAGGTGTTTGGGGTTTAGTTTTAAGGGGGAATTAGTTAAAATGGTGTTGTGTTTGTTTTTAGGGTGTGTGGGTGATCGTGTATATTATTAGGGAAGGGGGAATTAGTTATTAGGGTTTGTGGGTGAGCGTGTTTATTTTTAGAGTGGGGGAATTAGTTTTAGGAGGGCGGGGGAGATTGGGGTTAGTATGCAGGGGTTGGGGGGGTTTGGGGTTAGTTTTTAGGGGTTTGGGGTTAGTTTTTAGGGGGTGTGCTTGATCGTGTTTGTTTTAAGGATGTGTTGGTGATCGAGTATATTTTTAGGGTGGGAGGGAATTAGTTTAGTGTGTGTGGGTGATCGTGTTTACTTTTAGGCTGGGGAATTCGTTTTTAAGGGGTGGGGGATCGGGGTACTAGTTGGAAAGCATTTTTAACACGCATTCCTTTACCACGAAAAATCGTGGTAAAGGAATGCGTGGTAAAAAAAATCGTGGGTTAGACAAGGTCGTGGTTGCGACCTCGTTGTTAGGGAAGTCGTGGTTGGGGAACTCGTTGTTCCAACATACACCCATATATATATATTACATCTTGGATTTCCAAATGCATATTGTAGCAACTTGCACAATGCACTGTGGGACGAGTAGTTTGGTGAATGCAGTCACGTGACTAATTGTTTAAATCCCGCCCGAGCACAATGCTCCAGTCTGTGATCAAGGCAACTAGCCGAAACGTTAGACGAATGGATGCAAGCGCTGCAGTTTTCCTTGGAAATAAAGCCACTTTCACGATATTGGGCCTCACCTTGCTTTGCTGTCCAGTGTGGTTAATGGGCTGCTCCGTGCCCATACTGTGAGGCCGCCCTGAAGAGTCTGGGGCTCCGGAAACGGGGGAACGCTTTTGCTTCTTTTTCATGTTCATTGAGGAGCCTGACTCACACGCGCCCCCACCTACCAAGGATATGCCACTAGTGCGAAAATGGAAACGGCGCGTGGAAGGGATTCAGACAGGAGTTTCCTGTCATGATCGTGCCGTGAAAGTTGCCTCTCCAAGAGGTTAAGCACTTTGTGAACATTTGCGGTAAGGGCAGAACTCACCTGACTGTGTGTAAAGAGTTCCATGACAACAACAGTGCCTGTGCTATATATAATCACCATTATGGATTTTACATCTTGGATTTCCAAATGCATATTGTAACAACTTGCACAATGCACTGTGGGACGAGTAGTTTGGTGAATGCAGTCACGTGACTAATTGTTTAAATCCCGCCCGAGCGCACCTGGGCGCAATGCTCCAGTCTGTGATCAAGGCAACTAGCCGAAACGTTAGACGAATGGATGCAAGCGCTGCAGTTTTCCTTGGAAATAAAGCCACTTTCACGATATTGGGCCTCACCTTGCTTATGCTGTCCAGTGTGGTTAATGGGCTGCTCCGTGCCCATACTGTGAGGCCGCCCTGAAGAGTCTGGGGCTCCGGAAACGGGAGAACGCTTTTGCTTCTTTTATATACATATATATATATATATATATATATATATATATATATATATATATATATATATATATATATATATATATATATATATATATATATATATATTCTCTACTGGCGGTCGCCAGTAGATAGTTATAGTTAGGAACTATTTTCCCTAGGAAATCCGCAACATTCTATTTGAAATAACTCTTGCGTCGGTTGACGAATCTTCGCGAAATTTTCAAACTTTATGGCCCGCTCCGGTCCGCTCCTACCCTGAAAGTTTCGGGGTGATTCGTCAAGCGAGGGCCGAGAAAAAAGGGGGGTCCCAAATCGTGTTTTCCCCATTCATTTTCCCATAGGAAACTTTAGCCACGGCTACAGCCCGAACTGCTGAACGGAATTACACAAAATTTGGCAAAGAGGTAGTTCTTGGTTCAGAAAGAACCCTTTTTGTTAAATGGTGTAAATCCGTTCAGTAGTTGTGGAGAAATTAAAAAAATATGAGTCAAAAAATCAATTTCCCATAGGAAACTTTATGCAAGGCTACAGCCCGAACTGCTGAACGGAATTACACCAAATTTGGCAAAGAGGTAGTTCTTGGTTCAGAAAGAACCCTTTTTGTTAAATGGTGTAAATCCGTTCAGTAGTTGCTGAGAAAATCAAAAGTAAAAACACATATATATCTGGGCGGAGCCTAACCACACATGTCATCGTGAGATCTGATTGGCTGTCAGCACTTCATCCTGGAATTGCTGGCAGCCATCTTGGGACCAATATAAATGATAGTACCCCATTGAAATGCATTGTAGTGAATCGAAGATTTTGAGGGTTACCAAAAGGAGAACTATAAAGGGTGATAACAGACTTTAGTTACATTAGAATTCATTTGTTGATGGTACCATACTAATTTCAGGAATTGTGGTGTGTTCTAAGGTGATTTTACCCTGTGAAAAACCTTCTGCTGGGATATCATGAATCATGTTTGAGAGAAAACTATTTTCACATGCTTGTCCCATACAGTTTTGGAAGGTGCTCCAGAAGCTAAAATGAGAGCATATTTTCTGTAAATTCACATTATCTTTCTCAGTCATGTGAGAATGAAGTCTGACATTCTCAGTAAAACATGTACATCCAACAATGGCAGAGACTGTCAGTTGATTCCTTTGTGTTCTACTGCAGCTTCCCAGAGTGTTCTAAAGAACAACTAGAGCGCTAACAGTCTTACTTATGACAAAAGTATGGCACACCTGAAGCCATCTTGATTGGAATAAACTGGTAACACTTAAAACATTTAATTTAAAAAGGAACAAAATGAGGGGGTTCATTTTGCCATAGAAATTATGGTTAGTGCTGTAGAAAGAAAAATTAGGACATGTTTTAAGTGAGATCTCAAATATCTTCCTGTTATATTTCAACAGGAGCAGCCTGTCAGTTGATGCCTTTGTGTTCTACTGCAGCTTCCCAGAGTGTTCTAAAGAACAACTAGAGTGCTAACAGCCTTACTTATGACAAAAGTATGGCACACCTGAAGCCATCTTGATTGGAATAAACTGGTAACACTTAAAACATTTAATTTAAAAAGGAACAAAATGAGGGGGTTCATTTTGCCATAGAAATTATGGTTAGTGCTGCAAAAAGAAAATTTAGGGCATGTTTTAAGTGAGATCTCAAATCCTCTTCTATTTCATTAGAAAATTCTGACATGCAGACTGAAACAATCACTTTCAATACCAGCAGTAGACTTCCAGTTAACTCCTTGGTGAGCAGTAGCTTTACTACAGTGATCTAATGAACAACTAGAGTGCTAACATTCTGAATTTATGGCAAATGTGTGACACATCTGAATGCCTTCTTGATGGAATCAAAGTAAAAAACTGAAAGCATTTCCTACTGAGGAAACTGTAGTAAATGAGGAAATTAGGAAACTTCATAACAAATAAGTCTCCCAAGATGGCCACCAGAGAAAAAGAGCCCAAATGTAGCACAAATATCACCCAGAGGTAGCCCACGTATAGCCCAATGACAGAAGTGTGCAAAACACTTTTTATTTTTTGTTTTTTTGCAGTTTTATATAGTGCAGACTGGTCAGGTATTGGAGTGCTTTACATGAGCATTGGTTACATCACACAAGGACAAATTCATGTTGGTTGACCCCTACACTACCCAAACACCACTGCACTACCCTAAACCCTAAAACACTACCCCCAGCACAACCCCCTTCACTACCCAAACACAACTGCACTACCCTAAACTCAAAAACACTACCCCCAGCACGACCCCCTACACTACCCAAACACCACTGCACTACCCTAAACCCTAAATCTACCCCCTACACTACACAAATACCACTGCACTACCCTAAACCCTAAAACACTAGAACCCAGCACGACCCCCTACAGTACACAAACACCACTGCACTACCCTAAACCCTAAAACACTACCCCCTACACTACACAAACACCATTGCACTACCCTAAACCCTAAAACACTACCCCCAGCATGACCCCCTACACTACACAAACACCACTGCACTACCCTAAACCCTAAAACACTACCCCAGCACGACCCCCTACACTACCCAAACACCACTGCACTACCCTAAACCCTAAAACACTACCCCCAGCACGACTCCCTACACTACACAAACACCACTGGACTACCCTAAACCCTAAAACACTACCCCCAGCACGACTCCCTACACTACCTAAACACCACTGCACTACACTAAACCCTAAATCTACCCCCAGCATGACCTCCCACACTACACAAACACCACTGCACTACCCTAAACCCTAAAACACTACCCCAGCACGACCCCCTACACTACCCAAACACCACTCCACTACCCTAAACCCTAAAACACTAACCCCAGCATGACCCCCTACACTACCCAAACACCACTGCACTACCCTATACCCTAAAACACGACCCTGTACACTACACAAACACAACTGCACTACCCTAAACCCTAAAACACTACCCCCAGCACGACCCCCTTCACTACCCAAACACAACTGCACTACCCTAAACTCAAAAACACTACCCCCAGCACGACCCCCTACACTACCCAAACACCACTGCACTACCCTAAACCCTAAATCTACCCCCTACACTACACAAATACCACTGCACTACCCTAAACCCTAAAACACTAGAACCCAGCACGACCCCCTACAGTACACAAACACCACTGCACTACCCTAAACCCTAAAACACTACCCCCTACACTACACAAACACCATTGCACTACCCTAAACCCTAAAACACTACCCCCAGCATGACCCCCTACACTACACAAACACCACTGCACTACCCTAAACCCTAAAACACTACCCCAGCACAACCCCCTACACTACCCAAACACCACTGCACTACCCTAAACCCTAAAACACTACCCCCAGCACGACTCCCTACACTACACAAACACCACTGGACTACCCTAAACCCTAAAACACTACCCCCAGCACAACTCCCTACACTACCTAAACACCACTGCACTACACTAAACCCTAAATCTAGCCTCAGCATGAACTCCCACACTACACAAACACCACTGCACTACCCTAAACCCTAAAACACTACCCCCAGCACGACCCCCTACACTACCCAAACACCACTGCACTACCCTAAACCCTAAAACACTAACCCCAGCATGACCCCTACACTACCCAAACACCACTGCACTACCCTACACCCTAAAACGCGACCCCGTACACTACACAAACACACCTGCACTACCCTAAACCCTAAAACACTACCCACAGCATGACCCCTACACTACACAAACACCACTGCACTACCCTAAACCCTAAAACACTACCCCTACACTACACAAACACCACTGCCCTACCCTAAACCCTAAAACACAACCCCCAGCATGACCCCCTACACTACACAAACACCACTGCACTACCCTAAACCCCCTACACTATACAAACACCACTGCATTACTCTAAACCCTAAAACACTACCCCCAGCACGACCCCCTCACAACACAAACACCACTGCACTACCCTAAACCCTAAATCGACCCCCAGCATGACCCCCTACACTACCCAAACACCACTGCCATACCCTAAACCCTAAAACACTACCCCAGCATGAACCCCTACACTACCCAAACACCACTGCACTACCCTAAACCTTAAAACACTACCCCCAGGACTACCCCCTACACTACACAAATACCACTGCACTACCCTAAACCCTAAAACACTACCCCAGCACTACCCCCTACACTACCCAAACACCACTGCACTAACATAAACCCTAAAACACTACCCCCAGCACAACCCCCTACACTACACAAACACCACTGCACTACCCTAATCCCTAAAACACTACCCCCAGCACGACTCCCTACACTACCCAAACACCACTGCACTACCCTAAACCCTAAATCTACCCCCTGCACGACCCCCTACACTACCCAAACACCACTGCACTACCCTAAACCATAAAACACTACCCCCAGCATGACCCCCTACACTACACAAACACCACTGCACTACCCTAAACCCTAAAACACTACCACCAGCATGACCCCCTACACTACTCAAACACCACTGCACTACCCTAAACCCTAAAACACTAACCCAGCACGACCCCCTACACTACCCATACACCACTGCACTACCCTAAAGCCTAAAACACTACCCCCAGCACGACCCCCTACACTACTGCACTACCCTAAACCCTAAAACACTACCCCCAGCACGACCCCCTACACTACCCAAACACCACTGCACTACCCTAAACCCTAAAACACTACCCCCAGCACGACCCCCTACACCACCCAAACACCACTGCACTACCCTAAACCCTAGAAAAGAAACCCCCACCCCATGCCCAATCCCCTTACCTCTCACTCCTCGTGGTTCCTCTCTCCTCGTGGTTCCTGCTTCACGTCGTCTCTGAGGGGTGGTGCACATCGTTGTGAGGAAACGGAACAGCCTCTGTTTCCTTACAACGACATGGATCGTCTACATGTTTTTAGAACGCATGGTCATTTACCATACATACCTTTACAACAAAATTCGTTGTAAAGGCATGCGTGGTAAATGACCATGCGTTCTAAAAAATGCGTAGTAATGACTTTGTGATGTACAACGCATGCGTGGTAATGCATGCGTTGTAATGGTATCACAAAGTAAAAAAGTCGTTGTAACGGCAGTTTACCGATCGAAGCTGGCCCCTGTTCTTCAGTGAGACGTTTATTTGATTAATTAGGAGGAAGGAATGTGTTTTTTTACCGAAAAGTGCATTCCACGGCTGTTGTATTGTGAAAGTGTCCGCGTGGCCTGGTTTCACTTCCGGTGAGAGAGTGGAAGAGTCTGTTTGGATCTAAAGGAGTTCTGTTGTTGGACGGGGCCGGCGCGACATGTCATCAGAAAACATAGCTAATGGAAAGCGTCCTCCCTGAAGTGTGGAGCAGTGCCATGAGAGGTCAACGAGTGTGCGTCCCACCGCAGTATGACCGTACCGAGTGACCCATGTGCCACCTCCAGGGTACGGGAGGCAGAAGCGGCATCGCAGGTCCTCTTGAAGACCGTTGTAGCACTAATTCTACATTTTGGTACTAGGGCATTTGAACTTCGTTGTTCCTGCCAGATACAAAGAGAAGATCCTGTGTTATTCAGTGCCCTTGTTACCTTTTTTGTGGGTTGTGGTGCTTGTCACTTCGCTGCCCCGCCGGTGCACACGACTGGGCACCCCACCTCGTGTGCCATCGCAGGGCCTCTGCCCTCGGATCACTGGTTTCGGTTTCTGGAGTGGCAACATAAACAGTTGCTCCCAAAGGACTAGCCTGAACACTTAGGTGAATATCCCCTGCACCAGCATTCCACGGAAATTCTTTCCTGGCTCTCCCACGTCGACGAGGACGTCATAATAGCACGGCTCCGCTCGCGACACCGTATGACGTAATCGGAGCCATAAGAGAACCTCGTCGGCGTCCTGACGTCAGTTCCACCCATTTTTTCCGTGCCACCGAGGCAAACAGGGGACCGAGACATTTTCACATGTATACATAGTATAATAAATATATATATATTCACTGAAAAAACCATAGGTTTCAGGCACGTTATAGTTAGAAATTAGCATTTAAAAAACCTTAGAAATTCACTGAAAAAACCATAGGTTTCAGGCACGTTATAGTTAGAAATTAGCATTTAAAAAACCTTAGAAATTCACTGAAAAAACCATAGTTAGTTGGACATTTCACTCGTACAAAACCATAGAAATTCCCCCGTTATAGTTAGTTCAGCTAACTATAACTCGCACGCCCGCAATGCACTGCTGATGACGTCACATATTACATCACTCATGACATGGTCAGTGACATCACTCATGACATCACTGATGACATCTCAAATGACATCACTGATGACATCACTGATGACATCATCCAGTGAATGTGTGTTTTTCTGAAAATTAAATATGTTTTATATATGTATATCTCAAGGTCGATGGAAGAATAAATGGGTATATAAGTGTCTAAATGGATGATTTTGTTTTGTAAAATTGATTGTATAACTGACTAAGTGTATCTTAGTGAATACATGGGTTAGTGAGTAATGTTTAAATATGAAAATATCTGTATCAGTCTCTCACTTTGTGTATAAGTGGCTGTTTGGGTTGGTGAGTAGCTACATGAGTGTCTATATGGGTTATTAGTTGGTTTTTTGAGTATCAGTATGAGTGTCTGAGTGTCTGTATGGTTCGGTGGGGGGTATTACTTAGTGCATAGATGCATGAATGAGTGACTCACTGTTTGTATGTGTTGAAGACAGCATGTGTGCAGGACTGTATAGGTGGATGAGTATGTGTATGGGTGTGTTAGTGAGTGAATGACTGTCTCAATAGTGTCTTTATGAGTAACTACATATGTTTTAAACTAGTATATGTGAGTATTGGTGTATATAAGTGAGTATATGTGAGAGTGAGAGATTGGAAGAGTTCCTGTACAAATAAGTAGGTGTTTCTATAAGTGATTGTTTAAGAGAGTAAGTATGTGTAAGTTTCTGTAGAAGTAAGTGTGGTAGTGTGTGTATAACTGTATATGCAAGTAAATGGATGTTTGATACTTTGTTTGCATGTGTGACTATGTGTGTGAGTAACTCTATGGATGAGTGGCGGTGTGTAACAGGATGTATAGGTGTATGAGTACATATGATGAGTGAGTACATGTATGAGTGACTGTATAGGGACTGTTGGTGAATGAGTGGATGTGTGTGTAGATCTTGGAATCACTGAATAGGTGTGTTGTAACTGGTATTGGTATGTCCATTGTTTTGAAAATGTTAGTTTGTATTTTTGAGTGTGTGTATCAAAGGTTATATTAGGGTGAGAGGAGGTCTGCCACTCTATCACAAGGATGATGTCATCAGTGATGTCATCAGTGATGTCATTTGAGATGTCATCAGTGATGTCATGAGTGATGTCACTGACCATGTCATGAGTGATGTAATATGTGACGTCATCAGCAGTGCATTGCGGGCGCGCGAGTTATAGTTAGCTGAACTAACTATAACGGGGGAATTTCTATGGTTTTGTACGAGTGAAATGTCCAACTAACTATAACGCCCCTGAAACCTATGGTTTTTTCAGTGAATATATATATATATATGTTTGTTTTTTAAATTGTTTTGCTTATGTATGTCCTTTTTGTGCTTTATTCACAGCCCTGATAAAGTTCATACAATTTGAACAAAACTTGTTGGATGGATGTTTGCTTGATTGATTTTATGAAACATATGGAATAAAGGAAAATTTTTAGAAAGATACAAAACTGTCAACATTATATAATTCTGGGTGCACCATTCCATTCTCTTATCTCAGGAATACAGCGTCAACGTTGACACGGAACAATAATGCGGAGCGCGAGCCTAGCTTGACGTAAGTACTACACAACATAACCAGGCTGGATTTATAAAGTGCAGTTAATTACCGGTGAGGGTATCCAGGTGCTGAGGGTCTTCCTGGTTCGGGTGGGTTCAGTGGAACAGCCAGGTGTTGAATGCCTTCCGGAATTCTAGGAGAGAGGTGGAGGTAGAGGTTGTTCCAGGACTTAGCTGTGAGGTAAGAGAAGGAGCGTCCTCCCCTGTTGCTTTGGCGGTTGCGGGGGTGTGCGCGAGAGAGAGGGAGGCAGAGCACAGGCTTTTGGAGGGTAGGTGGAAGTTCAGGCGGTGGTTGATGTAGGCTGGTCCTTGGTTGTGCAGGTCTTTGTAGGTGTAGATCAGCATCTTGAATTGACAACGCTTCTGTATTGGGAGCCAGTGGAATTTCTTGAGGTGCAGGGTGATGTGGGTCCTTTTGGGGAGGTCTAGGATGAGTCTGGCCGAGGAGTTCTGTATAGTTTCCAGTCTCTTCAGGAGGTGAGACGTGATGCCTACATAGAGTACTTTGCCGTAGTCCAGGTGACTAGTGACTAGGGCTTGAGTGAAGGTGCATCTGGTGTTGATGGGGAGCCATTTGAAGATTTTCCGGAGCATGCGAAGAGTGAGGAAGCAGGCGGATGAGAGTACGTTGATCTGAGTTTTAATGGTCAGTTTGCTGTCCAGGATAATGCAGAGGTTATGAGAATGGTCTGTCGGTGTGGGTGAGGGTCCTCGATCCAAGGGCCACCAGGAGTTGTTCTACAGGGAGGTATTATTGCCGAAGATCAGCAGTTACGTTTTGTCTGTGTGGAGTTTCAGGCAATAGTTTTTCACCCAGTCAGCGACACTCTTCATACACCCGCGGAAGTTTAATGTTGTGGTGGTGGTGTCTTCTGAGAGCGAGAGGATGAGCTGGGTACCATCTTCGTACGATGTAATGTTTAATCTATGGACTCTGATAATGTTGGGGAAGGGGGTCATGTAGGTGTTGAGCAGAGTGGAGCTGAGGGACGCTGCAGATGGTGTTCTTGGGTTCCGAGGTCAAAGGTGGTAGGGGAACATTCTAAGTTTTTCCGGTGAGGATGGAGGTGATCCACTTGAGGATGTCTCCTTCAATTCCCATGAGATATATTCTTTTGATCAGAGTGTGGTGGGATACAGTGCCGAACGCTGCGAAGATGTTGAGGAGGATCAGGGTCACATTTTCTTTCCAGCCAAGGAGGGTTCTGATGTTGTCGGTGACAGCGATCATGGTGGTTTCGGTGGCGGAATCCAGATTGGGAGGTGTCCAGAAGATGGTTATTCTCCAGGTGTTCTGCGTGTTGGCGGTTGATGGCTTTTTTGAGGACTTTGGCGGGGAAGGGAAGCAGAGAGATGGGACGGTAGTTTTTTTAGTTTGCTGGGGTCGGCGGACTGTTTCTTGAGAAGGGGTTTGACTTCTGCATGTTTCCATTCTTTGGTGGGGAGGCCATGGTGATGGAGGTGTTGAAGAGGGTAGTGAGCTCGCTGTTGATCTTCTTGCTCCTGAGGTTGAAAATTTGGTGAGGTGGGAGCTCCTGACTGGACGGACTTCATGATTGCTTTGGTCTGCTGTGTGGTAAGCTGGTCACAGGTGGTGAGTCGGTGGTTGGGGTTTGCTTCTGTGGGGGCGAGGTGGCTGACGAGGTCGAAGGGGGTGGGCTGGGGTTCAAAGTTCTTATAGATGGTGAAGATCATGTCGTGGAAGAAGTCCGCCAGAGTGTTGCAAAGTTCCTAGGAAGCGGTGATGGTGTTTTTGGTGGCTGGGGGTTGCATAACTCTCTGACAAAGTTGAAGAATTCTCTGCTGTGGTTGGAGCTGTGGGCAGCCAGGGCATTCTTTTTCGTCTCCTTCAGGAGCTGGAGGTAGTGCTTGAGGGCAGTCTTAAAAGTGGCTCTGTATGTGGATTCCGTGCTGGTGCACTCTTTTCTTTCTAGTCGCTTTCAGTTGCATTTTGCGGTTCTCTGCTCCATGATGTGCCATCTGGCCTTTTTGGTGGATCTTTTATGTTTGCTGGGTTTGATGGGGCTGACTCTGTCGGCGCAGTCGGTGATCCAGGGGGTGAAGTTCTTGACAGCCTGTTGCAGGTTGAGTGCGGTGTAAGGGTGGGAAGTGTTGAGGGCGTCAGTCCACTGGCTCTCTGACTCTTTGCTCCAGTTGCTGTGGGGGGCATTGGGTGGCTCGGGGGCAGTGCCGGGGGGTCTGGTGATGACAAAGTGAATGATAGCGTGATCTGTCCAGGTGAGCTCGGTGACATGACTGTACTTAGCTTTGTCACTGGCAGGGAAAATGGGGTAAAACGTGTGTCCTGCGTTGTGTGTGGGGCTGGTGACAAGTTGAGTGAGGCTGATGTTGTTCACTCTTTCGAGGAGGTTGGTGTCGTTGAGGTCATCGAGGTAAAAATTGAGATCTCTTAGGAAGATGTAGTACTTGGAGCAATGGCGAGCGGGGCGATGAAGTCAGGAATGGCGTTGCAGAAATTGGGGCTTGCTCCTGGAGGTCTGTAAGCAATGGTGCCGCTGATGGTGGATTTGCAATCTGTTTAGAGTTTACAATTGATGTGTTCCATGATCGGGTGGTGTTGTCAGCGGTGGTGGTGCATTGGATGTTTCCTTTGTGGATGATGGTTATCCCCTCTCCATGTTTGTTGATACGGTCCTGGTATGCTATTCTGTGGCCGTTGGGAGTCGCTGAGATCGAAGAATCAGGGTTCCTGGTGCTGGGCGCAGTCCGGGCGCAGACTGGCTTCCCTTTGGTGATTCTCCATTAAGTAGGTCCTGGGAGGAGGGGGGGGGGGGGCTTGCGGGAAGTGGGATCGGGAGGTGGCAGAAATGGGTGAAAAAAAGCAGCTAAAACAAGAAAATGAGTCAAAACAAGAAACTTAGGAAAAGTAAAATGCAGGAAAATACAAAACAATCAGGCGCAATACAAAAAACAGGCAAAATACACCAGACATAGGTGAGCAGAAAGAGGCAGAGGTGATTATTAGGCGTCAAAAGCGTGAAGGAACAGGCAGAAGGGAGCAGCAAGGAAAGAGATAAGGAGTGGGCCAAGGCAGAAGGCCCTCAGGCAGAGTTCAGTGGGTGACACAAGGAAAGAATGGCTGCTCGGAGGCAGCTAAGGGGAGATGGGTCAGGGACATAACACATCTTTCCCCTACAAACAATCAGTTTGTTTTGTCAAAAACATAAATATACCTTTCAAGGAATATAAATTTATTTTACTAGGAATTCAGGATTAAATTCCTTACAGAATAACAAAATCATCCAACTGTAAAGGCTGTACAAGGACACATCCAAATTTGCTCCTACTTGCCCCTTCACCACCGATTTTACTGCTCCTATTGGTTCGAACCACTTTTTTTATTGATTTTCATTTCAATACCACATAAGCAAATTACCAGCAGACTGATCTGTGTTACATATCCATGTTTAGGAATCCCACTGTAATCTCTGCGCATATATGACAACATATCCAGTCCGACAGGAGTAATTAGTCCAAAGTATAAACAATAAAACAATAGAACCTGTAGGTCATAACAGTTGCAGTTACAGGCATGTAAAGCAATATATTTGCCTACCCTTTGAGTGATCCTCTCATGTATTTGCTCACTGGCGTACAAGGAGCGCGCAGTGTGCATGCTGTATGATAACATCCCACACCACAGTACCATCTTTCGTGTGCGGTGCAGCTTCGGGAGGAGGAAAGCAGGGGAAATTACCAGACCCATAGCATTCAGTAACAATCAATAATCAGGTTCTACTTCCCTCAGTCAGGGAGAACATCTTTAAACTGTTGCAGCTAATGGAGCAGTGCATCCCAGTCTGCAGCCACAGGGACTTTGCACAACCCCCAAATCTTCTCTCGTCTGAGCACAACGGATTGTGCCCTAATGCTTTTTCCCTGGGAGCGTGTTTGCCTTTCAAAGTATGGCAATAGACTTGCGAACTATAAGCAACGCCAGGTCTAAAAAATCGGTTTATAGCGCTCCCTACTTTCTTACGCTTAAACAGGCCTAGGACTCATCTCTCCATGGTGTAGAGATTACCCAGCCCAGTGAGGTCAGTCAGTACACTCCCTCCACAGTGCTGCTGCCACTGAGCATTCCCAACACATATGAGCCATGTCTGCTCCGGTGTCCCACATCGAGGGCAACTCGAGTCAGACCCAAATACTCTGTATAGCCTAGCTGGGGTGAGGTAAGCCCTATGTAAAATGTTGTGTTGAATGTATTGGAACTTGGCATTACGAGAAAGTTTATGTGGATATACCAGTACCCTGTCCCATTACTTCTGTGTCAAGTCCCATCCTATATCCCATTCCCAGCTCCCACAGGTCCATAGCAAGGGGTCTTGTGTTGTACAGGCCAGGGCACGTATGAACCAGGTGATCAACTGGCGGTCTCCGCCTATTGTGTGAAATGTATGCACTGGTTCGTGCTGCTCCGGTTCTGTGTCATCAATCTGCCAGTGTCAGTTCATCTCAGCCAATAGCCTGCCATATGCCAGAAAATGACCTGCCGGTAGTTCACAAACAGTTTGTAATTGCTTGAATGGTATGAGTGTACCATTCTGGAACAGAGTGCCCAGTGTATCCATGCCCGCATCCTCCCATGCTGTTAGTGCCTCCCTCCCGACTAGGTTGCGGAAAGGCCCCCTATGGCACTGATGCAAATCTCAGGGGAGTATTGTGTGAGGGCGGGCATTAGCCGCAGACTCCTACGAAAGCTGTCATGTGCTAACCTCAGCAGTTTGTTGGATTCGTGAGGCACTCTCTTGTGCGGCAGAAAGGACTCCTGCACCACACGTTGCACGCAATCAGCAGTGAGGAGGCCCAGTTCTTCCAGTAGTCTACCTGCTAGCCAGCGGATGGCCACAGGAGCTGTGACGCTAAAAAATAATGTTAGAAATTAGTGGCCCCAAGGTCCCCCTTCTCAACTGGGAGCTGCAGCTTACGTATTGCAACTCGGTGCCTGCCTTTATTCCAGAGGAAGCCCACCAGCACAGCATGCAAGGAAACATTACCTCATCATGAGAGCAAAACAAGGTATTTATTAGCTTCTGAAATACTGCTGCTGCAGACGCTTGACCAAAAGGCATATGCACATATTGGAAACAGCCCAAGGGAGTCATAAGCGCTGTAAATATCTTGCTCTCTGGATGTAGACGGTTCCGGTTATATGCAGATGATAGGTCAATAGATGAAAACCATTGAATACCTTTTGTAAATGCCAGCATTTCATTTATCTTGAGCAAGGAAATCTTTCCACAATTACATTTTTGATTAAAATCCCTTAAATCAACACACAAACATATCTTTCCATTTGCACATCTGGCCTCTGCTATGGCTGGCAATCATTCTGAAGCTTCAACTGGCTTTATAATACCATTTTAAAGAAGTTTTTCAATTACTTTATTCTCTTCCTACCTAACAATCATGGGTAGAGTCCTAGCCTTATGAACATGTGTTGCAGCATTCTAATTAAGTACTACTTTATGGGTAAACCCCTTTAAGGCACCAATTTCACCCTAAAATACACTGGCGAATTTACTCACTATGCACTGACCCTCTACATCTCCCTCACACAAAACCATTACGTGCTCCAGACTATTATGGTTCAAAATAATATTCAGAGCACGTTGATTAATCCTATTAAAACTGGTGGACCTTCTTCTGCACCAAATGCCTTTCTATTTTTCAATTCAAAGAAAACTGTGCAATAAGCTACCGTAGGTATAGGGTCTCCATTAAAATGTTCTGGTCTCACATCTGAAGGTAATAATTCTTCCCCCAAAACCATGACAAATTAGTTTTTCCATGTGTTTTGCCAATGATAGTGTATGGGGAGCCAGATTCCGGTACAATTAGCATATTCACACTCCCCAACCGAATATCACAAACAGGTTTATTGCGTGATTTGGTACTAGGTTCACACACGTTTTCCTCAAGCTGCATATCATTTCCCATACTAAGTATCATTGTTTCAATCTGATTCTGTACTATCTTTCTCAGAATCAAAATGTATTAAAATCTTTCACCACCTTTACTTTATCTTTGTTACATTTACAAACTCTAGAAAAGTGACCTTTAATACCACAAAAGGAACGTTTCTGGGTCACAGCAGGGCATGTCTTACAATATGCTGGCGGCTCCTTGCTCCCAAATCTGTAATATTTCCTTTCGTCACTTCGTTTACTCACATCCTTTTTTCCCGAACAATAAGTGTACCATTTGATTCACTTCTTTTCCATGTGTCCTCTTTACGTTTACTCTTCCCGTACCCTACCTTGCTTACAAAATCCTTACTATCCTTGTTCTTATCACTAATAACCCCCTTGGTGCACTTGTTAGAAACTTCAGCCTTCCGTACAATAGCTACTACTTAATTCAACTCTGAGTCCTCATGTACCCATAACCTTTCTTGAACTGTTCCATTGTTAACATGCATTATGATCTGATCTCGAATTGACCCATCTTATAAGGTACCAAAATTACAAGTACGAGCTATTTTTTAAAGGCAGAAATGTAATCTTCAATGCTTTCATTCCACTCTTGTGTCCTGTGAAAAACTGTGTTGGCCAATATCAATGTATACGCAAGGCGCAAAATACTCATCTAAGTCTAATATGTGAAAATGCATCCCCCTCTGTTTTTATTTTCCATTCCAAACAAGTGAATGTCCTTAACCCCTCAGGACATAGGCAGTGAAATACAATATTCTTCTTCTTTTCAGGTGACGTGTCCTCATCATCAATTGTTTCAATATAGTTAATTAAATACTCCTTCCACTCAGGCCATTTTGAAGGTATGAAATATTGAAATAAGAAAGTGGTGCAACACGAAAGAAAACTGACACCAATTTATAAACAAAGATTATATTTTTATACATTGTTAGATGAGCAAAATCCATCAGAGGGTCCCAGAGATACAGATTTTAAAGTAAAAACATAAATTTCAGCTTTTTTAGTCTAAAGAACATACAAGTTGTAAACTGTAAAGTTTGCAAATGTTGGAAAAGTTTGAAAGAGTTGTGCTCAGCTACTCTGGCCCAAGTTGGGTGAACAATTCTGTCAGGGGGACAAAAAAGGAGAATTTGGACAGTTACCTGGTCACCAGAGCAGTCTCAAATCCAGTTCCACACCTTACATCAAGACCACCATAGACTTCAATGGAGTGATCCTGATCCTGGAGATGCAGGATGCTGAAAGATGCTCTGGGTGCTGTGCTGTCGACAGGGGTTTTCCTGGGGTTATTCCCCGGTCCACGGGTAAGGTGGGGCGACTCTGGTCACAGGGGTCAGAGTCCCTTGGGCTACCTATCTCCGTACACAGCGGGACCAGCAATATCCTTTGTTGAATGCTGGTGTCTGTCTTAGGTGACCAATCCAACCTCTGACAACTCTCCCGAGTCCGGCAGATTCCAGTGCAACTTTGGAGTACGGGGTGGAGGTCTTCTTGGCTACACCTCGGCGGTCAGCAGCGATTCCTTGCGAGTTGCTACTGACTGGCCAGAATGGGCGATTACCACATTTATGGCCCTGGTGCTGGAACAGGGGGCAGCAGACTGACCCTTGGAGTCACAACTTTGGTCTGGGACTCAGGAGCAACTTTTGCTCAAGGCAGGCACCACAGGCACAGTCCACAAGGAGCAGCAAGTGCAGTCCAGTGGTTGGTGCAGCCTTTCTTGCCAGGTCCAGGGGTCTGCAGGGCAGCCCTTCTTCGGTTCTCTCTCCAGTCCAAATGTGATCTGAGGTTCAGGGTTCCAGGGGGTGCCATTTTTATGCCCAGAAAGTGCCCTGGGGGGACAATGCTGTCACTAACCAATGTGCTTCCAGGTTCCCTCCTGCGCTATGATGACTTCCAATTAGGTTTGGCATGGAGCAATCCCAGAGTGCACTGTTTTGCCCACTCTCAAGATGTCTGAACCCTTCCTTGGATGTTAGGAGTTTGGTAGCCCACCCTAGAGGTGGATACATGCCCATGGGAAGAACCAGTTTGGCCACTGATTTCCCTTCTATGTTCCCACTGAGCCCGTCTACTTGAGCAAAGGGGCAGCCCCACATGAGGTTGATCACCATTGCCCACCAAAGGATGGCTTCCCCTCTGAAACCCGCCTTTTGGGACCAACACTTTGTTTGGCTTCCAACAAGGGGCAGGTAACACCTCCCTCTGTAGCAGGCGCTTATTGTTCCTAGTATGAAAGTCATTCACATGACTCCCCAGGAGGGCAGAAGGCTTTTTGGTGGCCATCAACTGTGAAAGGCCACCAGATACACTTGGCTACAGAGTGTCAACTTTCTAAAAGTTTCCTTTCTTCCTTCTCTTAAATTTGACTTGGGCATCAACTCAGGTTTAATGGCACAATTAATTTGATACCTTAAAATACCCATTTTATTAGTCCCATTCAGAAGTTAGCTGGACTGAGAGGTCAGCCCGTAACTCTGTACTAGCCAATGGGGCAACTAACTTTTCCACAGCAAACGCCAATTTGGGAGTTTTGCTGTAAGGACATATTAAAGTATATATCCCACTTAATAATATACTGCTCCCTGCCTTAGGGCTCGATATGCCTTCCTTAGCAGAGACACACATATATTGTTAAGGGAAGTTGGGGTTTTGCCATTGGTTTTAAATGGCAAAGTCGAACTAGGAATTTTAAAACTGTACTTCCAGGTTTCAGTGGCAGGCGAGGAGACATGTTTTACTCTGTCGCATGTAGGGTGGCACAATTAGTGCTGCAGCCATGGATGGACACTCTAACTTATGTGCACTGGGTACCCTTGGTACCATATATTAGGGACTTATAAGTAAGTCAGCTTATGCCAATTGGGGGTAACCAATTTAACAAACATTTTGTACTGGGTTAGAACACTGGCACCGAGGTCTGGTTAGCAGGCCTCAGTGCATTCTCAGAGTCGAAACAACCAGCAGCATCAGTCCAAATATCTAGGGGTGATCATGCAAAAAGAGGCATTTCCTTACATCATGAATTCGCCATTCCATCACAAAGTTTGCAATTCTTTTAACAGTTCAGTCTCCACTTCAGAAGTAAGCCATAATTCCAGTTCCACAGCAGAAGCAAGGGATGCGAATCTACTCTGTCATCTTCCTTGTTCCCAAGACCACAGTATGATTCAGATTAACAATCGGTATGAGAGGTGTTAAAAATGGATTTAAACTCTAGGAAGATTATGTCCTTTAATTTTGGAAGAAGCCTTTATGCTCACGATAGACCCCATGGATGCATACTTTCATATTCCTGTTGCTGTATGCTATCAGATGTTTCTGAGGTACTGTCTATTAGGGAAATGTTATCAGTACCAGGTATTGCCCTTTGGAATCAGATCTTCTTCAAAGATGTTCATTGAGATGATGGCTACTTTGATTGTCCGGGTACATATTCAAGTTGGTACGTCTTCCTTTACCAGGACGACTGGCAACTTCATGCTTCATCAAAGGAAGCCATCTCTAGAAGTTTTTCAAGCTGTTCAGAGATGTCTGGTTAGTCATGAGTTGCTTCTCAGTCTTCTGAAATATGAGCTGATTCCTTGTCAGGAAAGAAGTTAATCAGAGACCGTTTCAGAACAGACTTGAGAATGGTGTCCCTTATAGTAGAGAGAGCAGGAACACTAAGACTGAGTATGGGTTAAGACAGAGGAAAAGAACAGTCTTAATGTTCCTGCTAACCTTGTGTGTATGATCTAATGGAAGTGATGCTCTTTTCCATCTCTCACCACCATCACCACTGACCACACATATAAAAAGGAGAGTGATAGAAAATGGGAAAGGGGAATGGGATAAAAGGGAAAATGGAGACACCAGACTCCACCACTGCTGCTTCGTCACTTGGCTGGTCAATGAGGTCTGCGGAAATTAGTGAAACCCTATAAAACAAAAGAACTAAGCGTAACTGCAATTGTGAATCGATATACAAGCGAACTAATTCTGCCTAACCAACTCTCTGTACTTTAACAGGGGGTGGCTAATTCCTGGAAACTAATCATGCAACATATAAGTATTATGAGGAAATTGATGTATTATATGGTGTGGTTGTGAGACCTCACCGTGCAATACCAGTCAGACTTGTTTCTAAAACCTTTAGCTCAACCCTGGGTAGCTGTGGCTTCGAGCATTCAGGCTTAAACAAAGGAACAAGTGTAAAGCATTTCGGAGAACCAAAACAACAAAATAAGAAAGTCACACAACACAAAAGAAGTCCGACACCAATTGATAAAAATAGATCCTATATTAACTTTCAGAAATCAAAACAAACAAAATTGATCAGAGGGTTCCATTGATATAGATTCTGAAAGGAAAAAGTAATCCACAGCTTTTCATTCAAAATGTAAACAAGCATTGGCACCTACTGCGGTTATCAGAAGCTTTGTAAAACTTCTAAAGATTTGTATTCCGGTACTCCGGCCCGTTTTGGGCGACCAACCTTGGCAGGAAGAAGGTCAAGGGGGCCAGTGAGGAGTTGTAGGGCAGTTACCTTGACACCAAAGCAGTCTCCAGTACAATTCCGGGCTCTATGGGTGAACCGCGATAGACTATAATGGAGTGGTCCTGATGCAAGGGATGCAGGATGCTGAAGATGCTGTAAAATGCTATGGGTACTGTGCAGTCAACAGGGGTTTTTCTGTGGCTACTCCTCGACCACAGTCTTAGTGGGGTGACTTTGGCCACAGGGGTCGATGTTCCTTGAAGTCCTCTTGGGTCCAGGAAAAGTCCAGTTACCACTGGACTACTCTTCTCCGGTCAGAGCGAAACCATTGGTACCCTTTGGTAAAAGCTACTGTCTGTCTTGGGCGACCAAACTGCACTCCAATGACTCTCCTAGGTCCAGCAGACTCTGGTGCGACTTTTGAGTGCTGGGACTTGGTCTACCCAGCTGCACCTCGGCAATCAGTGGCGATCAGGTGATTGTGGCTACTGACTAGCCAGGACAGGCCTCCTCAGGTTTTGTGGCGCTGGTGCTGAAATAGGAAATCCGCCAATTGACTCTTGGAGGTCACCTCTTCTGTCTGGGTCTCAGAAGTGACTTTTCCTTGAGCCAGGCACCACAGAAACAGTCCTTTCTTTGCTAGCCCAGGAATCAGCAGGTGCAGTCCAGTGTTTGGTGCAGCCTTTCTTGCCAGGTCAAGGTTGCCAAGTCCAGGGAACAGAAGGGCAGTCTTTCTTCGATCCTCTCTCCACTCCAGATGTGATCTAAGGTCTGGGTGCCAGGGGTGCGTATTTAGGCCCAGAAAGTGCCCTCAGGGGATGCAGTGATTGCTAGCCAAAGGGCTACCATGACCTTTCCTGCCTGTTGATGACTTACTGCAATGTGTGGCATCTAGCTATCCCAGAGTACACTTTTCTGCCCACTCCCAAGATAACAGAACCCCTGTCTCAGTGTGTGGAGCTTGGTACCCCAGCCTAAAGGTGTAGTTACCTAAGGGCTACACGCCCACATAAAAAACGGTTTGGCAGCTGGTCACCTCTCTCTGTCCCCGACACCAACCTGTCTACCCAAACAAAAGAGCACCCCTCTCGTATGTGTTCACCATTTGCCCTTCAAAGGTGGCTCCCCCTTTTAAGCTCTCCTATTGAGTTCCCACCCTGTGTGGCTTCATGCTAGGGAGACGTAACACCTCTTCAAATGGCAAGCCTCTATTGTTCCTGCTCCTGGGAGTTGTTCACATTTCTCCACAGGATGGCAGAAGGCTATCTTGTAGCAGCATCTGGAAGGGCCACTGGAAAACTTAAGCAACAGAGTGGCAAGTTTCTAAAAGTTGCCTTTCTTTAAAAGTTACATTAAATTTGACTTGGGCATCAAGTGGGGTTTAATGTAATGATTATTTTGATACCTTGAAGTACCAACTTTAGTGGTCCCATTCAGAAGTTAGCACAGATGAGTTGTTAGCATGTAACTGTACTCGCCAGTGGGGCTACTAGCTTTTCCACAGTAAAAACGAACATTTAGGGTTTTTACTGTTAAGACATATAAAAGTACATGTCCTACTTTTTAATATGCAGCACCATGCTTTAGGAATCAATAGGCCTGCTGTAGGGGTGACTTACATATTTTGAAAAGGGAGGTTTGGACTTTGCATTAGTTTAAATGGCAAAGCAGAGTTAGCAGTTTAAAACTGCTCTGGCAGGCTGGGAGACATGTTTTCACATTATCACATCCAGGGTGGCATGATAAGTGCTGCAGCCCTGGTGGGACACTTTAACTTACTTGGTACCATATACTAGGGACTTATAAGTAAGTAAAATAATACCAATTGGGTATAAGCCAATTAAATATATACTTTGAAGAGTCAGAGCACTGGCACTGAGGTCTGGCTAGGAGGCCTCAGTGTATTCTCACAGTTGAAAAACTAGCAGCGTCAGTCCAAATCTTTGGGGGTGATCATGCAAAAAGAGGCATTTCCTTACAAGTATCTCAATTATACATGTGCATTCATATTTCACCCCACATTTAAGATAACTGCCTCAAACTTCGTTACTACACACTCTTTGGCGCAAGATGAGTATAGTTTCTACATAATGTCTGTCGACCTTGGCATTTGCATAAGGTTAATAAACTTTACTACCGTATACATATTTGTAAATGCTTAATTATTCAATAATCCACTTCAAGAGTTCTCCGTGTTTCTTCACAGGGTAACGTAGTAAAATTTACCCTTAGACTAATAGTTCAAACAAATATTTAAGAGAATAGTTCACAATTCATTTTAATTAACTTTCACAACTCCAGGATATTTCTCTTTAATCCTATTGTTCATTTAGAACAATCCTTTGAAAATCGTCAAGTCCTCCTTTGGAAATGCAGAATCCATGTGGTAGTGTTGCTGTGGGTGCATAACATTGTAGCACGATTGCCTAGGAAAGGACGTTGTGACCCACGAGGAGAATTATGCCCAATAATCCAAGATGGCCACCGTTTCTTTGGGTCATGCAATTGTTTGTGGTCTGCTGGGAATTGTAGTTCATTGCCATTGTGCTGCAGCACGTCCTCTGCACACACGCAAATTCAGTTCACACAGCACCAGCAATCCGTGACGAGTGCCAGCCTTTCCTCTCCTGAAAGAGAACTAGCACAAGTAGTTCTGGAGTATCGACGTCGCATTTATGGGTCATACAAAGTGAAAAAGGGAACTCTAGGCCCGCATCCTGACGCTCGGGCTCCAACATGGGACAATTTGGATCAGGGGTAAATAGTTGTGCTGATCCTTTTTTTTTTTTAAATTCTCTTTTTATTAAACAGTTGTGACAGTACAGTGGATGGCCATGAGGCCACATAATAATGCAATACAGTGTGAAAGGGACGGATGACCATTCTTTACAAATTAAACATATGTTTTGTACAGTCCTAAATTGGGGTAAGATCAGTGTCCACATCAGCTCTACGCAGTTCCTCTGATGGAGATACACATATTTCACCACGCTCTACATTCCATTTAGCCCATTTGTGATCCCATTTCTTGGGACAGCCCATGTGTTTGAATACATCTTTCTCTGGAATCATCGCATTGTCCATGTCGTTAGCCCATCTCTGATGCGTAGGCAGATCCCCGGTACCCCATACCTGGGCAATGTTCCGTTTAGCAAGGCCGAATCCTAGTGATACCCACGTGCGCTCCGTTTGAGTCAAGTCTGTGGCCTCCCATGCATTTAGCAAACAAAGTCGTGGGGAATGAGGAACAGTTTTCCCGCTTACCCTCATCAGTGTGGAGATGATCCTCTCCCAGTATGGCTGGATATTTGGGCAGTCCCAGAGTGTGTGAAAGAATGTACCCTCAGCTGCGCATTTCCTGAGGCACCCCGGATCTGACTACGCCCCATTTTTACGAGTGTGTGTGCAGCTAGATAGGTTCAATGCAGAATCTATCTTGAGCTGAACTAGCCGTAGCCTCATTGGGATAGCAACTTCTTTGGGGGAGGAGAGGGCTTCCTGCCAGTCGTCGTCCTCTAGATATTCGAGATCTGATTCCCACAGCTGAGGGAGGCGTACCAATGGGTCTGGTCTATTGTTTATTAATTTGCGATATGTGAGTGATGTTGCTTTGCGGGACATGGGATCTGTTAAAAGTCGATCCTCCAGTGGGGAGGCCTCAGGTAGAGCCTCACCGCTCGCCACAACAGTAGTTATTGCGTGGCGAATCTGTAAATAACGGAACGTCTCTGACCCTGCCAGTTGGTACTCCGCTTGTAGGTCTGCGAACGGGACAATGTCATTGCGTTTCCACAGATCACCGACTGTCGAGATACCTATTAAGTCCCATTTGTCGAAGCCCGGGCATCTGCTCAATGTGCCTAGTTGCTCGGACTCCCACAGGGGAGTAGTCAGTGTTATTTTTTTATGCCACCCCAGTGTTTTCGTCGCGCGGTGCCAGAGTGCAACTGTTTGGGCCGTAGGACCAGTGAGGTGTTCGCGCTTGGGATTGGAGTATAATGCACGTTGGTACCCCCCGTAGTCATTATCCATTTGTCCGTACGGTATGCCGGTTCGGACGGTGAGGCAAAGACCCATTGGTTGATCACAGCGAGTTGGGAGGCCCAGTAATATTGTTTAAGGTCGGGCAGTGCGATTCCCCCGTCATACCACCCCCTGGTCAATTTGCGTGTCGCGATGCGTGGATTTTTCCCATCCCATAAGAGAGTTCTGACCTCACTCTCCACACTAACAAAGTAAGCATCTGGGATTTTGTAGGGGGTATTGTGCAGCACGTATAAAATCGAGGCAGCGCCAGCATTTTAAACAGCGCTGTTCTGCCCAGAAGAGTGAGGGGCAGCGACCGCCAGTGGAGCACATCATTATGGAGCCTAGTCAGCGGGGCCTTAAGATTAATATCATAGAATAGGGTCTGGTGTTGGGTTACATATATACCAAGGTAACGAAATCCCTCAGTGGCGACTGTGATGTTAGTGTCTTTGGGCATCCTCGGCAACGGACCTTGAAGCATATACAACACCGATTTTGTCCAATTGATAGTGTATCCCGTGTGGGCACTAAAAATTGCGAAAATGTGTAGGATCCTATGGATCGAGGCCAAAGCGGCTGCAACATATAAAAGAACGTCGTCAGCATAGAGGGAGATTCTGTCCTCATGCTGATCTCTCAATTTCAACCCCCTGATCATGGGGTCACCCCTGACCCAGGTTCCTAAAGGCTCCAATATCAGGGCAAACATGAGGGGGGACAGGGGGCAACCCTGCCTAGTCCCCCTCTCTTGACGGAATGGTCGGGAAGTGTGTTGGTTGACTACCACCTGGGCTGTCGGTGCCGTATACAGTAATCTAACCCATTTTATGAAATTCGGGCCGAATCCCATACGCTCGAGGAGAGCAAATAGGTAAGGCCACTCGATAGTGTCGAAAGCCATTTTTGCGTCTAATGACAGCAATGCTGCATCCTCTTGGATAGTGTGAATTCGCCCCATCACCCCATGCAGTCTCCTAAGATTGAGGGCCGAGTTGCGGCCAGGCATAAAGCCTGATTGGTCTGGGTGTACAAGTTGACAGATGACGGGGATCAAGCGATTGGCCAAGACCTTAGCGAGAATTTTGGCTTCGGCCGTTAACAGCGAGATTGGGCGGTAGGAGTCACATCTCATTGTTGGTTTACCTTGCTTGTGGATGACGACCACTGAGGCCAACATAAGGTCTGCAGGTAGGGACCCAATTTGGTAGCTCTCCAGATACATGGCTCATAGAGCGGGTGTTATCTTGGAGGTCACCAATTTGAATAGTTCTATTGGTAGCCCGTTGGGGCCCATGGCTTTCACCGATTTCATCCCCCTTATGGCAATCGCTAACTCCTCCTCAGTAGGATCTCCCTCCAGGGACACGCGATCGTCTGAGGTGAGGGTAGCGACTGGAATAGTGGCCAGAAGGTCCCTGGAGTCAGTGAAGGTGGTGGAGGAGTATATTGAGGCAAAGTGAGAGGCAAAAGCCTCAGCAATTTGTTGCGGGTCGCACAACGTTCCTCCGGTATCCCTCTCAATAAGGGGAACCCATCGCTGTGCAGTTTTCCCGCTTCTCTAGCCAAGCAAGTAATTTCCCGGTATTATCACCCAGCTCATATATTTTATGGAGAGTAGCCCTCCGTTTCAATCTAGCTGCCTCCATTGCGAGCTGTCGGTAGTCCTGTCATTTAACACTAAGATTGTGTGTGGTCTGTTCGTCATCCAAAGTCGCCACCGTGTCTTCCAGCCCTCGAATCTCTTGTTCCAAAGCCTCCAGTCAAGCCCTCAATTCCTTTTTATGTCCCGCCATTAATGAAAGTGCCTGACCCTTGATAACTGCCCCAAAGGCCCCCCACAACACTTGATGGGATTCGACTGTGTTTGTGTTCTCAGTGAAATACTGGTCTACTCCTTTTACTATTGTGCTCCGTACATGAGGGATTTTCAGACTCCAAGGGCTTATGGACAGGGTGATACGGTGATTTTCCCGAGTTAGAGCCAACTGAATCTGGACAGGAGAATGGTCAGAGATACCACGCGCCAGGAAACTAGCTGCAGTCAAATTAGAGAGATCATCGGCATGTGTAAACAAATAATCAATTCTAGATTGGCTACCATGGGCACCAGAGTGGAAAGTAAAGTTACGCGCCAGGGGATTAAAATGGCGCCAGAGATCTACAAGGCCGAACGGCAAGAGAAAATCCATTAGTGGTGAGGTAGCATGTAGGTCTGGACGAGGAGGGCGCCGGTCGACCCGACCATCCACCGTCAAATTAAAATCGCCTCCTAGCACAAGGATGCCGACTGGGAGGTTGAGTAGGAATTTACCCAGATCAGCCAATGTAGGTTTTTTAAGTGCCGGAGGAATATAGATCGAAAGTACGTTAAGAGGCTTCCCCTCCCATGTCCCAGCAATCTCTGCGAACCTGCCCAGGTCGTCAACCCAAGTGTTGTTTAGTATGAATGGGCATTGCTTGTGGATGAGAATGCCGGTCCCTCTTGACCCGGATGTAAAGCCCGCATGTGCCGCTAATCTGTAGCCCCACCGGTCAAGTGCCTTACATGTGTTCCCGATCAGATACGTCTCCTGCAATAGAGCGATATCGGGGGCTTGCCTCTCAAGATACTGAAGCACCACCCCTCTCTTTAGTTTCTCCCCCAGCCATTTACATTCCACATAAGAATACGGAGCGTCCTCGTCACATTGTGGTCAGGCATGGTGTATTGAAATGAGTGGGGTCGCTTCGCGCCCAGGGCAGGAGTACAAATGTCGGATTATGATATGGCGAGTCCGCCCATTCGAATTGTGTGTGGATCCATGACGTCCTCTTCCCCACTGCCATCACAACTTGACAACAACAAGAACGAAATAAACAACCCCCCCACCCCCAAAATGCCCCTCTCCCTCCCCCCTCCCTGCCTCCCTGCATGGCGGGCATTGAACCTCCCGCCACCCCAAACTTGCAGAGTGCCTATCGCCCACCCTTGAAATAGTAGGGAACGTGATCCAACCCCACTCCCTAATGCAAATTTTATACTACTTTGATTTCCTTTTCTAGTGTTCTTTTGTCCGTCAGACTAATATGAAAGCATGTTACAAATAATAAATAAAGAACGATACCCCATATGAGATTGCAGTTATGTCCTTGGAGCTGCCAGCACCAACGCCTGGCGCCATTCAGAGTCTTGTTGCAGAGCACTTCAATGTCACAAAGACTTGCGTTGGCTTGGGCTATTGAAATTGTGGCCTCGTCGCACGTAGACCGTCATCGCACTTTTCAGTCTGCCTGTCGCTGTTCCGGTAATCCCCTCGTCGTTGCACCGTCAGCTGAAGGGGGGCTTGATTGGCGGCCCGCCCTGTCTTCGTTCCCTGTGCCACTGTTCTCTTTGTGGTTCCGCTTGCCAACAGTGCGCCAACCATCGAGCCAATCCCAGGTGTCTTCGGGGCTGGAGAAAAACCATGTTTTCCCTTCGGACTCAACACGTAATTTTGCCGGGAACAACAAGGCGTATTTGATTTCTCGGTCTCGTAGGGCGCGTTTCACCTCCAGGAAGCTACGGCGTTGCTTTTGAACTCTCAGTGTAAAATCCGGGAAAAAGGTAACTTTACTGTTTTCCAGGGTGACAGGTGGGGCCGCTCTCGCTGTATGGAGTATTATGTCCCTGTCTCAGAAATTGAACACCCTTGCTAAGTTGGGCCTAGGCGGTGCACCAGGTTTAGATCTTCCGCCCGGCACCCTGTGTGCTCGTTCGATAAAGAAATATTTGGACAATCCCTTAGGTTGGAGATGTTGTAGCACCAGGTTTTCCACAAATAGGTCCGCCGTTTGCCCCTCCGCTCGTTCCGGCACCCCTAAAATGCGGATATTATTGCATCGCATCCTACCTTCGTAGTCGTTGTGTTGACGCTCGAGCATATCTTGGCCGACTTGGATATCTGCGACTTGACGTTTAAGGAGGACAGTATCAGTTGTTAAGTCCTTAGCTGTGGATTCCACCTCCTTAATGCCTTTCTGCCATGCATACTTGTCCAGCTTTGCTTGGAGCGCACTACGACCACTTCGGCCACCTGCTATGGTGTGCTCAACGTGCTAGGTGCTGCCAATGGAGAGATTGGGGCCGACCTGGTTACTCACCGCCGCCAGCTCAAGGGCTGATGCCCTGTCCGGCCTGTCGGGTTTCACCAAGCAGGCCAACGCCAGAGGGGAGCACACTCCAGGTAGCACGCAATCCAGAAAGGGGGAGGGGCACTATTAGATGTCGGTATTACCAGCCTCCACTTTGGTTGTCACTCACCGGCAGTCCTGAAGTGTAAGGCTAGCCTTGATATTTGTTATGCGACGAGGGTCCCATGCACGAGAGCCAGAACGCGGGTCCTGCCGCGGCTGCCCCAAGCATCGGCGAGGCTCTTCTAAGGCACTCTATGCCCCCGGTGTCTGAGGGGGCCAGGGGATCCAACAACCAGGCACTCTTGTAAGTGGAGAAGCGCTGCCGCCCTTCGTAGCCGTGGCAGGAGAAATTTACCGGGAAGCTCACTGGTGCACTTCGCGCCCCTCACCACAGGAGTCAGGGTCTGGGGCGAGCGCACACAACCCCCACTCCCCGGGGAGTGTCCGAGTGGCGCAGGTGCCCTCACCGCTTTTCAGGTGCAGTCGGTGTGCAGATACGCCACGTTGCCACAGCAAAGCACAGATTTCACCGCAGCTGCCGGCCTCGCCGGGCACCACCGGGGAGGCCCAGAGAGCACGCAGTCTGCTGGAAGTCGCGGGGGCAGGGCACTCCCCCGGGCAGGTACGGCTATATGCTTACAATGCGCGGCCCCCGCGGCGGGCGCGAGATGGTCAGTCCTGCCGCGGCGTCTTTACCATTGGGTGACCAGAGGCCTGTGAGGCGCGCCTGACGTCTTCCATGATGTAGGCCCGGGGCTGGGGAAAAACACCGCCTTCACTCGCTCAATTTAGACGGCGGTCGGTGTGCCAGTTCCTTACTCTGTGGGGGTTTCAGCGATCGTTTTTTCAGACCAATTTACTCGGGGCACGTCGTTGTGTGGTGGATTTACGGGAGTGGTGCAGCGGAGCTGAGCTACCGCGCAGCCATTTCTTTCGGCAGTTGGCCACGCCTCCGTGCTGATCCTTCTTGAACTGTCAGCTGTGTTGACAAGGTTTTCCTTGCCACACTATTTCAACACCTAGTAGATATTGGCATATGTAACTCAGTATGGCACTGGTTTCTTTCTTTCCTCACAGCTAGAACTGAACACATTTAATTGTTTAGTTGTACTTGTTCACCTCAGTCACCTTATCTTCCTGTGTGGCATACCTCAGGCATCATCACTGACACCCACTCTGTTTAACACTTACATCTCTCCCCTTTCAGTTAATTCAATCATACGGTTTCAGTATGGCATTGTACTCTGATGACACTCAAATTATTGTTTTCATGTCTGACAATATAGGTGTTACCCAAACCAGCATTTCAGAAAATTTGTCTACTATTGCCATATGGACGGTCAACAGCAGCCTTAAGCTACAGGGCGATATTCTTGTTCAAAATTCAACCATTTATGTGGTCCTCAGCCGAGGACCTACAGAACTAGACACTCCTCCAGCTCCGACCTCTTGTGTCTGGAATTTGGGCATCCTGTTTGATGATAAACTGTCTTTTGTATCCCAGATTTCTGAAGTCACTGCCTCCTGTTTCATGAGTATGCACATACTGCACAAAATCCTCCCTTTCATCCCAGTTTCCTCTTGTAAAAATGTAGTCCAGACAGTGCTTAATTAGTGAAAATATAAGTGCCGGGTCCCTCGTCAGGAGGCAACTGCTGCTTGCACCAGCCCATTGCTCCTGTCAGCACCACCTAAGACAGAACCAGCATAACTACTAACCTTGAAACTCCACAAGTGTGACAATTCACACTATTCTAGGCCCCCATAGCTGTAAGAATGGCTTGGAAGGCAGGTAATAGCCAATTTAAGGTATATTGAATTAATAATCAACTGTTTTTGTGCTTCTCTCTATATTAGACAAACAGCAGCACCATGTGGCAGACTGTCATAAGTGCCGGTGTTGACAAGTAAGTGCCGGTGCTGAACACCGGAAACACTGGCCCAAATTAGACACTGAGTCCAGATGATGATTACCTCCTGCCTAGGAACTCGCTTTACACTGGCCTACCAGACTATCTCATCCACAGACTACAATTAGTACAAAATGCTGCAGGCAAGCAGGTTTTAAAACTTCCTAGTTGCGAACCAATACAGCAACACCTGAAAGAAATTCTTCATTGGGTCCCAATCAGAAAGAGATGTATTTTTAAGGTTCTTTGTCTGCCTCACAGAGCCTTCCATGGAGTTGGACCTGGATATGTATGGCAACAACTTGTCCTGTATCTGCCAACTATATGCTTAAGATCTGGCAACGCCAAACTCTTTATAGTTTCACACATAAAGTGCTGCTGTCTTGGGGACAGATGCTTTTCCTTCATCATCTCTATAATTTGGAATTCACTTCTACTGTCGATAATATCAACTCCTCCATTGAATCAATTCAGAAAACATCTTAAATCCTGGTTGTTCAATTCCTATAGATCCTTCATGTTTCCCCTCAGATGCATCTTCAGTCCCTTAGTGCCAGGACGCTCATTATTGGGTATTAGAGCGCTTCTGAAATAATGTATTCTTGTAACACTCCTCTGGTTAAAGGTTCAGGGACATATGGTTCGTGTGTGTTTATGGTTCTTTGGGCAGAACTTAATCTTAATCTCTGCTGATCCATCTTCTGAAGTATTGGAATCCTGCTTCTCAAGAGTTCAAGAGATTGGTTGTAGTGACTGTTCCTCTCTCCATCCTTTCTCAGAGGTCTTCCGCTTCCTCCTGGCCTTTCTTTGGAAGCATCAATGGTTGCCAGTACAAAGGGATGGGGATTGAGTCTAACTCTGCAAGATGTTTCTGTTCAAGGAAGTTGGAATTTCAAAGAAAGTTGTCCCTCTTCGAACTGGAGTGAATTGTTTGCAATTCTTCGAGCACTACCATTTTTACCCTTTTCTGGACCACCAACATATGCTGGTTCGGAGAAGAAGTCTGGTAATTGTGGCCTACACAAACAGACAGGGAAGAACCTGACCAAAGTCTCTCAATATAGTGACAAGTTACGGCCTGGGCAGCACTTTATTTGCAATCCCTGAAGAGTGTCCATGTCAGAAGTCAGGACAACTTCCAGGCAGATATGCTGATCAGAGTGTTCCTCTCGTCCCAATATCTATCTATCTATCTATCTATCTATCTATCTATCTATCTATCTATCTATCTATCTATCTATCTATCTATCTATCTATCTATCTATCTATCTATCTATCTATCTATCTATCTATCTATCTATCTATCTATCTATCTATCTATCTATCTATCTATCTATCTATCTATCTATCTATCTATCTATCTTTCTATCTATCTATCTATCTAACTATCTATCTATTTATATATATATATATATATATATATATATATATATATATATATATCTCTCTCTCTCTCGCTCTCATATTTGGCAGGCCCTTTGGGGTTTTTTCCTTTCATTTATAAAACAAAGGGTGATATGTAACATGGTAAACTCCGTGGAAACACGATGATGTCAGATTATTTTCTACTGTTTAACCTGGGTAAAAATTCCCCCGAAAGGCTGTTGATGACTAACCAGTGGATGGGGCGCTTTGTAATAAGCCTGCTTTAAACTCAATCTGTGGTTATGTACAGACTCTTCCTGAAATCTGCTTCTATTTTTCAATTGTCCAAGATAGGAGTGGACTCAGATGGGACGGAGGTCCACTTTTTGGAATTCTACCTTTTCTGACCTTGCAGGAAGGATGAAACAGCTATGCTCCTTCTTGCATTTTTTATGCTTCTGAATGGTGAGCTAATTCGAGAGTGGTTGTATGTCCTTCTAAATGGACCTCCTCTGAATGGATGCAGCTGTGAGTTTGGTGTCCCCATTGCAATCACATTTGGGTGCTTTTCGACACACAATGCTAATTGTTGATGGATCATGTGAGGAACCTAGGCACTTCAAGCCCCCCTTTATGGATCTGTCACCGTCATCAGATGGTCATGGGTCATACTTAGATTTCAGTTCAAGGATCTCAGTAGACACATGCTTTGAAAAACTGACAAAAATATTGAAAAATATTCCTGAGACAAAAATGAACTGCTCCGGATCCCACACATGCACAGACACCGGAAAAAAGGAAATGAAGTCACTAACACTTGAACCCCCTTTATACTCTGTTCATCATACTTCTGACAAAGTCATGTGGTATCAATAACAGCGCTGGGTTGCGCCGCCTAGTGTAAATGACTCGACATTGGTGTATACATTTTCAGGTCCAGAGTGTGGACTGGGGAAAAGGGTTCATCTAAGACATGGATACTCGCAAACATTTTTCCTGGGGCCAAAATATTTGGTCTGTGATGTGACCAAGGGACAGGCTGATGCCAGCATGATGGAGGTCGAAGGGGTGGGGGGAGGTAATGTGTGTTTAGGGGAAGCGAAGCATGCACATTTAATGGCTGAATTGCACAATGTGAATCCAGAAAACCTGGATCAATCCTGGCTTCCTCACTTGACCAAATTGTGTGATCTAGACAATTTTTTTATTTCATTGTTCCTTCTTTTTCTTTACTATCATATATAAGAGGACTTCAAAATACATGACTCCAGGATGTGTGCTGCACAAACCCTTCTCCTGTGTTTGATTTAATAAGCTATAATGTTGCTTATGTATGATAGTTACCCGGGCCACCCAGAGCAGGCACATAACAACTGACTTGCCTCTTAGTTCTCAGTTCGCATTGTTATCAGGGTCGGGGAAGGATGAATGTTTCTAAATTCATGTTCAAAAACTATCACTTCAAAAAAATACTTCTCAATGCATTGATATAATCTGATGTACTAAGGTGAAACAGTTCTGTATGTCAATGATATACACTTTTTGAATGTTGAAGAGGCTCTCATATTTTTACACGTTTGCTGCAAAATATCTTTAAAAATGAAGGTGCTCCTAAAGATAGGTGGAGCAGGACACCCTAGTTACTTCCTTTATTTAACTTCAACTGACCTTTAAATAAATGCTTGCTGGTTTATTTAGCATCTCTTTCATGTAAGTGCTGAGTTGAGTAAACAGCAGCCCAGTGGTGCTGTTGACCAGGGGGCCACATGGAAAGGTCAGGAGGGCCACATGCGGTCCCCCGGGCCATACTTTGAATATCACTGATCTAAGAAGTCTGTGGTAGAGGCTTGCTTTAGAATCACAGGTTCTGCCAATGCTAGGAGACATGTGGCCAGAAGCCAGGGCATTGTGGCCCAAACTACAGTATCTAAAGGAAGAAAAAGATAGAGGGAAAGAACCGCAAAATCAGATCAAAAAGACCCTCTTATTGTGGCGAAGGGAAAGGAAAGCAAAATAAGATAAAAAAAAGACCCTCTTATTGTGGCGTGGTCTCACACAGGAAAGTGAGAGCAGCAAGTTGTTGTCCGCATTGTGCAGCCAATGGCTTGCGTATGCACAGGGATGATGAGCGAGTGCTCCATATGATGCATGGATGCATATCTTGCATTGATGCAAAAATCTGTGTAAGCCACTTTCAAGTCCTGCCATTAGGGTCTCCATTCCTGCCTGTATTTCTCTCTGGCTTTAGGTGGCAGAGCGACTCACACGTTGAGAATTGGAGGGAGCCAGGTCATGATGACAATAGTATGTTTTTAATAAATATTTTCTGGTACTCAAGGAAGCATATGGTGTTTTAAAGGAATACTTGCAGGTAAGGGAATAACCAAGATCTGTATATTTTAAGACTATATAATAGATGCATCTGAGGCAAGCAATGCAGATGCTGTTAATCTCAAGATTCAACGAAGTAATCATGATGCAACTTCAGAGAAAGGATAGCAAAGCAGACAAATTGTGTACTGATGCAAGAAGAAATTACAAGATTCTTAAGTCGGGCAAAAAAATGTTTATTCACAAACATCCCTCACCCAGCTCCTCCAACTGACCTCTCATCCGGCAGTCATGCCATCAACACATTCAACAGACGAGATTACATAGCTAGAATTCCATTTCCTTACAAAAAATGGAGAAAAGTTGAAGACTCATTCAGTATTCACAGAAATGATAAACCTGGAAAAAAGTGATGGTGATTGTGGCAGCCCTTGCAATGTTTGTGATCTAGTGATCATGCAGACTGAGGGTCAATCTGCATCCAATGTGATGCCGTGGAAGAGACAAAGTCCGCTTAAGAGCTCACCTTCCTTTCCAAATCACTCTTTGTCTGGCAACTTTGGGAGTTACATAGATTGTCTTTGCTCATGTAGTTTGCACCTGCATTTCACTCCGTAACTTTTGTCCTTTTTGTTTAGGTATGTTTTTGTGTGCCTTCCTCCTCAGATCTTCTGACTCAGACTCTACAGACTGCCGTTTGTAAATTACATATGACATACTAACCATTTCTCTGACTTGAATCTTGGCTGACCTACTGATCAATAGTTCTATTCTACAGGTATGCAAGAATTTCAACAAATGATGTTTCTGAGTCTCTGATCATCTATTTTCTATAAGTATTCATGCCTTTGATGTCTTGTGATAATTCCCACTTCCTTCCTTTAAGAATCTACGTGTGGCAACTGGTTCATTCAAGAACACTCCCACACTCTTGCATTTTAAAATTCCTTGACTTGCTTCAAATGCAATCTAGAATTAACTTTAAAGTGGACTATATAACAGACAATACACTATTCACAGTTTAAATTAAGAAATAACTGTCCACGACGGGAGGAGAAAGAAACGTGAGCAGCTAATCCCACCAATCTCTGGGAATCTCAAAAACCATAAAGCCACAGCTCTGAATCAGACCTTCTCCTGTCAAGCTCTGATGATGATTGTTAGAACTGGGGGTCTCTAGTTGGCAATGGTATACACCTTTGTCCAAATAGGCACCCTTGCTTCTAAGTCAGGGAAAGGGGATTACACTACTGGATAACCCCTGCTCACCCCTTGGTAGCTTGGCACGAGCAGACAGGCTTATCTCAGAGGCAGTGTGTTAAGCATTTGTGAACACATACAGTAATACAGTGAAAACACTACAGATGGACACCACACAGGTTTTATAAAAATAAGTATTCTTTATATAGACTTAACACAAGACCACAAACGACAAAAATCCACAATACTGTGCTCAAAATAGACTTAAAGATGGTAGAAGTAACTTAGTTCAAGATGATGATAAATGCGACACGTTTCTCACAAAAGTACCTTGGATGCGTAACGCAAAACAAACAAAGGGTCTGCAGGGAAGGCGATGCGGCAAGCAGGCGCCTCGATGCGGTGCGACGATCCGGTGCGATGCGATGAGAGTGCGCCCTTGATGCGATGCGACGACGTGAAGATGATGCGTGCACGCCCGACTGCCGTGCGGCAAACTCTGTACCTTGGGAGCCGCGACAGTCCCTGCGACATGCTTCTCCGGTGATGCGACGGCAGGCAGCTGCGACGACGACACGCTTCTCCGGTGATGCGATGGCGACCTTTGCGGTGGCGACACGCTTCCCCGGTGATGCGACGGCAGGCAGCTGTGACGAAGACACGCTTCTCCGGTGATGCGACAGCAGGCAGCTGCGACGAAGACACGCTTCTCTGGTGATGCGGCGGCGACCTCTGCGGCGGCGACACGCTTCTCCGGCGATGCGACAGCAACAGCTGCGACAGTGACACGCTTCTTCTCGTTGAGTCGCGCTTCCCTCCCAGCGACATGCAGGCTTCTGCAGACAGAATCCCCAGCAAGGGAATTCAGGAGGGAGCTGGTGGTGAAGTCTTGTAGCCCTGAGACTTCAGCAGGAGGCAAGCTCTAGTTCAAGCCCTTGGAGAAATATTCTGCAAGATGATGAAAGTTCTTTAAATGTTCCTTCTCCTTTCCTTGGCAATGAAGACCACTGCAGGTCAACCCAGCAAACAGCACACTGGCAGAGGGTCAGTCCAAACTCCTGCAGCTTCCTTGGTTCTTCTCCTTGGCAAAGGTTCGTCTTGTTGTTCCAGAAGTGATCTAAAGTTCTGGGGTCTGGGTCCCCCTTTTTATACCCATAAATCCTTTGTCCTCTGAAGGCAGAGGGTCCTGTACCTAGTCCAAACCAGTTCTGGGTGCATTCTGCCAGTGCACAACTTCTTCCTTTGTCAGTGTGGGCCAGGGTCATCAGACACACCACAGGAGGTGGAGCCAGCATTGTGGAAGGCAGGCACAGCCCTATTCAGGCCCAGGTGCTACTCCTCCCACCACTCCTCATGCAGATAGGTCTATTCAGCCTAGTGCTGACTCACCCTGTCTCCTGGAGTCCCCCAGCCCCTGTCACTCACAAAACCAGACATACAATACACAAGCTAGCAGAGGCAGGCTGGATGGTGAGGCAAGAAAATACCTACTTTCTAAAAGTGGTATTTTCAAACACAGAATGTTAAAACCAACTTCACTAAAAGATGTATTTTATCATTCTGAGTTCAGGCATACTAAATTCGAATTTCTACCATGTTCCCTGGGTCAGTTAGGATTATAAGATGTTATAATCAAGCTGCCCATTCTGGCCTATGGGGACAGGTAGCCTTGCAATAGTGAAAAACGAAATTGGCTGTAATTCACTATCAGGACATGCTACACACATCAGGGCATGTCCTACCTTTTACATACAATGCACCCTGCCCTTGGGCCTACCTTAGGGGTGACTGATATGTAGAAAAGGGAAGGTTCAGGGACTGGCAAGTGGGTGCACTTGCCAAGTCGACATGGCAGTCACAGATTGCACACAGGCTCTGCAATGGCAGGCCTGAGCCATACTTTACAAGCTGCTTCTGTGGGTGGCACAGCCAGTGCTGCAAGCCCACCAGCAGCATTTGATTTACAGGCCCTGGGCACCCATGGTGCACTACACTAGGGTCTGTCAAGTAAATCAAATAATCCAATCATGGAGTCACTAATTCAGTATACAATTTACAAAAGAGAGCATATACACTTTAGCACTGATCAGCAGTGGTAAAGTGCCCAGAGTCGTAAAACCAACAAAAACGGGTCAGAGAAAATACAGGAGGAAGGCAAAAAGTTCAGGGATGACCCTGCAAAAAGGGCCAAGTCCAACAATGATGATAGCAGCAATTTGTAGCATGCACAGCTACTCCAAGGAGTGTCCCGGCACGAGACAGCATAGATCGGAAGGTGAGAAGTAGAGGATTAAACCGGCACAAAAAGCCAGGTTTTCATTTTTTTCTTTAACACTGCAACATCACTCAACTGCCCGCAACTCCGGAGGAAGCTGATTTCAGGCTACCAATCCCAGATACATTAAGGTGCTTCCTCCCGCTCTTGCACGCTGAATTCTGGGGATCTCTGCCAACAATTTGTTGGCGGATCTCAACTGTCTAGAAGGATTATAGAATCCAAATCTGGCTTTGAAGTAAGAGCCTTAAATTTGACTCTTTCCCTAATGGGCAGCCAATGTAGAGTCTATAAATAATGTGAAATCTGTGTTGTCAATGGCATATTTAACAGAAGATGGGCTGCCACATTTTGGATCGCCTGGAGTCTGTCCAACAGGTACTCTGGTAACCAGAAGTATAAGGCAGTGCCCTAGTCAATTCTGGACGTTATCAGAGTCTGAATAACCAATTTCTTTGATGGAAAGGATAAGAGAGGAAGAAATTTCGTTAGGGACCTCATAATGCCAAAACAAGTGCCTACCAGTGCTTTCAGGCTTAAAGGACAAGCTGTTATCAAATTTAATCCCCGGATGTTTGACTGACTCTTTCTGGGGTCCTGGGGGAGAGGCACCATCTGGCCAGAAAGTCAGGAAGAAATCTGGTGGGAACTTACCAAAGAAAAGACTTTCAGTTTTCCCTTCATTACATTTAAGTTGAGCAGTTGCTAGCCAGTGAAAAACAGCTGTAAGGCAGGTTTTAATCTGTGTGCCCCGCAACTCTACTCCCTTTCCCCAGGAGAATAGCAGTTGTATATCATATGCATAGGAGATCACTTTGGCGCCTAGATTTTATGTTAGTTGGGGCAGAGGGGTAAGTCATAAATAATTTAAAAATGATAGGGCTTGGGGCAGAGCCCTGAGGGACTCCCATCAGTACATCACATGAGTTGGCAGAGCAGGGCGGAATCCAAACTTGTTGACTCCTATTAGCTAGAAATGATGCTAGCCAGTCCAAGGCCTGCCCTGTTACTCCGATGGCCTGCAGACGATCCAGCAGCATAGAGTGGGGGTTGGTGTCAGATGCTGCTCTGGGACTTTGGAACTGACTTTCTGAAAAACTCTAAACTCAACCCTAATGTGCTATCCTTCAGGAGAGACTGCAAGACTCGCATCTTCAGAATCCACCTCAAAGACTGATATGTTTTACTCCATATTGATTCTCTTAGACATTTCTGCCTATGTTGTGTCTACTTTCCATTTATATGAAGCACTGTGCTATCCAATTGACTAAATCCATGCTTTAAAATACAGTTGATAAATCAATAAATTACTATTTCCCTACTGTTGTTTTAGTCAAAGGATCATTTCTTGGTTCTCTGTTTGAGTAAGTGGCAGGGAGAGAATGGGGTTGATCCAAAATCCCTACAATCACAGGTAAAAACCTTTGGTGCTGCCAGAAATTGAACTCTACCCAATTTGAAAAGTAAGCTCTACCATGGAACAATGATCATAACAATCAGGCAAGCAACGCCAATATCTTTTTTTCCAAATCGCTGTAATGAAGGAACAGGATTTCAAAGGGGTACACAAGTCTGTAGATGCTTATGAAACAAAAGATACATAATACTATCTTCACAGCCTACTTGATATCCCTGTGAGTTGTTGTCAACCAGAATACTTTCCTTATCTTTCTCTTAATAATGGTCATGGCAAGACATCACCAATGCACCACCTGTATTAAAAGGTGTCTTTAGGCTTTCCAGAGGAACACATATGCACAATTTTCTCAAAAGATGAAACCTTTGGTGAAACACTATGATTCCTTGGCCACGCCTCCAAAATATACTTTGTTACCAATTTATGAATTTGCCCAGTTCCATAGTCCTTTTCCATTGCTCTTTCATTAAACAAGCTCTCTAATATTTGACATCTTTCACAAGAGCCACCATATATGCACCAGTTTCCAGAGTAAGATCAAATGATGGGAAAGGTAGACGAGAAAAACAAACTGCTGTACATTACACCAGCATGGAAATGTGTAACACAGAAATGATACACCTGCAATTTTTGAACTAAAATGCAAATTGTCCTACAACTTGAAAGTGCATACACCTGAGACTTATGAACAGTGACAATCAAAAAATGCTGACTGCATATAAAGGAGTTAAAGACATCCATGACTTATGCACAGGCCAGCATTAACTACTCAGTGTAGCTAAGGTTAATCTGATGGAGTGTCCTAGAGATAATTGAAAGAATATATAGATTCCACCAGTCGCACTTGTGTCCGCTGTCACAATACATTTTCCCTCAGGGTAAACGCTAGTGTTCACGAGGGCTAATTTAACTTGCTCGAAATCTATTGCCTTCTTGCATGCTGCTGGGACGGAAAAAGCCTCCTGCATAGCTCTGGAGACCATACTTTGAGTTGCCCACATCAAGTTCTGTAGGTTTGTGACTTTTCACCTGAGCACACATGACAGTCATGCATGTTTGCTGAGGGCTTCCTTTGACATGGAGATTAGGGCTCTGTATTCTGGAAGCACACACCAAGTGTGCCCTCCTTTTAGTCAGTGTGACTACCAGACGCTCACTGGGCTGGTGAGAACTCACTGTGGTGGCAGCAACCCCTTATAGTTGCAGGACTGGCATTTTTACCTGTTTCCTGCCAGGGGCCATCACCTACTGACCTTTGCTGTGTACATTTTTTTTATTGGTCTGCCAGTCCCCTGCAACTGGGTTCTTTGCCTTATCCATGTGGAACATGTTTATGTGTAGCATGTGTGTACAGAAACCTGTGCACAGACTGTGTCTGTTACTTGTGACTATGGCTACACAGGACAGCAATCTGTGTAACAGGGTTTCTCCAAAGCATGCACGAGGTCCTTTGCAGTGGACCAGTCTCTAGGGTGTGGAAGTTAGGAGACAAGGGGTCCTTGTGAAGTGCATGGATATTTCCCTACCCTTCCAACTTCACCTCACTTTCCTGCTGGGACCTAAATACAAAGACTCTGGGTGCACCAGTCTGGGAGGAATAAGCAAAAGGCAGGGAATGCCCAAATTTAATCCCAGAGCCAGATCCCTGCTATGCACAAACTCTGTCTGCAATCTTAGTATAAAAACGGGACATACAATACCAACCAGTGTGCCAGGATGTCTTTATCAGAATCCTGGGGTCCCACACCAGTGGACAACAAGCAACTCTAGTGTGCCAGGGTTGGGTTTGCTGACTGGCAACTACCCTTCAAGCTATTCTGGCATATGAACCCGAACTTTCTGCAAATCAGCTAGGAGAAGGTGCCTGGGGCATGCTTTGTGGGATGGATCTAACTTACTGCTGAGGAGGGGTGCTGGAGGTGCCCTTGCATGAAGAAGATGCTGCATTGAAAAGGAGGACTGCATGGAGATGAGACAGGAGGAGCTGAGCACAGTCTTCTGCAACACAGGGAAGGATCGGCACTGCAAGGCTGTGTGGTGAGACCTTGAAACCTTAGGGTCCATATGGCATACAAAGAAGTAAAGCACCAGTGACTGCAGGGACGCCTGAAGAATCAAGACGGCACATTGGTGGTCACTTCAATTGTGTTGTCATTAAATTTGTATTGTACTGAACCATTTTCTGACAAAAAATTGATGATTTGTATGATGTTCAGTTTATATGCTTTTACAAACTAATGCATTTAATGACAAATGTGATTGCCTTTCTGAAGTCTTTTCCGATTTTTAGATTATGAATTTTGTATTATTTATGTTTTTAGCTATTGTTTACTGGATATTTGAGATAAAGAACTTTTTATTAAATGGTATTTATAAGTGTTTCGATATCCGGTCTATTTTTGTGCCTGTGATTTATGGTTGGACATATGTGAGTACATGTGGAGTTTTTGTGAATTGATGTACCAAAAGGGAATTATATTTCTGACTTTGAGTCACTTCAATTGAAACCCAGAACCTTGAGAGACTGGGAGTAAATGCAAGATGATATACGGCAATCAACAGTTTTCCACTGACTTCCACCGGACTATCATTGCGATTGGAGTGGCCTCTCCTTATTCTTTGGGTGAGGGGCTTGTGCCTGATTCATGGAAAAACCTCCAGCGAAGACCCACCCGGATAGGAGTGCTGCCAGAGCGCAGCTTTTATCTCTCCTGGACACACTCTGCCATGCCTTCTTTGCAAGAGTCCACACCTGCACCCTTGACGTCAGGCCAGAGACCTCAGCAATGTCTTCTGGGGTGGGCTGTACTGGGCCTGAGCCAGCATACCTGCTGTTGGTGGGCCAAGCAGGGCAGCTCACCATACCTCACCACCGCAGCCAGCTAGAACTGATTAAGAGACTATGGTACAAAACAAGGGAACAGCATCAAAGGAAGAGTACAATTTTTAGGTCTCGCACAGGCAGCGCATGCGCTGCCTCTCCGAGGCATTAAGTAACTAGTAATACCAGCGAAACTCCACCCATTGCATTTCTTTTTGTTTTTTCGCTTGCCATTGGTCCAATCTGGCATTGCTTTTCTTACCTCGCTCATTGTTGGCTAGTGGTCTCATCCGTCACTTCTGTTTTCTTTCGTTTCTGCAGGAAGCAGCATCGACCAACTACAGTAGACATACACTGCAGGGCGATATCTTTTGATGTAGGGACTACTTTGTTGTTTTGTAGGTCTCGCATAGGGATCACCGAGAGCCGCGTGGACATCTGCTGCCCTGAGTGCGCTGAGCGCCTGCAGCCCCCACCACGTCCGAGCCGCAGCCCCCAGGCCCTCTGTTACTGCCCTGTCTGCACCGCTCGCAATGCTTTCCCCCCTCCCGTTGTCCATGCTCTCTTGCCCCTCTCTCCCCTGCATCCGCAAATGCTTTCACTCCTCTCCAACTCTTACCCACTTGGATGGCACTGTAAGAAGGAACACCGCAACAAAAGCCAAAACGATAGCCTTTGCTAAAGCTTAATTTCTTTAAAATGGCTTAGTAACAGAGGGATATCCTGTCTCAAAGCTTTCAACGCATTTCGGCATCTCCAGAAACTCAGGCACTGAGAACTAAAGTGATGTGCCCAGGATCACACATTGTGGTCTATTCGGACATTTGCGATTAAATAAAATTACGTTTTATTGTCTACCGAAAAATTCGGAGCGCTTAGAAGCCGGCCAACCACAAATAGGGCACGCTTTGTTTATTCAAATAGCCATGACATTGCTGTGGTTGGCTGAGTGAAATGTTTGTCGGCGGCAGATGGACGTATTACAATCATAACGTAGGGTGGGGGGAAATGGCAGGCAGTTAATCGCCGAATCTGCATTCTTTTGGGGTTCTAGCGCTGTGAAGAAGCCATAGCTCCTCGCCTCATCTCTTCTGTGCCAGGAGTTCTTCCCGCCAATTGCTGGCCGATTCCTGTAGCTGCAGTTTCCTGCTCCCCCATCCCCCTCTAATGGCACATTCCCAAAGTGCTTCTCGCGTGGCGGCAGAACTGGTTTCGAGACTGTAGTGAGCGCCAGAACCACAGTAACACGAGACTGCTCGCCACAGGCGCTCACAGCGTTTATGCAATGCAGCGTCCCTATTTATAACCTGCTATGTTCTCAGCATCAGTATAGCGCCTTTCTGCCATTGGAATGGCCTTAAGGCACACAGTTCCAAAGGCGCTAACTGGCCATAGTGCAGTTAAAAAAAATGGCGAGCGCTTGTTTATTTTGAGAGTGAGAGTACCGGCACTTCTCAAGAGCGACGTATTACGTTTAATTGGAGAGTACCCGGGGTTCTCAGAAACAAGCAGGTACTCTGCTACAGAGTACCTGCATGTCGTGTCCTGCCCTCGCACACCAACACGCAGGACACAGGTAAGGATTTTTAATACCTTTATTGCATATGAGATGTATGTATATATTGTGGAGAGCTCGGCCCTCGCACGTCTGCCCACGATCCCCTCTTCTCTGCAGTGCCCCCACCCCCTTGACCGGATGTGGTGTCCGGTTCCCTCTTGGTCTCCAGGGTCCATCGTCCACTGCAGGGTCCTAGTGCCCCGCCCTAGGTCACTACATCTCCCCCTTTTGTCACGAAAATGACGAGTTGGTCTGATGATACTAGAAGCTGCACGTTGGTCCTAACGGAGGCCTGTGAGCTCCCTTTCATTACATTTCCTCTATTAGTCTCTTTGGCCGTCTGCATGTTCTTCTGTGACTGGTCTCCGTTCGTTGTTCTTCTACTGCTCCCTCTCCATTTTCTCTTTCGTTGCTGCCGTGCTCCTGCTCTTCTTGTCCTGCTGTTTCAGTGCCTTGATCTTCTCCTTTCATTCCTTTCAGCTCTCTGAAGTTTGAGCTGTTTCTTGTTATCCTCTGATGATCTGACTCAGCCGTGACCATTGGACCCTTCACTTTTGTTACTACTAACGGGTCTTTGGAGAACGTGCTGTCCGACTTTCTTTGCTGTCGTTGACGCACTATTACCATGTCTCCTTCCTTCAGGTCTGACGGGCTGGCGTGTCGTCTGGCATCTGCATATCGTTTCATTTTTTCTTTCTCCTCTCTGTCTTTCTCTGCGATACTGCTGCGATCTGACGCTGTCACTGCCTCTATTTGTGGCAGCCTTGTTCTACTTGTCCTCCCCAGCACGAGCTCCACTGGGCATCTTCCTGTGGAGTTGTGCGGTGTATTTCTGTAGTCCCGCAATACCTGGCATAGAGCTTGGCCTAACGATATCTGCGCCAGCTTCGCCCTTTGAACTGCTTTTTTGATGTTCCCCATGAATCTCTCCACCATTCCATTAGCTTGAGGCCACAGTGGAGTTATCTTCCTGTGATTTATCCCTAGATAAGTCATGAATCTCCGGAACTCTTCCCCTGAGAATGGAGCACCATTGTCCGTCTTTAGAGTTTCCGGTGAGCCCCATGCAGCGAATATGTCATCTAAAATCGGTAGTGTTGCTGATGCTGATGTCGACGGTACGTGTCGCACTATTGGAAATCTTGAGTATTCATCGATGACCACCAGCAAGTAGTTTCCTGTGTCCAGTGGGCCAAAGAAATCAGCTGAAAGTGTTGTCCATACTGCTCTAGGAAGCTCTGACATTTGTAGTGGTGCGTGTCTGGCCGGTGCTCCTGTCACTTGGCATAGGTGGCATGTCGTTACTGTGTCTTCGACCATGCGATCCAGTCCAGGAAACCACACTTTCTCTCTTAACAGTTTCTTTGTTGATACTACGCCTCGGTGTGACTCGTGAGCCTAGTCTATCACTTGTCTCCTGAGTGATCTTGGTATCACAATTCTCGTCCCTCTCATCAGTATTCCGCTTTCTGTCTCCGACAGTTCTTCATTTATCTTTTGCAGAGCTAGCACTTCTTCTTTGCATATCCCTGTTTCCCAGGTGCAGTTGTTGTTGATGTGCCTCCATCTTTGTCTTCTCGTTATCTCCATTGCCAGTTGCAGCGTGCCATCTTCTCTGGTCTCCCTTTCTAACTCCGCTAGTGTTATTGGTGCTGGTGTGCTTTGCTTGAGCACAAAGTTTAGGTATTCCTCTGCTATCGATGTCGTCTCGTGAGCCTGTGGTAACGGGTGCCTTGACATGTAGTCTGCAGGATTATGTTCTTTCCCTGGTTTATGCACAATTGTGAAGTCATAGTCCATCAGTCTGATGCCCCAGCGTTCAATCCTGGGTGGCATTTTGGCCGATGGGCTGCCGTAGATTGTCACCAGCGCTTGATGGTCCGTTATGATGGTGAACGGCTTCCCATAGATAAACATGTGGAAATGCTCGCACGCCCACACCACAGCCAGGCTCTCCTTTTCTGGTTGCGAGTATGCCTTTTCAATGTCCGTCAAGCTTTTGCTTGCGTATGCGACAATCTTCCTTTGTGACTCTCTTCCTGGCAGATGCTGTGCTAGTATTGCACCCAGTCCCACTGGGCTGGCATCCACAGTCAATTCAGTGCAGAGCAGAGGGTCGAAGTAGGCCAGATGTTCCACCGTCACCACCGCTTGTCTTATGTCCTCAAATGCCTTGTTGCATTCCTGAGACCAGATGAATTTCTGACCCTGTTTGGTCAGTTCCCTCAGTGGTGTGCTTACTGTAGTGAAATCCTGTATGTATCTCGCACAGTAGCTGGCGAGTCCTAGGAATGATCGTACTTCCGCGACATCCGTCGGTGGTTTTGCATTTTGTAGCGTTTCAACTTTGCTGGGATCTGGCCTCATCCCTTGTTTCGAGAAGATGTGTCCAAAGAACACTAGTTCCTTTCTTCCTAGCTCGCATTTGTCTCCATTTAATGTGAGGCCCGCTTTCTCCAGTTGTGCGCACACTTGACATAACGCCGTGTCATGCTCCTTGTCTGTTTTCCCAAACACTAAGATGTCATCACTGTAGTTTAAGCTGTTCGGGACCGGCCTGATCACTTGTCGTATGGTCTCCTGAAATATTTCCGCTGCCGATGATATTCCGAAACTCAGTCGCTTATATCTAAACAGGCCCAGATGAGTGGAGAATGTCGTGATGTACCTGGACTGATGGTCCAACTCTAACTGGTGATACCCTTTGCATAGGTCGAGCTTTGAGAATCGGCACGCTCCAGTGAGGCAACTGATCATGTCGTTCAGGTGTGGTCCCGGGTGGCGTTCCCTTGTGATTGCGGTGTTTGGGATCCTCATGTCCACGCATATGCGGATTTTGGAGGTGTTCTTCTTTGGAACCGCCACGATCGGAGACACCCACGGTGTTGGGCCGTCTGCCACTTCTATTATATGCTGTGCCAGTAGGCTATTGATCTCCTCTGCCACCTGTGGTTGTAGGTGAATTGGCACCCGTCTGTGATGTTGTGCTACTGGCTTGATTGCTTCATTTATATGCAATGTTATTTGTTTCCCTTTCAGCTTGCCAAGCCCTTTCAGTATGGCTGGGTATTCTTGCAGGATGTTCTCCGTTTCCGACATGTGATATGTCATTGCCAGTAGTCCCATCAATTGTGCCGTCACATTGCTTAGTAGGCATGGCGCTGGGATGTCACCCTTGAGTACATGTATTTCCTCACGATAAGATCTGCCTTTGTACGTTAGTGTCTCTGTGAATTTTCCCATGTTTTCTACCGGGCTCTTGGAGCCCCAGGTGAATACGTCCACGGTCGATGGCAGTAGCTGTGGCTTTACTCTCATCTTTTTGTATTCGGACATGCACATGATGTTACATGTTGCTCCACTGTCAAGTCACGAAACTTGTCTGGTGGTCTCCTACATCGATGTCCACAGTGGCTGTCTTCTTTATTTCTCTCTTGTCTACCAGATGAACGTGCTCTGCCCCATCGCTTTCTCTGGGCGCGTCCGACATTAGGTAGAGTCGCGCCGCACTCGCGGGTGCTGCCGTTTCTTCTGACTCGTCAGAAGAGCTGCGATTTGCCGTCTCCATGTGTCGGGCATACCTGTTGCTGGTCATCCGCGGTCTTGTCGCTCGGCCTCTCTCACCTCTGAATTGCCTGGTCATGCACACGCTTGAGAAGTGGTTGTCCCTGTTGCATTTTCTGCACTTCTGGCCCATTGCTGGGCAGGCGCCAACGTGGGGAAACTCGAGGCCACATCTGTAACATGTCTGTTCGCCCTTTCGTGGTGGGACCGGCGCCTGGAATTCCTTCTTGTTTACGTTCCCCGTGACGCGATGTGCTAGCGCTACTCTCTTCTCCTTTCCAATTTCCATCTGCTTTGCCTGTTCCGTTGCTCGTGCTTCTGTGCGAGCCATTGTCAATATCTTTTCTAGCGTCGTTGGTTCCTTCAGGACTCGTGCTCGGAACTCCACTGATTTACAGCCCTCAATGATTCGCAGTCTTATTGCTTGGTCATTGTCAAATTTGTCGAATTCGCAGTACGTGACCAGTTTTCTCAGTCTCGTTGCAAAGTCATCTAGGCTTTCTTCACCTTGCTGGCACGCCGTGTTGAACGTGTATCTTTCGAAATCAACATTGCGTTGGGGGTCGAATTTTTGTGTGAGACACTTTATCACTCCCTTGTAGTTCTGTGTTTGTTCAGCAGGAAATGTTAGCAATAGATCTTCTATCTCATCCCTTGCTAGATTCAAAAGCAGGTGCAGTTGCTTGCTCTCGGGGACGTCCGTGGCGCTCATGTAGCGCTCAAATTTTCTGATCCATCTTTCCCACCGAATGCCTGCTTGTGGTTCCGACAGGCTGAATGGTAGAGGCCTGCGGAAGATTGCTTGCGTGCTTTGCTTTAGCTCTCCGTCACTCATTTTCTTTCTGGCACTTCTCACCACGTCTTCTCTTTCCTTTGCTTTTGTTCTGCTAACAAGTCACTCTACCTCCTTTATTCCTTTTATTTTGTCCTTTATTTGCTTCCTTTCCACTTTGTTTTACGTCCTGTTACTTTCTTTTCCTCTTTATTCCCTTTATTCTGCTTTTTTTTCCCTTGGCTGCCTGACTCCAAAATGCCTCTTATTGGCTCTTTTTGCCTCTTATTGGCTCTTTTTGCCTGACCCTGTAATGGCCGCCGCGCTCGCGAGACTTCGTTTTCTGTGGCACCCAATGGCCGCCTGATTTCAAGATGGCCGCCGCTTCTTCTCGGCCACCGATTGGCCCGTGTTGCCTGGCCTTCCAATGGCCGCTCTCGCGAGAGTTCGCGTTTGAACACACGCGCGTCTCTCTTTCACTTTCCTTCGCGCTCCTTCCTGCGCGGACGCTTTCCCGGCCGCGTCCTCTATTTCTTTTATTTTTTGTTTCTCCTTTCAGCGATTGCTCTTACCGCTCGTTCGGCGGCCGGGGTGGGCTCCCGCGTCGTCGCTGCTCCCTGCTGCTGACTGCTGGCTGCTTCACTCGGACCAGGGTGGGCTCCTGGCTCCATTTCACTTCTCCCGTCTCATGCTGCCACGATGGTTGTTGCGCTGGCCAGCGGACCGGGGTGGACTCCTGGTGGCTTCTGGTTTCGTCGTTTCGTCGCGCTGTCCACTATCCCGCCTTCGTCGCCAGTTGTCGTGTCCTGCCCTCGCACACCAACACGCAGGACACAGGTAAGGATTTTTAATACCTTTATTGCATATGAGATGTATGTATATATTGTGGAGAGCTCGGCCCTCGCACGTCTGCCCACGATCCCCTCTTCTCTGCAGTGCCCCCACCCCCTTGACCGGATGTGGTGTCCGGTTCCCTCTTGGTCTCCAGGGTCCATCGTCCACTGCAGGGTCCTAGTGCCCCGCCCTAGGTCACTACACTGCACTTCTATTTTTCCATTTCAAGCACTGACTGGTGTATACCAGGGGGCATGAGTGCCATGGTTGAAATTAGAGCGAGTTTTCAGAGGGGCTATTTTGTCAAAAATGCAGAGTTTAAGGCTGAATGGATGGAAATGTGAACTTAAATTCATTTGTGGACCGTCCACACAGGAAGAATCGACCTGCCCCCAACAGGAATGCGATGCTGTGACGTCATTTGGGTGCTGTGCATTCAGCTGGTGACTGAACCACAAGGGTGATGGCATGGAGGGAGAGGTCACGCCGGCAAAGGAGGATGCAAGGGGTGAGAGTTGGAACAGGGATACACCAGAGGGAGGGAGCGAGGGCTGTGACTGCAGATGGCTCAGAGTCAGAGGTGGTGCGAGTCCATTAGCTGCACTGGTTTCCTCCTGTCGCACGGAGCCCCTGGAGCTTTCTCACGACTTTGCGAGATGTGCATTGTGCACTGCACGCAATGTTGTTTTTTTCTGCTCAGCTGCCAGTTAGTCGATTCCGGAACTTTGCACACCCTAGGGGCAAAACATAAAGCTGCAATATATCTTGTGATGGATGTCTTCAGATCAGCACTTTTGAGAGAAGTACATCATATTGCAGGCACCACTTTGGTGTATTTGCCTTTTAGGTGCAGGAAACGAGAAAATGTTACTCCGTGAGCCCACACATCGGGGCGGTAGCGCCGCAGCCAGTGGGCGGGGCTATGAACGGCAGAATGACGAAGAAGCGTGAAGTCATTATGAGTCAGACCATGCTCTCCAGCAAACACGCGTTTTATGTTTTACAAACTCTACTCCAGGAAGAAATGCGACAGGAAACCTGCTCTGGTTGACTTACTGGTTGCAAACACCCCGCATTTTATCCCAGCTTTAGGGCGGTAAGAATTCTGCCGCAGAGATCCATTGCACCAAGCCTCAGGATAAAATGACGACGAGAGGAGAGCTCAGGTTGTCAAACCGCACACTAGACAGACCTATGTGCAACCAACCAGTTACAGCTGTGAACCGTCATAAAATAGCATAGTTGTTAAATGAGCCTGTCGCAGAGCACCGTGGGTGACCTACAAGTCCGATTAATTCGCCAATGATATAGCTCAAGTGGGTGAATGCTCCTGTGGCAGAGATTCTTGTGCAGCCTGCAGCAGATAGTCCCACACTGATCAAATATCGCACTGGTTCCTACTGAAAACTGCTGCCTACAAGTTTTAACTCAATCTTTGTCCTTCTAAGATTAACATGAATTGTGAATTAAAGAACACCAGTGTTAAGTTTACAACATGATTCGATTTGAATTGAGTGCTACATGAATGGTCGTGATTAGTGTGACAACACACTCAAAGATGAATATCATGCAATACTGCAGAGCTTGAGAGAGCAAGACACTTTATGTCTCCTGAAGTGATGCCAGAGTGCAATTTGGAGATGACGGGCTGCTAACAGCGGCAAGGAGTGGAAGGCCCGGGTCTGCTGCCTTTAGTTTCTGACTCCTGCTGCTTCCAGCCGGTGTAGTGCCAGCAGAAAAGGAATCCTTAAAAACAGGCATTTAGAGCAGGGTGAGGGTCTCCAGCTCTCCCACAGACCGGGCGCTGTTCTCCAAGCTGCACACAGTTCACTGAAAGAGCACAGCCATGGAAGCAGCGCTTACTCCTAAAGATATATGTAGTGACACTTTTATTTTACCATCGACACAAAACAACTTTCGTGGCTCTAAAGCAACCAACGACTTCATGGTGTTTCTTCCCTTGAAGGCGAAGCTTAGAGTGGCAGGGCTCCCATACAAACGCACCACTGTACCTAGAATCGAGCACAGCAGGTAATGTAACACGGCGGCTGCCTTCGGTCCCCCACAAAAACTGCATTGTTCGCTGGGGAGAGGCGGCCGTGCACGCCTTCCCGCCACGGCACCTGATGGCCTGTTCTGCGAGCACCCGCGGGACGTGCACACGCTGTCGGAATCCTCGGATCACGGTCCCTATCGCAAGGTATTGCACTAAATCTGCCTGCACTTTCGCGCGGCCGGGTAACTGTGTAACTGATACCCGTGTGTGAGGAAACCGAATTAATTAACTGCAAACACGAATCAGTTAAAAGTGACCGAAGGGAATCCATTATTAAATCACAAATTAAGGAGTGATCCGCACTGGCAGCCACGCCCGTTCCGGGCGAAGCGCTTTTTTAAAGATTGCTGCTCCACCTAGAAATGCTCAAATGTTAATGAATGAGGAGCCGATTTTACAAGCGCCATGCTTTAATGTTATTTGCAACCTGACCCCGTCACAACACTAGAGCCCGCCCCCACCACCACCTTTCGCTCCGAGGTTGCTGCTCGCAGTTCCCTCCCGTTTGAAATAACAGCACCAACTGCATACATGAGCGCCTTGTTAGAGAAGGAAACCTTTAAGGGGACATGCTACACATTTAAAAATGTATGTGTGGTGTAGGAGAGTAGGATCTGCCTCTTATGTTGCCCCCACTTTTTTTCTGATGTTTACACTGGTTTCTGGCTATAGTCAGGCTGGGACCCTGCCAATCAGGGCCCCAGCCTCTCTGTTCTCTCTAAACGACTTGGAGTGCACTCTAGGTGCACTAGTGATTGGATACTGTGGTACCTTATGAGTCCCTAGTATATGGTACCTTAGGTGCCAAGGGCATAGGTACTTCACAGGCCTACCAGGGGCTGAAACATGTATTATGCCACCCCTGGGAAGCAGACTAAATCTGACACCACAGGTCTGCTACTGCAGCCTGGGTAAGGTGGTGCATGCACCCCTTACTGTGATATAGGCTACCTATATCACTACATAGATACACACATATAAACCTATAAGTCACTCCTATGGCAGGCCTTATCAATCCTGAAGGCAGAGTGCTTGGTTCCTATGTGAGAGGGTGCCCCTGCATGAGCAGAGCCCCTCTGCAGCATTCGGAGACCCTTCTCTGATGCTGTTTGTAGTGCAGCCTGACCATATACTCTTAAGCGCATTATAACCCCGCGTTAAATGCTAACTTTGGGATGGCTGCACAGAAACATGTCGTGTTTGGTGTCAAACATCTTGGAATACTACCCCCCCGCCAGTTCTGGCGGCGGGGGTAGCATTCCACCCTTCTAGAGGGATAGACATGTATCTACTGTGGAAACGCGGTAGAATCCTGAAGAGCCCTGGCATCACAAAATGGATGCCACCAGTCACAGACACTGGGCTGCCCTCCTGCTGATGACCGAAACTCGCAGTGGAGGAAGCCCAACAATAGGTATCCTGTCCCAGGGAGGTGTGACCACCTCCCACACAGGGTTTAGTGTATTGGGGCTGGGTGGGTGCACTCCTAGAGTGCTTTGAAGTCCTGCACTGGGGGAGCAGAAGGCTCCTCTGTGCATACACCAGTTCAAACCGGCTCAGGGGCTACCTGCCCCTGCTCTGGCGCGAAACTGGACAAAGGGAAGTGGGTGTAGCCACCCACTCCCCTGACCCTCCCATAGGTGGGGTCTTAGAACTAGTCCCTCCTTTCCATTTTAGTATAAGGTAGGGAACCCTTGAACTTGCAAACTAGATACCCTGGACGACGCTCTGAAGAAGAATCCTGGACCTTCGACGTTCCACTACCTCTGGAAGACTGAAGAATCTCCCTTGGAGTCAAGGAGTGACTCCCCTGCTTGGCAGGCACCAAAAACTGAAACGACGGTCGCAAACTACGCCGCTCCCGCCGGAGCCCGAGGTCCCTGCAGCCCAAGACAAGGATTTCCTGACTTCTCCAAGGCCATTGTGAGCCCCCAGCGAAGTTGAGGCAAGTGGACCCCACGAGTGACGAGGAACCGCAGTCCCTGGGTACCGTGCACTATTGTCGAGTGCAACCCCTTCACAATGTTCTACGAACCTGTGCTTTGAACCACGTGTGGTCCCAGCCTCTAGCAGGAATCCCTCCGAAGATCAGAGGCCTACCCTGTCCCGAGTGACCGTGGGCCCCTGTTGAAGGAATCCTCCCGAGGCGTCTTCGCGATCCCTTGCCAGCCGGCTTGTGGGTCCCCTGAAGACTTTTCTACAGAACCAAAGGGCTCCCCTGGTTGCTCCAGGCCTGCCCTAACTTACCCTTGCTGGGTGAGTTCCCCAGACCTTGCTGGTCTGCACCATTGACTTTTTGCTCTTTCCACGAGACTTGCTGCTGCCAAGGCTTGTTGGCTCTTTCCACGAGACTTGCTGCTGCCAAGGCTTGTTGGCTCCAATCGGGTCGCCGACACCGCAGTCAGCTGCAGACTTCGTGGGACACGCTGAATCCAGCTCCTGGTCGTCCTCGACGCCTCCTGGACCTCGTGGTCGAAGAGTCAAGACACCCGTGAACGACCTGAATCTGTCGACGACGGTGGGCATTCATCTTCCGTGCCCCGGGTCACTGCCCAGTGACTTTGAACACTGTCCCCTCTGCTTTCAGGTCTTCCTTCTTCCGAATCCTGGCTTGGATTCCACCGGACACTTCTTCTGTCTTCACAAGCAGCAAGTCTTCATTGGCTCCCATTGAAAACGACGCCGCGACCCGACACCAAAGGACACCTATGCACCCGGCTTCCCTGGGTGAGGTAACTCCAGCACTACGGTGCTCCTGTGGGTGGTGGCCCTAGAACTACTTACCCTGTAAGTGACTTGCTTGTAGCTACTCCCGAAGTGCCGTTAAACTCTTAATTTCCAACCGCGACTTGCCCCATTGAAGTCTACGGCGATCCGCGCCTGTGTTCACGCACTGCACGCGTCCCCCGTGGGTCCTTTACTTACCTGCCTTGGGTGGTTTCGTGAGGCCCCAGCACTTCTGAAGGCCCTGAGCCTTGTCTCTTTGCAAGTCGTTGTTCTTAAGTCTCTTTTTTAGTATATGGTCTGGTACGCCCCTAGGGCCCCAGCCATCTTTGTGCTTAATTTATTGTGAAACGTTGATTTATGCATATGTTCCTGTCTTCTAATCTCACAAGAGATTAGTAGAGAGTTGTTTAGTAATAAATACATATATATTTGATATATATACCTGTGTGGTGTCTTTTCATTTGGTGATTCAAGAGATTGTGTGGTAAACAAGCTGCTTTACATTCCTCCAAGACTTAGCCTGAAGGCTGCTCTCCACAGCTACCACTAGGATAGCTTTCTATAAAGGTTGTCTTAAACCTACCTACCATAAGAGTCGAATTGTACTGGTGCAAGGTGTCCACTTTAACTAGTGAACAGCATATACCAGGCCAACTTCTCACATTGGTGGCAGCGTGTGGGATTCCAGCTTGCTATTGTTTTTCCAGAAAATCTCTATTTGAATTACTAACTGAAAACAACTATAGGTACTCAAGGTACATATAAAGTCAAGCTTAGTATCAATAAGTTCTACTGAACTTAGAGCTGTGTGCCAAGGGATAGTACACCCTTTCTACAGCTCAAGCTAGTATCAGTAGGCCACAAACTAGTGTAGGTAGTACAACACTGCACAACACTAGAATGTCCTTAAAGGGTGGACCCAGTGGATCCACTCAGCCTCAGTATAAGGACATGGCTTTCTCTGACTTGAGAGCCATGTGTGCTGCAAGGCACCTGAAGCTAGGACAGAGTCCCTCCACACTACACCTGATAGATCTGCTGACAGCAGATGATCTTAGATTAGCTCTAGGAGCTAATGGGTCTGAATCAGTGAGTGGGTCAATTACAGTGTCTGGGTCAGATGATGAACATCAGGATGACCAAGACTCTGTGATTGTAGGGCCAGGTCCCAAGGGGTCTGAACAGGACAGAGGAATTCTCCCTAAGAGAACTGACATAGTGGAGGAGAGGCCTAGGTCCCTTTCTAGGGAATCTGAACACTCCTATCACTCTGGCAGAGAATCTGTCTACCAGAGGAACTCCTACTTCTCAAGAAGAGAGACCTCCTCTGACAGAATGTACAAACTGCTGCAGTATGAGGAAGCAAGGTTTGCCCTCAAAACCAAGCAGTTGGCATTAGACAAGGAAGCCCTGGAGCTCCAGAGAGCTTCTAGAAAAGAGGGGTTAGAACCCCCTGGTGGCAGCAACAGTGTCCCTAGAGGCAGAGAATATATTCCAGACCATAGGAACCTGAGCAAGGTTGTTCCTCCCTACCAGAGTGGGGATGATATCCATAAGTGGATAACTGCTATGGAAAGGGCCTGTAGAGTACAACAGGTCCCCCAAAAGCAGTGGGCAGCAATCTTGTGGCTCTCCTTTTCAGATAAAGGTAGAGACAAGCTCCTCACTGTTAGAGAAGAGGATGCTGATGACTATGAAGACCTGAAGAGTGCACTGATAGATGGGTTTGGCTTAACCACTGAGCAGTACAGGTTGAAGTTCAGAGACACCCAGAAGGCAGAGACTCAGGACTGGACTGACTTTGTAGATTGTGCAACCAAGGCTCTGGAGGGTTGGCTGGTTGGCAGTAGGGTTACTGATTTCAAGGGATTGTATAATCTAATGATGAGAGAACAGATCCTTAATAATTGCCAGAACCAGTTGTTGCATCAATACCTGGTGGACTCCGATCTGACCTCTCCCCAAGAATTGGGAAAGAAGGCAGACAAGTGGGTCAGAACCAGGGTGAGGCAGAAAACCCAGAACCAAGGGGGTGACACAAAGAAGCAGGATTCTAAGGGCTCTGAGAAAAGTGGGGATAAGTCAAAAGACCAGAAGTCTTCACAAGGGCCCCAAAAATCTGCATCTGGTGGGGAGTCACAATCCAACAAGGGAAAAGGCCAAAAGAAGCCCTGGTGCAAATTCTGTAAACAGAAAGGGCACTGGACTTCTGATTGTAACAGGTCCAAAGACCAAACCACCACCACTCCTGCCCCTAAGGCAACTGTTCCCCCTAGTTCAGCTACTGATGGAGGCGGTACTCAGAATAAGGGTGTAGTAGGGTTGACCCTGGGTTGTGAAGTGGACTCTGGCCTAGTCAGAGTAGCCACTCAGGCAATGCTGATTTGTGATGGAGACATTGACATGTCCTTCCTGGTAAGCCCCAGTAATCTGGGCAAATACAAACAGCAGCCTGTAATAAATGGCAAACAGGCTTTGGCATTTAGGGACACAGGTGCTAGTGTCACCATGGTGGCAGAGGATCTTGTGGACCCTGGACAGATCATCCTGGGCGAAATGTACCAGGTGACCAATGCAAGCAATGTCAGGACCAACCATAGTCTGGCAGTTGTGAATTTCTCCTGGGGAGGGGTAACTGGCCTCAAGAAGGTTGTAGTCAGTGCAGACCTCCATGTAGAATGTCTATTGGGCAATGATCTAGAAACTTCAGCCTGGTCTGAAGTAGAGTTATGGACTCATGCTGAGATGTTGGGCATCCCTGCAAAGGTATTTGCTGTGACCAGGTCACAGGCCAAAATGCATGACACTGAACCAGCTCTGGAGCCTGAAACCATGGACCAGATGCTTCCCAAGAAGAGGAGCAGTAGGGGTAAGGCAGTGCCTTCCCCTCTGTCTCAGATCACTGATTCCCCTCTTGAGGGAGGAGGAGCAGATCCTGAAGAAGGAACTGCCCCAGAGGAACTTGAGCCTGATCAGGTTGAGTTCTTGGGGGCAGGGGGCCCTTCTAGGGAAGATCTGAGTAAGGAGCAACAGTGCTGCCCCTCTCTTGAACCCCTCAGACAGCAGGCTGCTGCTGAGGCTGCTGGGAGTGATAGTGGGTCCCATAAAGTTTATTGGGATGAGGGACTCCTATATTCTGAGGGTAGAGATCCAGCCCCTGGAGCCACCAGGAGGTTGGTAATACCTCAGAAGTTTAGGGGGTTCCTCTTGACCCTAGCACATGATATCCCTTTAGCAGGTCACTTGGGCCAAAACAAGACCTGGGACAGGCTTGTTCCACATTTTCATTGGCCACATATGTCAGAGGACACAAAGGAGTTTTGTCGCTCCTGTGTCACATGCCAAGCCAGTGGCAAGGCAGGTGGCACCACAAAGGCCCCCTGATACCACTACCTGTGGTGGGGGTACCCTTTGAAAGGGTAGGGATTGACATTGTTGGTCCCCTTGACCCTCAAACTGCATCTGGGCACAGATTTATCCTGGTGGTAGTGGATCATGCCACCAGGTACCCAGAGGCAATTCCCTGAGGACCACCACAGCCCCTGTGGTGGCAAGAGCCCTCATTGGAGTTTTCTCCAGAGTGGGTTTCCCAAAGGAGGTCATCTCTGACAGAGGACAAACTTCATGTCAGGATATTTGAAAGCAATGTGGAAGGAGTGTGGTGTAACTTATAAGTTCACCACCCCTATCACCCACAATGCAATGGGTTGGTTGAACGTTTCAACAAAACCCTGAAGGGAATGATTAAAGGACTCCCAGAGAAGCTTAGGCGGAAATGGGACCTTCTTCTTCCCTGCCTGTTGTTTGCATACAGAGAGGTTCCACAGAAGGGGTTGGTTACAGCCCATTTGAGCTTCTGTTTGGGCATCCTGTAAGAGGTCCATTATGTTTGGTAAAGAGGGCTGGGAGTTACCTTTCAAACCCCCAAACAAGATGTGATGGACTATGTACTTGGTCTCCGCTCCAGGATGGCCGAATACATGAAAAAGGCAACCAAAAACCTGGAGGCCAGCCAAGAATTACAAAAAGCTTGGCATGACCAAAAGGCTGTGCTGACTGTGTACCAGCCAGGACAGAAAGTGTGGGTGTTGGAGCCTGTGGCCCCAGCAGCCCTCCAAGACAAATGGAGTGGCCCCCATACAATAGTTGAGCAAAAGGGAGAAGTCACCTATCTGGTGAATCTTGGAACTCCCAGGAGCCCCCTGAGGGTGCTCCATGTCAACAGATTAAAGCCATATGTTGACAGGGCTGACATGGGCTTGCTCATGGCAACTGATGAGGAACAGGAGGAGGAGAGTGACCCTCTCCCTGACCTGCTCTCACAGAACCCTGATGATGGGTCAGTAGATGGTGTTGCTTTGGCAAGCAGCCTCACTGACCATCAGCAAACTGAGTGCAGACAAGTTCTGCAGCAGTACAGACATATGTTTAGCCTGACCCCTAGTCAGACTACCTGGTGCACCCGTGAGGTGGACACTGGGGACAGTCTGCCTGTCAAGAGTAAAATCTACAGGCAACCTGACTATGTCAGGGACTGTATCAGGACTGAAGTCCAGAAAATGTTGGAGTTAGGTGTGATTGAGCCTTCAGATAGCCCTTGGGCTAGCCCAGTAGTCCTAGTACCCAAGCCTCATACCCAGGGTGGTAAGAAAGAAATGAGGTTTTGTGTAGACTACAGAGGCCTCAATGCAGTCACCAGGACTGATGCCTATCCTATACCAAGGGCAGATGAGCTGATTGATACTTTGGCCTCAGCCAAGTATCTGAGTACATTTGACCTAACAGCTGGCTACTGGCAGATCAGGTTAGCTGATGATGCAAAAGCCAAAACAGCATTTTCGACCCCTGGTGAGCACTACCACTTTGTGGTGATGCCCTTTGGATTGAAAAATGCACCTGCCACTTTTCAGAGGTTGGTGAACAAAGTTCTGGCAGGGATGGAAACATTTTGCTCAGCTTATCTAGATGATATTGCTGTCTTTAGTTCCTCCTGGCAGGATCACCTGGTCCACCTCAGAAATGTTTTGGAGGCTCTGCAGAAAGCAGGCCTCACTATCAAGGCCACTAAGTGCCAGATAGGGCAGAGTCAGGTTGTATACCTGGGCCAACTTGTGGGTGGAGGCCAGGTTCAGCCTTTACAGAGTAAAATCCAAACCATAATGGAATGGGTTGCTCCAACCACCCAGACACAGGTGAGAGCCTTCTTAAGCCTGACTGGGTACTATAGGAGGTTTGTGAAGGGATATGGATCTATAGTGACCCCATTGAATGATCTGACCTCAAAGAAAATGCCAAAAAAGGTTCAGTGGACAGCTAGCTGTCAGAAGGCATTTGAAGACCTAAAGCAGGCCATGTGCACTGCCCCCATCTTACAGAGTCCAGACTACACCAAAAAGTTCATTGTCCAAACAGATGCTTCTGAGCTGGGTGTGGGAGCTGTACTGTCTCAACTGAATGATGAAGGTCAAGACCAGCCAGTAGCTTTTATTAGCAGGAGGCTGACCCCTAGAGAGAAACGTTGGTCAGCTATAGAGAGGGAGGCCTTTGCTGTGGTGTGGGCCCTGAAGAAGCTGAGGCCATACTTGTTTGGCACTCACTTCATAGTTCAGACTGACCACAAGCCCCTCCTATGGCTTAAACAGATGAAAGGTGAAAACCCAAAACTTTTGAGGTGGTCCATTTCCCTACAGGGGATGGACTATACAGTGGAACATAGGCCTGGGACCCAACATGCCAATGCAGATGGACTCTCAAGGTATTTCCACTTAGAGCACGAAGACTCAACTGGTCAAGGTTAGTTTAGTGTCCTTGCGTTTGGGGGGGGGGTTGTGTAGGAGAGTAGGATCAGCCTCTTATGTTGCCCCCACTTTTTTTCTGATGTTTACACTGGTTTCTGGCTATAGTCAGGCTGGGACCCTGCCAATCAGGGCCCCAGCCTCTCTGTTCTCTCTAAACGACTTGGAGTGCACCCTAGGTGCACTAGTGATTGGATACTGTGGTACCTTATGAGTCCCTAGTATATGGTACCTTAGGTGCCAAGGGCATAGGTACTTCACAGGCCTACCAGGGGCTGAAGCATGTATTATGCCACCCCTGGGAAGCAGACTAAATCTGACACCACAGGTCTGCTACTGCAGCCTGGGTAAGGTGGTGCATGCACCCCTTACTGTGATATAGGCTACCTATATCACTACATAGATACACACATATAAACCTATAAGTCACTCCTATGGCAGGCCTTATCAATCCTGAAGGCAGAGTGCTTGGTTCCTATGTGAGAGGGTGCCCCTGCATGAGCAGAGCCCCTCTGCAGCATTCGGAGACCCTTCTCTGATGCTGTTTGTAGTGCAGCCTGACCATATACTCTTAAGCGCATTATAACCCCGGGTTAAATGCTAACTTTGGGATGGCTGCACAGAAACATGTCGTGTTTGGTGTCAAACATCTTGGAATACTACCCCCCCACCAGTTCTGGCGGCGGGGGTAGCATTCCACCCTTCTAGAGGGATAGACATGTACCTACTGTGGAAACGCGGTAGAATCCTGAAGAGCCCTGGCATCACAAAATGGATGCCACCAGTCACAGACACGGGGCTGCCCTCCTGCTGATGACCGAAACTCGCAGTGGAGGAAGCCCAACAATAGGTATCCTGTCCCAGGGAGGTGTGACCACCTCCCAGACAGGGTTTAGTGTATTGGGGCTGGGTGGGTGCACTCCTAGAGTGCTTTGAAGTCCTGCACTGGGGGAGCAGAAGGCTCCTCTGTGCATACACCAGTTCAAACCGGCTACCTGCCCCTGCTCTGGCGCGAAACTGGACAAAGGGAAGTGGGTGTAGCCACCCACTCCCCTGACCCTCCCATAGGTGGGGTCTTAGAGCTAGTCCCTCCCTTCCTTTTTAGTATAAGGTAGGGAACCCTTGAACTTGCAAACTAGATACCCCTGGACGACGCTCTGAAGAAGAAAACTGGACCTTCGACGTTCCACTACCTCTGGAAGACTGAAGAATCTCCCTTGGAGTCAAGGAGTGACTCCCCTGCTTGGCAGGCACCAAAAACTGAAACGATGGTTGCAAACTACGCCGCTCCCACCGGAGCCCGAGATCCCTGCAGCCCAAGATGAGGATTTCCTGACTTCTCCAAGGCCATCGTGAGCCCCCAGCGAAGCTGAGGCAAGTGGACCCCACGAGTGACGAGGAACTGCAGTCCCTGGGTACCGTGCACTATTGTCAAGTGCAACCCCTTCACGACGCTCTACGAACCTGTGCTTTGGACCACGTGTGGTCCCAGCCTCTAGCAGGAATCCGTCCGAAGATCAGAGGCCTACCCCGTCCCGAGTGACCGTGGGCCCCTGTTGAAGGAATCCTCCCGAGGCGTCTTTGCGATCCCTTGCCAGCCGGCTTGTGGGTCCCCTGAAGACTTTTCTACAGAACCAAAGGGCTCCCCTGGTTGCTCCAGGCCTGCCCTGACTTACCCTCGCTGGGTGAGTCCCCAGACCTTGCTGGTCTGCACCATTGACTTTTTGCTCTTTCCACGAGACTTGCTGCTGCCAAGGCTTGTTGGCTCCAATCGGGTCTCCGACACCGCAGTCAGCTGCAGACTTTGTGGGACACGCTGAATCCAGCTCCTGGTTGTCCTCGACGCCTCCTGGACCTCGTGGCCGAAGAGTCAAGACACCCGTGAACGACCTGAATCTGTCGACGACGGTGGGCATTCATCTTCCTTGCCCCGGGTCACTGCCCAGTGACTTTGAACACTGTCCCCTCTGCTTTCAGGTCTTCCTTCTTCCGAATCCAGGCTTGGATTCCACCGGACACTTTTTCTGTCTTCACAAGCAGCAAGTTTTCATTGGCTCCCATTGAAAACGACGCCGCGACCCGACACCAAAGGACACCTATGCACCCGGCTTCCCTGGGTGAGGTAACTCCAGCACTACGGTGCTCCTGTGGGTGTTGGCCCTAGAACTACTTACCCTGTAAGTGACTTGCTTGTAGCTACTCCCGAAGTGCCCTTAAACGCTTAATTTCCAACCGCGACTTGCCCCATTGAAGTCTACGGCGATCCGCGCCTGTGTTCACACACTGCACGCATCCCCCGTGGGTCCTTTACTTACCTGCCTTGGGTGGTTTCGTGAGGCCCCAGCACTTCTGAAGGCCCTGGGCCTTGTCTCTTTGCAAGTCGTTGTTCTTCAGTCTCTTTTTTAGTATATGGTCTGGTACGCCCCTAGGGCCCCAGCCATCTTTGTGCTTAATTTATTGTGAAACGTTGATTTATACATATGTTCCTGTCTTCTAATCTCACAAGAGATTAGTAGAGAGTTGTTTAGTAATAAATACATATATATTTGATATATATACCTGTGTGGTGTCTTTTCATTTGGTGATTCAAGAGATTGTGTGGTAAAACAAGCTGCTTTACATTCCTCCAAGACTTAGCCTGAAGGCTGCTCTCCACAGCTACCACTAGGATAGCTTTCTATAAAGGTTGTCTTAAACCTACCTACCATAAGAGTCGAATTGTACTGGTGCAAGGTGTGAGAAGTTGGCCTGGCATATGCTGTCCACTAATTATAGTGGGCACCTTGCACCAGTCCAAACAACCCCTTATTGGAGATAGGTTAAAGACAACCTTATTGAAAGCTATCCTAGTGGTAGCTATGGAGAGCAGCCTTCAGGCTAAGTCTTGAAGGAATGTAAAGCAGCTTGTTTTACCAGTCTATAATCTCTTGAGTGACCAAATGAAAGAGCACCACACCAGGTATATATTCAAAATATATGTATTTATTGCTAAACACACCCCTCTAGTCTCTTTATGAGGCTAGAGTTAGAAATACATAAGTTATAAGTTATTAAATCACAGTAATAGCACAAATACACGTTTGGGCCCTAGGGGCGTACCAAACCATATACCAATAAAGTGGTATGCGAACCACGACTGAACTAGACACTAGGCCTAGAGCCTCTAGAAGTGCTTGGACCACAAGGAACCACCCAAGGTAGTGACACAGGCGACCTACGGGAGGCAGCGTGCAGTGTAAATACACAACCGCGATACGCCGTTGACTTCTATGGAGAAAGTCGGGATCGGGAAATTAGAGAAAGGGACACTTAAAAGAGGACTAGGACAAAACCCTTTGAGATCTAGGACTTTAAAGAGTCTCTACCCACGGGAGCACCGGAGTACTCGTGTTACCTCACCCAGGAAGCCGGGTGCATAGGTGCCTTTCGGGGTCGGGTTTCGTCGTCGTTTCGAATGGCGATCTGCTGCAAAGTGCTGCTGGCGACCAAGAGAAAAGTGTCCGGGTGGATCCAAGAGTGGATCGGAGTTCTGAAGAACCTGAAAGCAGAGGGGACAGAGTCTGGGTCACTAGCCAGTGACCAGGAAGGCGATGGACAGATGCCCACCGATGTCGAGTGCTTCAGGTGCGTTGACAGTCATCTTGACTCTTCAGCCACGAGGTCCAGGAGGCGTTGTCGGTGACCAGGAGCAGGATTCGGGCTGGTACACGATGTCTGTCGAGTGCTGAGGTGTCAGCGACCGGATTGGACCCAACAAGCCTTGGCAACGGCAAGTCTCGGTGAAGATGTAGATCGTTGATGGTGCAGACCAGCAAGGTCTGTGGAACTCACCCAGCAAGGGTAAGTGAGGGCAAGCCTGGAGCAACCAGGATGCCAAGTAAGAAAAGGATTGGCCTTCGTTAAGGGCTACTAGCCAACGGGCTAGCGACCGCGAAGGAGCCTCGTGATGCCGCACGTGGATCTGGCTTACAGGACACTCGTGGAGTGGGGGCCAGTGATCTTCGGAGCAGGTGGTGCTGGAGGCTAGTGCTACTCGGAGCCCAAAGCACGACTTCTTGGGAGACCCAGAAGAGGATGCACTTGCAAATGTGCTCGGTGTCCAGGGGTCACGGTCTCAAGTCACCCACGATAGCCACGGGCCTCAGCTTTGCTGGGGACTCAGGGTAGCCTCGGGGAAGTCTGAGAATCCACCTCTGGTGATGCGATGACTTCGGCGTCCGACGGGAGCTTCAGAAATGCGAACCGGACAGATGCTTCTTTGGTGCTTGCCAAGCAGGGGAGTCACTCCTTGACCCCAAGGGAGATTCTTCAGTCCTCTAATCGTGAGTAGAGCGTCGAAGGTCCAGGATTCAGTTTCAGAGTTTCGTCCAGGGATAATCTAAAAGTCCTAAGGACTGGGTTCCTATCTTTATACTAAAGATAGGGGTTGGACTACTCTGTGGCCCCACCTATGGGTGGGTCAGGGCAGAGGGTGGCTACACCCCTTTCCCTTTGTCCAGTTCATGCCAAAGCAGGGGCTGCAAGCCCTGATCCGGTTTGAACTGGGGTATGCACAGGGACACCAAATGTGCCCCCAGTGCAGGACTTCAAAGCACCCGAAAGTGCTCCCGCCCAGCCCCAATACACATTATCCTGCCTGGGGAGGTGGTCACACCTCCCTGGGACAGGAAACCTATTGTCCAGGCCTCCCCTGCCGGAGTTTCGTCCAGCAGCAGGAGGCCAGACTCGTGTCTGTGGCAGCAGCATCCATTTTGTGATGCCAGGGCTCTGGAAAGAAGTTACCGGACTAGTCAGAGTTAACATGTCTTTCCCTCTAGAAGGGTGGAATGCTACCCCCGCCGCCAGCATTGGCGGGGGGGGGGTAGTATTCCAAGATGTTTGACACCAAACACGACATGTTTAGGTGAAGCCATTCCAAAGTTAGCATTTTACCGCGAGGATATAATGCGCTTAAGAGTATATGGTCAGGCTGCACTACAAACAGCATCAGAGATGGTCTCCGAACGCTGCAGAGGGGCCCTGCTCATGCAGGGGCACCCTCTCACATAGGAACCATGCACTCTGCCTTTAGGATTGATAAGGCCTGCCTTAGGAGTGACTTATAGGTTTATATGTGTGTATGTATTTAGTGACATAGGTAACCTATATCACAGTAAGGGGTGCATGCACCACCTTACCCAGGCTGCAGTAGCAGACCTGTGGTGTCAGTTTGGATGGCCTTCCAGGGGTGGCATAATACATGCTGCAGCCCCTGGCAGGCCTCTGAGGTACCTATGCCCTTGGTACATAGTATACCATATACTAGGGACTTATAAGGGCACTCCAGATCCCAATCAGTGATGTGCCTAAGGCACATGGAAACCTTTTACAGAGAAAGCAGATAGACTGGGGCCCTGAATAGCAGGATCCCAGTCCAACTAAGTCATAAACCAGCAAAACACCATAAAAAAGTGGGGGCAACCATATAGTCAGATTCCACCTTCCTACATAACCCCCCCAAACGAAAGGAGATAAGGCTAACCTTGGCCAGTTGAGCCTTCATTGACTAAGTGGTCATATAAGGAAGCACCTGCACTAGCATGGTTGCCCCCTGTCTTATGGTCCACTAAGCAATCCCTCACCCTAAGGGTATGAGAGGGTCTCCACCATGGGGAATCACTACCTGTGGTGTGCTTAGGTAAAGTACAAGGCTGGTGAGGTGTCTGAGTAGGGAAGTGAGGCCCTAGGAATGTTGGCCTCAGCTTCCTCAGATCACTGGTCACCATGTATGCCTGTCTTTCCATGACTGAGTTGCACTTTGCTCTAAGGGTCAACCTTTGGCTGCCTACAGCTGGGGGTTGGGTCCCTTTGGATGGACTACTGGAGGGACAGGGCAGGTTTGGAACCTTCAGGTCCCAGGTTTGCCCTTGCCTACCAGAGTCCTTCTGGGGAGGTCCCTACATAAAGGCATGGGGGATCCCTCAGTGTGTAGAGGAGTTTTCACCTGGCTAGGGCTACTAGACTGGGTGCCCCTAATCTGCTGATGGGGGGTTCCTCTGGACAGGGGGCCCTAGGGGGTCCACTGACCTCCCTGACCTCTGCAGCCCTGGGCTGGCTGAGGCAGGGTAGAGAGGGGCAGGTTACCTGCTCCAGACTGGGTACCACCTTGGAAGGGTCCTCTGCCATCAGGGGTGTGGCCAGGCCAGGCCTGACTACCTCTGTGGCAGTTCCTTCACTAGGGGTAGGGTCAGTTCCCTGAGGAGGCTGACCCTTACCTACTGTCTGGGGGAAGAAGACTTTTCTTCAACCCTTGTGCTCTCTTTTGGGGAGAGTGGGCCATTCTTTCAGGCTCCATCTCTCCAAATTCTTGGGCTGGGGCTGTGGCCATCACAGCCCCACTAACCTTACAGGGACGCCCAACATCCTAAGATGGGTTTGGTGTTCAACTTCAGCCCAGGCTGAAATTTCCAAATCATTGCCCATCAGGCAATCTACAGGTAAGGTGGGGGACACTGCCACTCTCTTTGGGCCTGTGACCCCCTCCCAGCTGAGATTGACTATGGCCATGGGGTGATCTGTTCTGACACCATCAATGTTGGTCACATGGTACTTAAACTCAGGTAAAAACTGGTGAGGGGGACTAGTTTCCCTGCCACCATGGTGACACTAGCCCCTGTGTCCCTAAATGCCACAGCTTTCTGACCATTAATTATTGGCTCCAATCTGTACCTGCCCAACGCTGTGGGACCCATGGTAAAGGTGGCAAATCCTATACCACCATCAGAGTCAGAGGAGTCTGTTGAGGGGTCCATGTCTAAACTAGGGCTCACCTCTGTTCCTCTTGCAAAAGTACCCAACTTTTTGGGTGCACTACTCCCAACTGGAGGATTACTACTGGTAGTACCAGGAGGGGTGGTAGTAGTTGTGGGAGGAACATTTTCTTTATTGCCAATCCTGGGGCAACTGGGATCAGTTTTCCAGTGCCCAGGCTTTTTACAGACATGGCAATATGGTTTCTTTTCAGGAGAGGAAGGAGTTTGGGACCCACCCCCAGAAGAGGAATTTTGGGGCCCTGTAGGGGACTTATCCTTAGATTTATCCCCACCTTTCTCTTGGGACTTAGTAGAATCTTTCTTCTGGTCACCACCCTGATTTCTAGTTTTTACTCTGGTTCTGACCCATTTGTCTGCCTTCTTTCCCAATTCTTGGGGAGAGGTCAGATCAGAGTCCACCAGATACTGGTGCAAAAGCTGGTTTTGACAATTATTAAGGATCTGCTCCCTCATAATCAAATTGTACAATCCTAAAAAGTCATGCACTTTGTTGCCATGTATCCAACCTTCCAGAGCCTTTGTAGCACAATCTACAAAATCAACCCAGTCTTGAGTCTGAGCTTTTTGGGTGTCTCTGAACTTCAACCTATACTGTTCAGTGGTTAGGCCAAACCCATCTATCAGAGCACTCTTCAAGACTGTGTAATTGTCAGCATCCTCTTCTCTTACAGTGAGGAGCTTGTCTCTACCTTTGTCTGCAAAGGAGAGCCACAAGATTGCTGCCCACTGCCTCTGGGGGACCTTCTGAACTTTACAGGCCCTCTCCAGTGCAGTTATCCATTTGTGGATGTCATCCCCACTCTGGTAGGGAGGGACAATCTTGTTTAGGTTTCTATGGTCATAAGACCTTTCCCTATCTCTAGGGATTTGGCTGCCACCATGGGACTCTAGTCCCAACTTTCTTCTCTCTCTAAAGAGATCTAGGGACTCCCTGTCTATGGCTAGTTGCTTCTTTTTGAGTTCAAGCTGAGCTTCCTCATATTGAACCAGCCTCTTTCTTCTCTCATGAGAGGATTCCCTCCTATGAGATGAGACAGAGCTCCCTATTGAGGTGCCAGAGTGGTTAGACTCCTGAGAAGAAGATCTAGACCTTCTGGGCACACTCTTAATCCTTCCTGGGGGGACAAAGAGGGCATCATTCTGATCATCCTCATCATCTTCCACAGGAGGGATTGGGTTATCCAGGTCAGGGTCATTGTCACCCTCCTGGCCAGTTTCAGAGGGGGGGCTGGGGGTATTGGTACCCCTGGCCTCGTCCTCTTCTTCTGCCCCACCCTCAGCTCCTACCCCTTCAGTCCCCAAGGGCTTACTAAGGTCATAATCCACCAACAACTCCTTGAGGTGTTGGGTGGTGGGGCTTTGGCCTGTCCTTAATTTTCTCAAGTTACATAAAGCTCTCAATTCCAAGAATGGGAGTGTATCATACTTGGAGGGTGGAAGCTCAATGGCTTCCTGCAAGGATTCTTTAGATCCTACCCTTAAAGACATTACTAGTGTGGTGTGGTGTATGCACTACCTACTCTAGTGTGGCCTACTAAACTCTCTTGAGTTGTAGAAAGGGTTGTGCTATCCCTTAACACACAACTCTAAGTTCAGTAGAACTTACTGTATTCTAAGCTTAAATTATATGTACCTTAGGTACCTTTAGTGGTTTTCAGTTGATCAATTCAATTGAGATTATCTGGTAAAACAATAGCAAGCTGGAATCCCACACGCTGCACACCAATGTGAGAAGTTGGCCTGGCATATGCTGTCCACTAATTATAGTGGGCACCTTGCACCAGTCCAAACAACCCCTTATTGGAGATAGGTTAAAGACAACCTTATTGAAAGCTATCCTAGTGGTAGCTATGGAGAGCAGCCTTCAGGCTAAGTCTTGAAGGAATGTAAAGCAGCTTGTTTTACCAGTCTATAATCTCTTGAGTGACCAAATGAAAGAGCACCACACCAGGTATATATTCAAAATATATGTATTTATTGCTAAACACACCCCTCTAGTCTCTTTATGAGGCTAGAGTTCGAAGTACATAAGTTATAAGTTATTAAATCACAGTAATAGCACAAATACACGTTTGGGCCCTAGGGGCGTACCAAACCATATACCAATAAAGTGGTATGCGAACCACGACTGAACTAGACACTAGGCCTAGAGCCTCTAGAAGTGCTTGGACCACAAGGAACCACCCAAGGTAGTGACACAGGGGACCTACGGGAGACGCGTGCAGTGTAAATACACAACCGCGATACGCCGTTGACTTCTATGGAGAAAGTCGGGATCGGGAAATTAGAGAAAAGGGACACTTAAAAGAGGACTAGGACAAAACCCTTTGAGATCTAGGACTTTGAAGAGTCTCTACCCACGGGAGCACCGGAGTACTCGTGTTACCTCACCCAGGGAAGCCGGGTGCATAGGTGCCTTTCGGGGTCGGGTTTCGTCGTCGTTTCGAATGGCGATCTGCTGCAAAGTGCTGCTGGCGACCAAGAGAAAAGTGTCCGGGTGGATCCAAGAGTGGATCGGAGTTCTGAAGAACCTGAAAGCAGAGGGGACAGAGTCTGGGTCACTAGCCAGTGACCAGGAAGGCGATGGACAGATGCCCACCGATGTCGAGTGCTTCAGGTGCGTTGACGGTCGTCTTGACTCTTCAGCCACGAGGTCCAGGAGGTGTTGTCGGCGACCAAGAGCAGGATTCGGGCTGGTACACAATGTCTGTCGAGTGCTGAGGTGTCGGCGACCGGATTGGACCCAACAAGCCTTGGCAACGGCAAGTCTCGGTGAAGATGTAGATCGTCGATGGTGCAGACTAGCAAGGTCTGTGGAACTCACCCAGCAAGGGTAAGTGAGGGCAGGCCTGGAGCAACCAGGATGCCAAGTAAGAAAAGGATTGGCCTTCGTTAAGGGCTACTAGCCAACGGGCTAGCGACCGCGAAGGAGCCTCGTGACGCCGCACGTGGATCTGACTTACAGGACACTCGTGGAGTGGGGGCCAGTGATCTTCGGAGCAGGTGGTGCTGGAGGCTAGGGCTACTCGGAGCCTAAAGCATGACTTCTTGGGAGACCCAGAAAAGGATGCACTTGCAAATGTGCTCGGTGTCCAGGGGTCACGGTCTCAAGTCACCCACGATAGCCACGGGCCTCAGCTTTGCTGGGGACTCAGGGTAGCCTCGGGGAAGTCTGAGAATCTACCTCTGGTGATGTGATGACTTCGGCGTCCGACGGGAGCTTCAGAAATGCGAACCGGACAGATGCTTCTTTGGTGCCTGCCAAGCAGGGGAGTCACTCCTTGACCCCAAGGGAGATTCTTCAGTCCTCTAATCGTGAGTAGAGCATCGAAGGTCTAGGATTCAGTTTCAGAGTTTCGTCCAGGGATAATCTAAAAGTCCTAAGGACTGGGTTCCTATCTTTATACTAAAGATAGGGGTTGGACTACTCTGTGGCCCCACCTATGGGTGGGTCAGGGCAGAGGGTGGCTACACCCTTTCCCTTTGTCCAGTTCGCGCCAAAGCAGGGGCTGCAAGCCCTGATCCGGTTTGAACTGGGGTATGCACAGGGACACCAAATGTGCCCCCAGTGCAGGACTTCAAAGCACCCGAAAGTGCTCCCGTCCAGCCCCAATACACATTATCCTGTCTGGGGAGGTGGTCACACCTCCCTGGGACAGGAAACCTATTGTCCAGGCCTCCCCTGCCGGAGTTTCGTCCAGCAGCAGGAGGCCAGACTCGTGTCTGTGGCAGCAGCATCCATTTTGTGATGCCAGGGCTCTGGAAAGAAGTTACCGGACTAGTCAGAGTTAACATGTCTTTCCATCTAGAAGGGTGGAATGCTACCCCCGCCACCAGCATTGGCGGGGGGGGTAGTATTCCAAGATGTTTGACACCAAACACGACATGTTTAGGTGCAGCCATTCCAAAGTTAGCATTTTACCGCGAGGATATAATGCGCTTAAGAGTATATGGTCAGGCTGCACTACAAACAGCATCAGAGATGGTCTCCGAACGCTGCAGAGGGGCCCTGCTCATGCAGGGGCACCCTCTCACATAGGAACCATGCACTCTGCCTTTAGGATTGATAAGGCCTGCCTTAGGAGTGACTTATAGGTTTATATGTGTGTATGTATTTAGTGACATAGGTAACCTATATCACAGTAAGGGGTGCATGCACCACCTTACCCAGGCTGCAGTAGCAGACCTGTGGTGTCAGTTTGGATGGCCTTCCAGGGGTGGCATAATACATGCTGCAGCCCCTGGCAGGTCCTCTGAGGTACCTATGCCCTTGGTACATAGTATACCATATACTAGGGACTTATAAGGGCACTCCAGATCCCAATCAGTGATGTGCCTAAGGCACATGGAAACCTTTTTACAGAGAAAGCAGATAGACTGGGGCCCTGAATAGCAGGATCCCAGTCCAACTAAGTCATAAACCAGCAAAACACCATAAAAAAAGTGGGGGCAACCATATAGTCAGATTCCACCTTCCTACACAAGGTGTCCACTTTAACTAGTGAACAGCATATACCAGGCCAACTTCTCACATGTGGGAACTATTCGTGATACATTGCCATGTCTGAAGATGATGTGCAGTGTGCACTGAACTCTTTTTGCTGTGTACATCTTCACCTTCCTGATAATTGCTGAGCCCAGCACAGCTCATCCCTCACGTTTGTCAATAATGCTCCTGCCAGTGAGCGAATGTGGAAGGAAAATGGTCATCAGCGTGGGAAATTCTCACCTGGGCTCAAATACACACCCTCAAGAGTCTCTGGCGTCCGGAGATGCCCGCCAGTCTCCCAAACAATTCCCACCAGAGGTGCAGGAGACAGGGGTCCAATTACGCCGACCGGGCTCCCACTCTGTTCTCACCAGTGTCTGCAGTGAAATGACCATTCCCTCACGATAGACAGATGTGCAAAAACGCCTGTCGGGCTCTCAGCCCGTTACCACCAGAGGCTCGTGAGTCCGATGACGCTGACCAGGCTAGTCCCGCATCTCTCGTCAGAGGCCTGTGACTCGGCAGTTGTCAGAGTGGTAGAGATGCAGAAAATGGTGCCTGATGTCAACAAGCAACTTCCTCCAGCAAGACACGCACATGTGCTTATGCATGGTCCATCAGGTAGGCAAAACAGATAACAGCAGACAAAAGCCATGATTTGTTTTGTTTTGCATAACCTCCCCTCAAGCAGTAAATTTGGCATCTCGTTGGAAGGCCTTTCATCATTATCTGCGTCGCCATCTTTTGTCAATCTGGGATCAGCACCCAGACACTAAGCAATGCGATCTTTTCACCACATACTGTTACATTTTACACTCCCTTGAAAAATCCCAGCCAGTTGTCTACTTTCTGTCTCTGGTTCTTTTACTTTAAGGTTTCAAATACAAACACTTTACAGGCGCAGTTTTACCTGCAAAGCGACTCTTAAATTCAACAAAGTGTAAAATATGTTGCCAATGTGCCCACAATATTTTTAGCCGATTGGAGCACGCATTTTCTATGTATTTATCGTGCTTTGTACTGTTTAACAGTGCAGTGCTAGTAAATATATGAATCACACGTGGGGCACATCCCTTGTTCAAGCCACGCATTTGCAATGCAATAGGTCTCGCATTCGCGAGAGTTTAAGCTATTGGCATTGTAAATGACAATGCGTTTTATGTATCAGTTTTAAAAGCAACACATAAATAAAATGCATTGTCATTTGCAATGCCAATAGCTCAAACTCTCATAAATGCGAGACCTAGTGCATTGCAAATGCTTGTTCTCTCTGAGACTCATATGAATACGTGGAGAGGGAAATCCAGCACAGCGGGATCAGAAGACCTAATGCCACCAGTTTCTGTGTAGGGCATAGGTCAAAGATTGCATTAAGAAGATAATATATTGTTTTAGCATGGGCAGTAGCAATTGCCATTACCCCCTAAACAGTGATTGCCACATTGATACATGTGTACCACACATTCCATTCAAATGAGACCTCTTTTTCCCAACTCTTCTAGCAGTTCTGTTTGGGTGCAAATCCTCCAACAGAATGCACAGAGTCCATGGAAAGATGCCAACTGACCAGGATAAGCGATATAGGGGGCTTTTCTAATGGCATTACCTAACCCACCTACTAAACTACATTGTGCAAAATAAAAGCATTTTAAAATGTCTTTGGGCTCAAGTACCATCAAATAATTCACTCATGATGTCATGTAATGCCCCGGACACAGGGGCAGTCAAAAAGGCATGCACAAAATTAGAACACTGCTCTATGCAACTAACAGTGGTGATGCAAGAGAGTACTTGTGTATTTTTTTGGATGGTAAGCTGTCTTATAGTCAGACGCCAATAACCAGCAGGTACAATAAAAGAAACAAGCTCACTAATCTTTGGCAGGATTAAAGGACAAACTACATATATTATTCAGCTGCCTGAGTCCACACACAGCTTGAACTCTCTGTTTTTCCTGCGAGCAACAACAACTGGGCTCAACCACAAAAAGGATTAGATTGGTTTGATACTCTTTTCCACATACATGCTTTCCAGAATTTGGCCATTCCTGATTGCGCTAATGGACGTTCTTCGTACTTTATTTGTGATAAGAACAGTTTACTTCAGCCTTATCCAAAGAAGGAAACCTGTAAACTCCCATAACCTAACATCAAAATGCCTTTTGAAATCCGATAGGATTCTCTGCAAAGCCTCCTCTTTATTACCCTGCAGTATTTGTTTCTCGAGACTTGGTTTTCAAAACATTACTGAGATCATCCTGGTGCTGCTGCCCAATAATTGCACACTACCCTTGGGGCTGTACATCATATCTTCTGTTCCTCACCCCTTAAACAATATCCTTTCTCAGAAATAACTAAGAGCCTTTCTGACAACTGAGAACCAAAGGTGTTATATCTGGTGACTCCAAACTTTTCCCTTTTCACTGTATATCAAACAGAGTTTCCACCAAAATAGTGATACTTGTACTTGAATCAAGCACCATACTGAGTGCTCATCCCGACACACACCATGCCAGAAACACCAGCACTGCTCACCCACTGCTTTCACACAACACCAGCTCCAGGCAAGTGGCTCCCTGCTGAAACCTGCAAGTTTCACTCCATATACACTGGGCCTTATTATGAGAAGAGTCGCATAGCTGCTTGAAAACAGCGATGCAACACTTATCAGTGCGCCCTGCTTGTGACTCCATGGATGCGCCATGTCGCAAGGATTTACAGATACATCAGTATTCCTGACGTATCTGTAGGCGCAAAAGTGGCGCATTGCTGGGGTGTGTCTGAAAACAGACGCAACTCCAGCAATGTGTCCTTTCACATGGGAAAAGCCCCATGTGAAAGGGCCTGCGTCACTCCTCACGCCTGCTGTGAGGCAGGCGTAAGGATTTGACGATGTGGCATCCTAGAAGTGTCACAGGTATAATGTATCGCAGGGGTTTACAAAGTGACGCATCTGTCTAGATGCTTCACTTTGTGAATATGGTGCAGTGTGGCAAATTTTTTACGCCGCAGCAGCATCACAAAAAGTGACGCAATGGCGGCGTAAGGGCCTCATAAATAAGGCCCTCCATCTAGAAGACAATTCAGTCAGGCAGCACAGCTCAAGCTTGTACAGCTGAAGATGACAAATGTGACAACGGCTGGATTGATAGGCACATAGACTAATGAGGAATACGGGGCCATCAACTCAAATACATCATCAGCACAAACACCTTTTTCTCAGTGTTAGACAAAAGAGACTGCTGGATGGATTCATTCACTATCATAGGGTTGTATGCACAATGTTAGGCATTTGCCTTGATGTCCAGTTGACACAAGAAGACATCTCAGAAGGCAGGTAACAGAGGTTTATTCAGAGTTGTACTTAACAGATCTTTCCTAAACCAGGGCCTCCAACTTGTGGGTCCTGGGAGCTAACAAGAAACATTTAACTCATCTTCTCACAATCAAGACATAGACCCATTCCACAGAGACTCACACATTGGTAGAATACCACAGAATGGTACAGCCAATGCCATATCAAGAACAAAATTAGAGCAGTTTCCTAAAGAAAAACCTTCACCACTTCACCACTTATACTACTAAAGAGTTATGGATCGAACAGGCATCATCTCACTATGGATATCTTGTCACCTCTGGAAATGTTGGGGCAATTGAATATAGAATGAGAAACATGCTGTATCAGACTGAGAGGAATACCTACTAAGGAAGGTCAACATTTGTATCCATGTGCAAAACAAATTTAAGAGAGAGGTTCTTAAGGTGGGAACCTTACAGTTTTATACGAGGACCTTGCAGAAGGTAAATGATGATTAATCTAATTACAAAATGCTTCTGGTTGGCTTTCACAAATGAGTAATGTGGAAGACTGAACTGGGGTTTGTGGATGTAAAATCATTTCCATAGATATCGAGTGGATTCTTCCTACGATTGCCAGCACGTAAGGCACCATGGCGTATGATGTTCTTGAATGTTACTTCCTATTTGAAATGTAGACTACATTTCTGCTAGTGACTTTATTGCCCTAAATCGCTCATTTGAGTGTGTTAGGAATAGCCTGTCTTCTGCAATGAATTTGACTCTGATTTACATTTTTTATAGAGGCATATCGCCTTCATTGAATTGTTTAAATTTTAGCAGGTATCAGTAGTACTTATGAGCTATGGAACTCAATTCTAGAAGCTTATTGAAGGTGGAGTTAGTTTTGTCTTCTATTTTCCAGCCCCATTCAGATGAAAAGAACCAATAAAATAGTGCTTTGAAATGCTTTCCTAAGCAACATCAGGATACTTGGACAGGGTTTTTGGAGGAGCAGAATCCTGTACGATCATGCAACAGATTCCGTCATTGTGATTTCTCCATTCTTCTCGTTGCAAGCCTGCTGTCCGCCATGTTCTTCTACAAAGGTACTACCAAGTCCAACATCCATCACTACAGACATGATGATACTACATCAGCAATTTCACAGTGAATTGGCTTGTAGAAAGCTAAAAATACATAGAAACCAAAAGGAAAACATTTCTCGATTACCAAATATGAGTATCCTGATAAATCCACACCTCTCATCTTCTTGGAAAGGAAATTGTTTTAAGTGTATAGTTACTGTCAGGGAGCTGCAGACCCCTTACCTTAAATGTTAGAGAGGAAAGTACTGGAGAATGTGGCCTGGAATCCCAATAACTACTACTATTCCTCCATGTGCCCAGAGAGATTGCTGTCTGGGTAGAGTATCTCATGTTGAAGTTGTGTCTATGATACAACGTGGGCCAGTGCGGCGATAGAGTCATATTTGTTTCCATATTTGGTAGATAGGTTGCGACCTGAGTGCTGCCAGTGATACAGAGGAGCAGGCTTCTGCAGGTACTGAACTACACACTGTCACTTATATGAATAATGAATCGCTTGTATATACCAGATGAGACTTTTTGGGATTAGTCGTTGTTGGGTTGTTACTAAGAAGAAGCTAGATGAAGGTGGTTCAAATGAGCCTGAGGGCTCAAGAGATCATTAACAAAGCCAGTATGAGCATGCAAGGTAAATAATTATCGCTATGCTGAAGCATAAATAGCATTATGGAAAAAATAATGTACATGCTAAAGAGCCATACATTATTCTGCAAACCACTTGCAGACCATGTCTATATAAGCGGAAGGTCTGCTTAGTAGCATGGCCTTTTAACATTGAAACATTGCTCTTGTTTAGTTGATCCCTGTTGTGCTGTTCTGCCTGCTCAGTTGGAGTGCCTGCTGGAGGAGTTGAAACTCAATGGAAAACCATTTATGAGTTATGGCCAGCGCAATGGGTTATTTGACTGGCCGCTGCCAGGCAACCAGATTTTATTTCCGCGAAAGCATTATAGGTTCAAGCTTCCTTTTTAACTGAGCCTGAGACTCTTGTTAGCACATATGCATTATTTATTTTACTATCTATTTTAATTTAGGCCCAGGCAAAAATTCTGTGGTATTTGTTTTAAAGGAAGAGCAACCTGAAGGTCTGTCACAAAATGACTTGGGAAGTAATCCTCTTCCCAGTTTAATTTGGTACATGTCTCTTTGTAATCAGTAGGGTGTTCCATCAGCTACCTTGCATATAGTTCCTTAATAATTCAATTGAATAGTTTTTGGGCGTTCCTGCCCAGTCTAAATCCCAGGCTGAGAAACCATTCGCTTATTAGATGTTGGGAGTCCCAGCAAAGATGCCTTTGGGTAAAAGGGATGAAAGGGGATCTCATGCCAGCTCAAACTGGTTTAGTAGGAATGAACTGGTGAATATGCACTGGTTCCCGACTGACACTCTTAATTGGTGAGAATGCACATGGTCACAAGCTGATCGCTCCTGTGAGTGAGGGTAAAGAATCGCGGGTTGAGTTTTCATTGAGAGAGGGACATTAGGGGATCCAAGGTCGAGCTTCAACCGGATGAGGTTGAGTAGGAGATCTCATCTTTTGCTGTTATTGGGTTAAATGTCGTAGGTGGTTCCAGGCTAAGCTCCCTCTCAGCGAATGAAAACTGACGTCCTAGACTGAGAGACCTTTACTCCACCACACTTGAGATCTCCTCCACCTGGTATGAGATGCCTTCCCCCTCGACAGTGTATTCCCCCACCTGGTATGTGATGTCCACTTCTCCAACTGTATACTCTCCCACTTGATAGGAGACATCTGTCCCCTCTATTGCAGATCCCCCCACCTGGTATGAGATGTCCACTCCATCAACTATGTACCCACCTACCTGGTATGACATACCCTCACCCTTCACTGCAGACCCCCCCACCTGATATGAGATGTCCCCTCCATCGACTGTGTAACCTCCTACCTTGTATGAGCTGTCTGCTCCCTCTAGTGTGCACTCACCAATCTGGTATGAAATGTCTCCTCCCTCTACAGTAGTGTCTCCCACCTGGTATGACACACTCCCTCCATCTATTGTATACCCCTCCACCTGATATGAAATACTTTCTCCTTCTGTTGTAGTCTCCCCCACCTGGTATGAGATATCTACTCCATCAAGTGTGTAGCCTTCTACTTGGTATGTGATATCTGCACCCTCTACAGTAGACTCTACCACCTCGTATGAAATGTCCACTCCCTCTACTGCGGTATCCCCCACCTGGTAAGAAATTTCTGTCCCCTCTATGGTGTACCCTCCCAACTTTAATGAAATATCTGCCCCCTCTTTGGTATACTCACCAGCTTGGTTTGATATGTCCACCACATTACCTGTGTACTCCCCTGTCTGATATGTGATGTCTGCCCCCTCTGTTGTGGATTCCACGATTTGGTATGAGATGTCAACCCCTTCTACTGTAGACTCAACATCCTGTCGTAAGACTTCCACCCCCTCTACTGCAGACTCACCTACCTGGTATGAGAAATCTAGCCCCGTGACTGTGGACTCCTCAACCTGGTATGAGATACCTGCTCCCTCAACTTTGGATTTTTCCAACTGGCATGATATATCCACCCCCTCAGCTGTAGATGCCACCATCTGATATGAGAAGTCTCCCTCAATAGTAGAATCTCCCACCTGGTATGATATTTCTACCCCGTCAACTGTGGAGTCCTCTACCTCATATAAAATGTCCACCCCCTCAACTGAGGATTCTCCCAACTGGTATGAAATGTCCACCCCCTTGACAGTGGCTTCCCCCACCTGGTATGGAATGTCCACCTCCTCAACTGTGGATGCCCCCGCCTGGTATGTGATGTCCACCCCCTCAATTGTGGATTCCCCCATCTTGTATGAGATGCCCACCCCATTGTCTGCGGACTGCTGTAGCTGATATGAGATGTCCACCACCTCAACCGTGGGCTTCGCCACCTGGTATGAGATTCCCATTCCCTCAGCTGTGGACTCCTGCACTTGGTATAAGGAATCCACTTTCACTGCTCTAGATTGTTCCACCTGGAATGAGATGTCCACCTCTGCCACTTTTGGCTTTAACACTTGTAACGAGAGATCCTCCTCCTTCTCAACGAGCATCTTCCTTTGGCATGAGCTCTCCCCATCCACCTCCTTCCTCTCCTTCTCTCTGGACTGTAGCACAACCTGCAAACAAAACAGTGAATAACATGAAGGTTGAATGTGAGCAAACAGGGTGTGATCCCAGAATCCTCAGATCCCTCTCCTACCAACACCATAAGTGTGGTCCGTGGTGTCCTCCCAACCTAAGACTAGAGCTTTCTATCTGTCTCTCAAATACTGGAGTTTGTGACACAAACTTGCATGGCATCTGGTTATCTGTGAACATTGTAGGTCTCTTTGAAAAGAGATCTTTATGCAATTTCTCCATTCTTTATGTAAGCCCTTACACAGTAATATGTAGGGCAATTCTCCATATATTCAATCATCCCTTGATATTGCATGAAGGGTACCTCCTCCAGCAGCATAGGGCCCATGTACACTGACAGGTAAGGTATCTCTCCTTATCTGCCCATCCTAGGGGCCTTGTCTCTGATATACAGGGCATCTATCCCTGTGTGTCTATTTTGTGGCCCCAGCACATTTCTTCCTACATCCTAGGGGCTTCAGATATGAGCCTCTGTTCCTCCCTGCCTATCACACAGCCTCTGAAAACTGGCATGTAGGGTATTTCTACCTCTTCATAGCATCTCTTCATTCCTCTAGGGACATCTGAACAGTGAGATGTAGTGTCTCCCAGTGTTATATAGGTGTAAATTGTCTGTCTCTGCAATACTTTATCTTCTTTCAACCCATATGTCGGAGTCTCATTCCAGCTTTCAAATTTAACCTGCCCCTAACTCCTAACACCAACCAGGTTAGTATACCTTTTCCACCTAACCCTTTGTGTTACTATGTATTCCTCCTCACCCCTCCACCCGTGGCCCTAAAGCCCTCTATTTTAGAACATCCCTGTCTCACCTCTGCCCCTATAACTTAACCTTTCCATGTTATTACATCCCTTCCATTGCAGACTCTGTTCCTACATGTTAATAAAGCAATGACACTCTTGGCCATGTCATGTCCTAAATCCATCATGGTACTACATTCTACCTCAAGGCTGTCCCTCAGTCCCGAAAGCCCTCAGTTCCATGTGTTTTAACTGTAAAATGTTTTTGTAATAAATTCACATTCAAATTTTTTTTTATACTTTGCTCAGCTTTCAGTGTCTGAAATTGATATTTTTGTTCTTTTACCTGTAATAATGTCTACATTATTTCAAACGTTTTTAAAATAAAGAAGCTGCTGTTTATAGCACACGGCACAGACCTCAGTGACTGCTCTAGCACCTGCTCCCTACTTCTCTTTCTACTTCTCTCTGCTCTTATTCTTCTCCATCCCGTGACGGCCTCTGTTATACTCTCCTGCATCATTTCACCATGGCCATTTAAGAGATATGTCTACCTGCTGGCAACTTGGCCCTATATGGCAGGAGGAGAGAGGAAGTTTGCATGTCAGTAGGCCAGGAATGTGTGCCCTGTCTCTTCTAGGATCACACTTTGTCTCCTGCCTCAATGATAGTCGTGCCATGTCCGCGCGACGGACGTCTTCTTTCTTCCACTGCAACACAGCCACCAGGAAACTCCCTTGACCAATCCTGGTACTGCTCTCATGCTGCATGAGAGCAGCGCCCTGATTGGAGGGAGCGGCCTCACTCAGCGCTCCACAGCGCTCTGGAGGCTTGCACTTGCTGTAACCCAGCTGTCTTAAGACCGCTGCATTAGAGATGTTAAAAGTGCGCATGTGTGGCTGCCCGTCACAAGAAGGCCAGCAAAAATGACATGCGCACTTTAAACAGTGCATTGACAGCCCACCCTCCTCCCTGATGATGTCACTCAGAAGTCCCTGCCCCATCCTGACGCTCTGTTCGGGATGGGGGATGAAAAACAAAATGGTAGTGAATTACCATTTTATTTTTCATCTCTGGGGGCTTTGGGGGTAATTTAAGTGGGGCAACGCCCCTCCGCTCCAACGGAGAAGCCACCCCTGTTCCCTGAAGAGGGATTGTCTTTAGTTTGGGATCGAGACGACAGCTTGCTCCAGAGCCATCCTCCTCTTTACTGACACATTGACATTCATGCTCCCCCTCTTGCTCTTTGGTTATAGACCTAGGGAAAGAGGGGCAGAGTACTGATTCTTATAGAGGTGGTGACAAAGCAGTGGAAGAGCACTTTTTGGCCAATAAATTTACACTACAAATATAATTGATCAATTATTTACCAGTGATTTTGACTACATGAATTCTCCCTTCCTCATCCAAATTCTTACTTTTGTGAGTTATAGGCGCCCCCCTAACTTAGCGCATCCATTTTCAAGTTTCTTTCTTTGTCTTCAATACTGGCTCAGTCCTACCCCACCCCTCAACAGACCCGAAAGGGCATTTCTTCCCTTCTCACTTCTAATTCAGTATTTAACAAGAGCCTGAAATGTAGACCAGATATTTGATGAAAGGCAGATGGGGCAGGGAAGTAACTTAAGTACTAGGATGAAGAATGGAGAATCCTTTGATGCAGGTGCCGCAACCACCTTTAAGTTGGCTCTTGTCACCCTGCACATTAGGGAAAAAGCTATTTGTAATCCTACACTACTAGTAAAGATGATCACAGCGAGTAAAACTAAGAAAGGACTACACCTTTCATGAGATACGTGGGAGCAACCCCACATTACCTGTATGTCCCTCATCTTCAACCCAGTCAATAACCATGAGTATTGTCACCAATCTCGAGACAGGAAACAAAACAGGAAATGCTTTTGCTAACTGAGCCACCCTGAGGTTGGTGCTGGGCTTAAACCTCCAACGTGTATTAGAGTTTCTTTTCCTGCTGGGCTTGGAGAGAACTCTATTAACACCGAGGGAGCTCCACGCTCTGGGGACTTTTAGGAAGAGATCCCTGAGCTTAAAATCTTCAAGTTTGCGCACTGTATTAGGTGGTAAAGCACACCATATGGAGTAAGCTGTTGCCTTTCATATAATACTCTAGTTTACATTACAGAAACCAAGGTTAGTGTTTTCATATCTGAGTTGATGTTTTCGTTCAATTTGTACAGATGCATTGAGATGGTGTTCGGGCATTGTAACAGGCATCGCATCTTAGGGGAATTCACTCTGTGCATGTGTAATGTTTCAGAGAGAGTGTCTTTTCACCATGCATGCATTCTGAGTTGAGCGCAAAGCAGCGACTACAGAGTAGTAGGTCCATATGGCAGTTGGATGGCAGTTGCTTCCAGGTTTGCGCTACTGCAGAAGGAGTGAGTGCAGTTCCATTGTGCATAGCTGTGAGTTGCTATATTTATTTTCTTAATTCTGATGACATTTTATTCTTAATTCCAGATTGCCATGTATGGGGAAACATTCTCAAAAAAGCAATTGCTCTCCTTCCTTATATTCGTGTGACAGCAGATCGAGATCCCCTCATCCACCTCTCACCTGAGAAGAATAAATCCTCGGATGAGAGAATAAGTAAGCCGAATTTGGAGACATTGGTTTCTCTAAAAAAGGAGAAAGGGGATGTGTGGGAAGGAGTAGGACAAGAAAGTATTTATTGTGATCTTTTGATTTCAGGCCTATCAGATGGATCCACTTCCCCTTCACTAAATTATAGATCCTAAAGGGAAGTATATTTCTAAAGATATATTACCTGAATTATTGTGTCACATCAAGGAGAACATGGGTTTCCCAGAAGAAAAGGTGGCCAGTTCGTCCAAGGGTACAATCCTAAGGCAGTTTAAAAAAAAACTGCTGGCTGTGGAGTTCCTATTCATCAATTTGTTTTGTATGAGGTGCTTAATGAGTGGAAGGATCCAGACAAGAATAACGTACCGAAGTTTATGGCAAAGCTTTATCCTCAGGAAGATAACCTTCCTGATTCAATCCTTGTAGACTCGGTTGTTGCCAGTCTTGTTGGGTGATCCTCAATGGCAGGCGAAAATATCTTAAAGTAGCTGGAAAATAAGAAAGCGGATACAACTTTAAAGAAGGTTTATTCTGGTTCTCATTTGGCCCTCTACTCTAGTATTTATGGTGTCTATACTGCGCAGTACTTACGTGTGGATTTTAAAGAGCTATTTAAATGTATGCAGGAGGGTGTGCAATGTTCGGATATTTTGGAGAAAATGCAAAAACAAGTTGAGTTGCTCTCAGATTTCGATGCATCCAGAGCCTGAGCCTTGGCATGTGGTGCTTCAATTGCAGCTTGCAGAAACCTTTTCCTGAAGGACTGGAATACAGACTCTGCACAAACAGCAGCGAGTCTTAGAATGCCATTCAAGAGAAAAAGGGTATTTGGTTTAGAACTTGAAGAAAAACTGCTCAAACTTTTTAAGGGCAAGAAATACTCTTATTCCTTTTGGAAAGAACAAATTAAATCTTACTTTCAAGTTAAGAACAAACCTTTCACACAGCCCTCCAGAAGACAACAGAAGATGGAAGGAGGTCTAAGCTTTCGCCTTCAAATTCCAAAAAGAAATAGAAAGAAGACCTTTTAAATCAAAATCAGTGCTCCTGACTATGCAGAGGATGAGGAAGGAAGTGGACCCAAAATCGCATTGGAGGCAGGATTCATTACTTCCTGGACATGTAGGAGAAATCCACGACAGACAAGTGAGTATTAAACATCATTTAGAGGGGCTACAAACTAGAGTTTCTGTCACCTCCAACATCTTCAGGGACCATTCGTATGGCATTACCAAAGACTCATGAGAAAAGGAAGGCATTGCAGACTCTTCTTCAAAACAAGGCAATTGTTCTGGTAATTGATCCGGTTCAAAAGGGGAAAGAAATACAAAGTGTCTACTCTATTGTCTTTCAGGTTCTGAAGCTAAACAGGGGCTTTTGGGTTATGATAGACTTAAAAATCCTGAACAAGTCAGTAATAAAGATCCCATTCAAAATGGATACCCTCCAGAGAATTATTCCCCTGATCCAGAAGGATTATCTATAGGTGATGTTGGATTTATTGGATGATTATCTCCATGTACGTATGTTCAAAAGTCATTATAAATCTGGATATGTTTCTGCTTAGAAACAACATTGGCAATACAGAGTCTTCCATTTGGCCTAAGATCATCTTTGAGAGCCTTCACAAAAATGGTAGCCCCAATTGTGGCTTATCTACATCTCCAAGGAATCTCGATATTCCTGAACTGGACAATCAGTTGATTCAAGCCCCCTTGTTTCAAACACTGAATCTCTATCTAGGAAAGACTATAAATAACTATGTCAAACCCGCATGGTTTTCTTCTCAGTCTTTCCAAATCCCAATTACAATCAACACAGGATCTTGTTTTCATAGGCGGAAAGTTGAATACTCAACAGGCCAGAGTATTCCTCCCGGAAGAAAGGATCTGTCACATCTAGAGCTTAGTAAAGTCTCTGATGTCTCTCAAGGAAATGGATGCCTCAGTGTTCACTTTTCTATTGGTGAGACTTCACTTGAGGCCTTCATTATGGCACCTCCACAGGCATGGAGAACCACCAGCAACAAACTTGGAGAGGAAAACTCCTGTTACTGTCAAGATCAAGGAAGACCTTCAATGGTGGCTGGAGTCAGACAGTCTATCCAGAGGAGTCTTGATGCACCCAGATCCTCCTCAAATTTCAACAACAAATGTGAGCACTCTAGGCTGTGGTGCTATTCTGGGACTCTGTCAGTCCAGGCAAAGTGGAGTTGGACAGAAGCATTGAAGTTGTCAAATTGGAGAGAGTTGACTGCGGTTACCAGGGCTCTTCATCACTTCAAAATGCATCTCTATCTCCCATGTCCTTGTAAGGTCTGACAACATGGTCACAGTGACCTATATCAACCACCAAGGCAGCACTCACTCACACAATCATTGAACAGAGTCGCTTGCTCCTTGGCATCTTGGGCGAAGAAGCATCTTCTCTCAACTCCTGCAGTCCGCATCAAGAGTCTGGACAACATAGAGGCAGATCTCTTGAGCACAAAATGTTCCTCTTCTCAGAACCTGAATCTTTACAGAACAATATTTCAACAAATTTGCAAGAAATTTTGAACCACTTATCTTCATCTTTTTGCATCCAGATCGAACACTCTTCTTCCAAAGGTTTGCCCTTGGTTTCCGGATCAAAAACCATGGGGAGTGAATGCTCTTTCAATCAAATGGCCAAAAAGCTGATCTTTGTATGTCCTCCATTCCCTCTGATTCAGAAATTATTATGGATGATTCAGCAGGAGAAAGTGGTAGTTCTCCCATTCTGGGCCAAGAGAACTTGGTTCCCGCTTCTCAGGTGATGACTCTTCAACCTCCTTGGGTTCTCCCTCATTTCCCATTTCCTCTAAGGGTATGCAACCCTCAACCTCCTTAGTACCTCACCCTATCGAATTGGAAGTTGAGAGGCTAAATCTCAAGAAGCAGGGTGTGTCTCTAAAAACTATTGATGTGGTTCAAGGATCAAGAAGATCCTCTATGGCTAAATCTGATTCAAGACACTGGTGGACGTTTGACTCATGATGTGGGTCTCACAATGTGTCTTCAGTTTCTTGTTCTGACTCATCTATTTTCTGAATGGTTTTGGAAAAATCTGTCTCTAGCTACTCTTAAAGTACAGTGGTGTGCCATTAACGCCTTTCATAACCCTGATTCTGTAATAAAAGAAGCAGAAGGTGTAGTATTTACAATGTTTAAAGGTTTTGCTATATCTCGGCCTTTTTCTCATCCCCTTGTTCCACCTTCGGATCTTCCTCTGGTACTGAAAACTTAGCAAAATCCTCCTTTTGGTCCTTTAGACAAAGTCAATCTAAAATTTCTCACTTAGAAAGTTTTCTTTTTGGTGGCGGTTACTTCTGCTCGAAGTTTGAGGGATCATTATGCTTTGTTGTGTCAACCTCCCTTTTTAACTTTCTTGGAGGATGCAGTAGTTTTAAAGCTGGACCCTTTCTTTTTATCTAAGATCATTTCTAAATTTCACTCTTCCCAAGAACTTATCTACCTCATTTCTGTCCTTCACCTTCTTCTAAAGAGGAAATAATTTGAATTTACTGGATTTTTAGAGAGCTGTGTCCAATTATCTTAACAGACCCAACATGCTCAGAAAAACAGACTGGTTATTCGGTACATATATCATTCATGGAAAATGTAAGAAGGTGTCCAAAATAACCTTGAGTCAATGGATAAAAGAGATGATTCTGTTCTTGTATCAGAAGGTTCGAGAAAAAGTTTAAGTCCGCTCAACAAGAAGTATTGCATATTCTTGGGCAGAATTTCATGGTGTTGCCCTAGACGAAATTTGGAGAGCTGAACCTGGGCACAAGAGCATACATTTGTAAAGCATTATAGATTACAAAATGTTAAGAAACATTGATAAGAATTTTGGAACAGCGGTTTTATAGTCTGTGGATCTGTAGTTACTTCTATAGTCTGGGATGTACAATTGTGATATTTGCAATAAAATCACAGGGGCTTCCCTTATATCTGTTCATGTATTTGTTATTATTGTCAAAGGCCTTGGACTTAGGTATACCTTATGGTTAATGACTGGGTTGAGGACAATGGACATAGATGTAATGCACCATTTACTTAACAGTAATCTACATTACTCTTACTCCTTCTCGACCTGGTCATTACATACCACCCACCCTCCCTGACATCCGGGCCTTTTACAAAGCTTTGGATTACAGGATCTACTGGTGGTATGCTGTTCTATAATAGCACTCAGCTGAGGGTGGGTGGGGCTAGTGAAAGCATTTCCTGTTTTGTTTCCTGTCTCGAGATTGGTGACTAACCTCATGGTCAATGACGTGGTCGAGCATGAGAAGCACTAAGAGTAATAAAGATTACCGTAAGTAATTGGAGCATTTCATAGTGTGCTGGCTGTGCAGCGCCTTCTTCCTTTTTTTAAATAAAGATAAAATCTTTCTCCTGAGCCTAGCTATTCTTTGTTAATCACTGTTTTAGTTCTTTGTTAGGTTTACTACCGGGGGTCATCTTGCTAGTGATGTGGGATTGCATATTGCTTTTTTCCCCATTTGCAAGGTGGTTAGTGCCTACTTAAAGGTGGTTGTAGCACCTTCATCACAGGATGGGTTGAGTTTTTCCTGAGCTGGTGAACACCTTCTATCTCGTGAGTTACTGAAAATATCCCGAACTGCAATTACCAGAATGCAAAGCGGGACATTTGCTTATATGCCACCAGTGTGCTTCCTTCCCTTCCTCCAGAATTGTTTACATATGGTCAGTTGCATCAAAGGCAATTACGCCTGCATCTGTCTAAGCCCTAGCTGCATGTTTGGTGGCACACTATACCAAGCACCTTCGTAAAGAGAAGATCACCTTTTCTTCACAGGAATTGTTCAACCTACATGGTAAGTGTAGGAATAACGCCAAAAAGTGCCACTCATGATTATCTGGTCGCGCTGGGCAAGGAGAAAGTCACAAGTTCGGACCGGGCCGCCATGGACCGCGGGTCAGATACAGAGACCAGGTTCATCCCACTAAAGAGTTACCTTCCTAGTCTGCACGAGGAGCCTCTATTTGCGTTGGCAGAAGACATAACAAGTTTGTTGTAAGCCCGAGGAGCAGGTCGGACGTTGCGTACAGTTGTGGTTTGGGTCAAAGAGCTGGTTGTCGCTGGAGCTTCACTTTGGTCAACACGAACTGTTGCTGTTAGCAGGACATGCAGGACTTGCTGATGCCTCACGTTGGCTGTGGTGGCAGGTGGTTGTTTCTTGGCACGAAGAAGTTACTTTGCCATTGCGAGGAGCCCAAAACATCTGTATCTTCAACATGAGTTCAGTAGTACACTTTGATGCTAGCCAAGGGTTTAGGATCTGGGGGGCACCTCTTGGAGATCAGAACTCACTCCAGCAGAGGCCAGTAGCAGGGCTCAGGAAGGTCCAGGCTGATCCAGTTGGTGCTGGTCTGCTGGGCAGTTGGAGGAAGGCTGCTTGAAGCTTGTTGTGTCCCTGTAGCTCAAACAGGTCAGCCATCAGTCACTTCTGGGGAGCCTGGATTTAAGGCAAGCAGGTCCAATCTTCTTTTCTCAGGCAGCAAGGCAGTATTCTTGTGAATCCTGCATGGGTCCAGGAGTGTTCTGAAGGTGCCACTTTTACCCCCAGTGCCAGCTTGTAGGATGGGGATGCCCCTTGGTCTAGCCTTCCCCTTTTCTTGATTTAGCTCCAAACTGTCTAGGGTAACAAAGGGCAGGCAGGCCAAGGTGTGAGCTGCATTTGTCAGTGGCAGGGCAGGCAGCTTCAGAGTTCAGGAAGGGGGTGTGCATGCATTGAGGCAGCACTTTGAAGCTCAGAAAGGGCTGAGTATGACCCCCAGGAAATCCTGATCAGTAGATCAATGCTCTGCCCCACCCCCAAGTCCCTTTTGTCCCCATGTCTGAAAGGAACCCCGAAAACACCACAGGAGTTCCTTTCACAGCCATGTGACCCTGAACACAGGCAGAAACACACATTTGGTTTAGGCAGAAAAAATGGCAACTTTCTAAAAGTAGGATTTCTAAATTAGTAACTTAAAATCTGACTTTAACACTAAAGAGAAGTTTAAATTACATTTAATTTGAGTGGAAACAGCAATTCACTGTGAGGACATGTAAAAATATAAATACACATGCCCTATTGTTTAAATACCATGCACCCGGCCCTATGAGCCTTTAGGGCCTACCTTAGGGGTGACTTAGTTACAAGTAATAAAAAAGGAAGGTTTAGGACTGGCAAAAGTTTTTTTTGCCCGGTCGAAATGGAAGTTTAAAACTACACTAGAGCCTGTAATGGCAGACCTGAGACATGTTTGAAAGAGCTACTTTAGTGGGTGCCAAAATGAGTGCTGCTGCCCCCTAGTAGCATTTAATGTACAGGCTCTGGGTACATGTAGTACCATTTACTAGGGACGTAATAGTATATTAAATGTACCAATTAGTTGCAGGCCAATTTTACAATGTTTTTGGGAGAGAAAACAAGCACTTTACTGCTGGTTAGCAGGGGTAAAGTGCAGAGTCCTAATGCCAACAAAAACAAGTTGAGCAAAACAAGGGAGCGAAGGCAAAAACTCTGTGGGAATACCACGCCATTTGATCTATCTCCTCTCTCAATATTGGGAGTTTATTGCTCTCTTATCTCTCTTAGCATTTTCAAGAGGCTTCACATATTTTTAATGGAGGTCAGATTAACTTACTACTGAATTCGGACTTTGATAAGATTTGTCGTGCTGGGACGTGGGCTTCTGATTCTACGTTTGTTCAGCACTACCGGGTTAATTGCGCTCTGGATGATCGTGTGAATTTTGGTTCTGGTGTAAACCCAACCTTCAGATTGTCCTACACGATGGTTTCAATACTGTGAGTTACCTTTGATTGGCTGACGTGGCCGGAGCATTGCAATAATTTTTATATCCACGTTGAAACTCACTTCCACTCCTCCCTCTGCTGAGTTAACCCTGAATCTATTATTTCTAAAGTTATCTTTACCCACACAACAACTTGGACCTATATACTGATATACTGGCCCCAGATGCTCAGACAGCCTGGCTTCCCTCTTTTTTTAACCTTACAGTAGAACTGGTGCTTCTATCTAGAATCACCATTGTGGGGGATTTTTATCTTTATGCAGAATTCCCAAATGATGCCACCTTCTTGAAACTAGCATCTCAGTTGTCGCTCCTAGGCTTGAATCAGATTGTCTCTATCCCCACTTACATGGCAAGGCACACGTTAGACCTAATTTCTTGTGAGAAAGGGTCTGTTGATAAATGTTTAACCTCTCTCATGAATGGTTGGATCATTACTTGATCTACTTTGGGGATGTGGCCCCATGAATTTCCCAGTTGGTTAAGCATGGAGACAAGCTTAGAGCCACATTTAGGGTAGCAATTTAAATCCACTTCAGCAGCAGATACCCATGCCAACTTTTTCTTTCAAAGGGGATCTGAAACAGCTGAGTCCTCTCTTATTCAGCTTAATAATAAACTCACCCTACTAACTGTTTCACATACCTTAACTCAAAACCGGTGACTTCACCAGCTGGCATATACGCCAACAGATGGTTGAACATAGAACTTAGATTGCTGCACCTACAAACCATGATGATCTGGCATTCTGGCATCCTTCGTTTGCAAAAAAGACCAAGAATCTTTAGGAAGAAAATTTTGCAGTGTCAGTCATCTGATGTCAAACTGATAATTTCTGAGCCTACTCACGCAAGTCGGATACCCGCTATTTCCCCAGCTGAGGCCATGACGGCACTTAATAACTAGGCCTGGCGGAACTGCACTAAGTGACCAAAAAACTCCAACGTGCTACGCGGAGTTCCGCAAGTGGCGGAGTGCATTAGGTTGCACCGTTCGCGCTGATTTTTAGCACCAGGTCTTTGTCCCGCACTGGAAACCCAACGCAAATGGCACCATGCGCAGAGCAAAAGGGCATTGCTTCTTTCTGCTGCTCGAGTAGATTTTCTACTCGAGTGGCAACTTCCTCAACGCGAGCTGTCATGACCATACATGATCGCCCTGCATTGAGAAATCTCGCTGGGAGGTGGTCTTGCGTTGGATTTTCCTCGCTCGCCAACTTAACGTTGGCGAGTGCAAGGGAGGAAAAAACTCCTCCGGGTGCTACGAGGAGCATGGAAATCTCAGCAAACTCAGCGAGCGGAGCGGAGTTCACCGCCCAGGCCTATTAATAACCTGAAATCAGGTTTGCCCGACAATCAGTGTCCACCAGTCACTTTAAAATATTTGTTCCCAGTTTTGGCCCCAATCTTATGTACAGCTATTAAATTATCCTTGGGAATGTGAACTGTCTGCTGCTCTACAAAAAGGATGTTCTCTCCCTGTAAGGAAATGCCTCTTTTTAAATGATCACCCCCAAAGTTTTGGACTGATGCTGCTGGTTTTTCAACTCTGAGGGGTATATTGACTAAGATTTAGAGCCATGTTTGTGTCACAAAAGTGACACAAATTGATGCAAGATATTTTCTTCTCAATTTACTTTCTAGCGTAAAACTTTTTTTCTCAATTTACTTTCCAGCGCAAAACTTGTTTTGCGCTGGAAATTCACTTGAGAGCAAAGCAGAGCAGTGCATAACGCTGCTTTGCATTACTTATCACTAAGGTGGCGTTCCATGGGTGGTGCATGGGCGAGCCCATGCAACCACCCATGGATTTTGTTATAAAACCCTATTTACTAAAAAAAAAAAAAAAAAATAGACAGGGTTTTGCAGCAAAAAATAACACCCATTTCAAATAGGTGCTATCAAGGAGAAATGCTTTTATTTCTTCTTTCTTTTCCGACTTTCCATGTGGGCTGCATTGTACAGCATTGTACAGCACACACACGAAATAGGAAAAGTTTGAAAATTAGTCTAAGCATTGTATTTTGTACTGGAAGTGTACCCTTTCAGTACAAAACCTATCCAAGACTCATGCAGACACCCACGCATTATGGTGCAAAGGTGTGTGTGTGCGTGGCACACGGCTGCCTGGGCTGGCACTTGGGAGAGGGGAGGAGAGTGCCATATCTCTGTAGAGATGGTGCTCTCCTGCTTTCTTCTTCTCACACAGCACAGCATTTGTGGCTCTGCGCTGCTTGAGAATATGGTAAATAGACCCCGTGAAAGTGCACTGAGGCCTACTAACCAGACCTCATTGTCAGTGTTCTAATCCCTTAAAATACATATGTTGAATTGGCTACCCCCAATTGGCATAAGCTGACTTACTTAAGGGTACCCAGGGTGTCAGTGTGTCCACCCAGGGCTACAGCACTGGTTTTGCCACCCTGTGGGTGACAAAGTACAAAATGGCTTCCAACCTGCCACGGCAGCCTGGAAGAGCAGTTTTTAACTGCTAGTTCCACTTTGCCATTTAAAACAATAGCAAAGCCTCCACTTCCTATAACAATATATGTAAGTCTGCCCTAAGGAAGGCCTACCGAGCCCTAAGTCAGGGAGCAGTAGATTATTAAGTAGGACATATGCTTTTAATATGTCCTTTAATATGTCCTGACATCACCACTTCCAAATTGTCGTTTTTGCTGTAGAAAAGTTAGTAGCTTGAGCTACCGGCTGACCCCATCAGCCCAGCTAACCTCTGAATGGGACTACTAAAATGGGTACTTCAAGGTATCAAAGTACTCGTGGCATTAAACCCGACTTCATGCCCAAGTCAAATTTAATATCACTTTTAAGGGAAGTCAACATTTACAAAGTTAGCCCTCTGTTGCCCAGTTTATTCAGTGGCCTCGCACAGCTGCTGGCTACCAGACAGCCTTCTGCTCTCCGGTGGAGTGGTGTGGAAGACTCCCAGGCTCAGGAATATAGAAGTCTGCTACAGAGAGAGGAGTTACCTCCTCCTTTCAGGAAGCCACTCAGGGTGTTGGCCGAAAAAGCGAACAATAAAGGAGAAGCCACCTTTGGTAGTCAAATGGCGATCACACTCCTGAAGAGTTGCCCATTTGTTCAGGTAGACAGGCTGGCGGTGGGAACAGAGAGGGGAGACCAGTGCCCAAACTGGTTTTCCCCTGGGCGTGTAGCCCACAGGTAGCCACACATCTAGGGTTGGCTACCAAGCTCCTAACATCCAACGAAGGATTCAGACATCTTGGGAGTGGGCAGAATAGTGCACTCTGGGATTGCTAGAATAGCTAGAAAGTCGTCACCAAGAGGGAGGGGACCTGGTAGTCCATTGGCTAGTGACTGCATCATCCCCCCAGGGACTTTCTGGGCATAAATATGGCACCCCTGGCACCCTGAACCTCAGATCATGCCAGAACTGGAGAGAGAACCAAAGAAGGACTGCCCTGCTGACCCCTGTACATGGCAATAGAGGCTGCACCGTCTGCTAGACTGCACCTGCCGCACCTTGGGCTAGTGAGGAGAAGATTGTGCCTGTGGCTCCTGGCTCATGGAAAAGTTGTTCCTGAGCCTCAGACCAAAGAAGTGACTCCAAGCATCAGTTGGCTGCCCCCCTGGAAAAAGCACCTGGGCCATCAAAGCTGAAGAAGCCCATTCCAGCAGGTCAGTTGTCACTTTCTGCGAATCACTGCTGACCGTCATTGGGTGCCCCAAGAGACCCCTTCTCAATGGCCAAAAGTTGCCCCCAAGTCTGCTTGACCTTGGAATGTCACCTGAATCCAGATTGGTCGCCCAAGAGAGACACCAATTTTCACCAAAGTATACTTTTTTGGACTGCCCTGTTTTCACTCAGAAATATTTCAAGTTCTGATCACCACTTAACGCCCCATCAGCTTGTCACTGGACGATCAATAAATATATCTGTTCCATCAACTAAGACCTAAATCTGACACTGAAATTTCTTCTGAAATTATGAAAGCAGAAATGTACCAGTATCTGTATAAGTTAACACGCACTGCAAAGTGTCTTTCTACTCAGGTATCCAAGCGGAAGGAGAAGGGCCCCATCGATCGTGAGCTCTGACCTATCCGTACACGAACACAGATCTTTGTCCGGAAAGCTGTCTGATGCTGGAAAGATCCAAAGTTTGAAGGACATTTTAAAGTCACAGACTCCTCACTAAGAGCTGAAGAATATGGATACATCGGAGCGACATCGGGGCCAACCCTGCACCACCTCAGCACTGACAATGAACAAAAGGAGGACAAATTATTCCCATTGACTGTCCAAGAAGAAGAAGACAGTGATCATTTGATGGTCTAAGGATTCTGCCGCTGCCGCAACACCCACAGCACAGAAGTGTCTTATGCGAAGTTATGTACTTGTATTTTGTTATTCTATATTATTGTCGGAGTGGCACTAGCAATGTTTAACTAGTTCGCTGTTATTTCTCATTGTGTTGATAAAAAGGCTTGTATTCCTCAAACTATTGAAGCTGCCCGTGCCACTATGTACCCCATATCCCAATGCACTTTTTCTGCTAGCACCCGAACTGAGGGAAATGGCCTCCCTAGTAGTGCAACGTCTTCCAATACCTCTGCCAGTAATATCAGCACCCCAAATACCCATGCTCACCCTGTGTCCTCATCCCCTTCCCCCGTTAAAAATTATACAGAATGGGACGGTACCCTTGATATCACACTATGTCCCCCATTATTGTCTCGCCTATGCAGAAATGTCCCAGCAGCCTGGCATCGTGATTTCCATATGTCCATCGTTCAGTCCCTCCTGCCACACCAGAATAATGATGAGTCAACAGGGGAGCATGGGGTCCATAATTCCCTACTAGAAAACATTTGGTAGAGCCAAATGACGATAGTAGGTAGGCAGAAGACTAACGAATACTGTTAGGTGGCTCATACATTACCCATGGAGTAGGCGCAGATAGACTGATTTTCCCTAGGGAAGTACCACCACACACTGTAAAATATCTCCTACACCTGTTCCACTACAGAATACAGGGGCAAGTTCAGATTATTGAGGCTAACATCTCTGAAGTGTTCATAAATAGCACAGTATGGGACCACACCCTAATAATGCACGAGGTTATCACTGACAATTCCAGAATAGAGGCGGAGGTAACAAAGATGCTCAAGATAGTAGTTCCTGATATCGACCTTAGTGTAGCTTTTGGTAGGAACAATGGGTTTATGATAACAAGATCACCATCAGACTGTAATGGCCCCACACCCTACCTTGCCCATGCCAAAATAGAACTTTTTACGCTTATTTGCACAAATTTACATCCATGACAAATGGAGTGCCCCAGGTTACTTGAGGTATAGAGCAGCATCCTTAGGGCCTCCTAGGGTAGTCTCAGATTTTGAAGATGGGATAGACTGGAAGTCTACTTGGGGTGGGGAGAAAATGTCCAAACTTAAAAAAAAAAAGCTTTCAAACTAAATTCCCCTCTTCTCTGTTTTCTAGGAAATGGCACGGTACCTGTTGGGCGCAACTCTGGATGCAACAGCACCATCTATAATTTGGATATGCAATATGGCACCTCCAGCGTAATGGACTTCTATGGGGCTTGCGGAGAACGTCTCTATCTCCAACTGCCTCCTCGATGGAGCAGCCTGTGCTCACCAGAGCAATGCACAAAGTCTCCCTGGTCGTTCCTACAGGCAATATCTCCCACATCGATGCCCATCAAATGACTGGCTTTGTTACCTTTCTCCACCGACATCTACGGTATGCTGAGTACTTTGGGTGGACAGCATTCACAGACATACCCCAGGAGTTCCGCCTATTGAACAAGGTCCAGCTCTTTTTTTCAACACCATCATTATGATGTTCCAGATCAAGGCGAATGCATGCTGGCTTAGAAACACCAAGAGGAGGATATGCCTTCGGATAGGGATGTCGTGCTGCACATTAAGTGCCTTCCAACGATGAAGAAAAAGGCTCCATCACCAAGGTCATCGAGGACTTGGACAACATAGAAAAGAAAATGATTCCTGAAGGAGGTGCCATAGCAGACACAGCCACTGATTGGTTGAACTTTGACTGGATGCTTTCGTGGCTGTCTGCCATTCTAAAACATTTTATTACCGGTTTTCGGTGTGCTGTTGCTCCTCTGTTGTGCCATGCAGTTGTTCTGTCATTCTGCTAAAAATACTGGTAGTAAATTAGTGGGTAGGAATTAGGTAGGAATAGGGAACATTCAGAAGGCCTATATACACAAGAAGAAGAAGGGTAGAACAGGGAATGGGGATAACTTAGCACTTATAGAAGTAGTAGAACTCACAACCATAGGACTACACTAAATGCAGCCTGCTACCATTACCCAGTGCTAGGTCAATAGCCCCCAACTCACCACTAGTAGATACCAACTGAGATAGGATTTAAATATAGATCCACCTACACCGACACCCTATACATCCCTCATTGACATACCTGAAGGAGAGTATATAGAGTTAAGGAAGTCGCAGGAGAGCCAATGTTCCAATGTGCCAATGTTCCAATGTGAATGACACCTCTGGGATACACCAACAAGAAGGAGGGCCTGCAAGGTATCTTGTAAGAATTTTGTTCAAGAATGAACAAGAGCAGGGAATGAAGCAGGGTCTAGTTTTACCATGTAGTGCCCTAGGCCCATTCTGTCCACATCTGAAGCATGAGAGTCTCAATTGTCCCTGCCAGCCCATAGACAGGGTTGTGTTAAAATTGTCCACACTGCCTTGAGCGTCTACAGAGGCAGTAGGCCCCATGCCCTCCTGTATACTCAGCTGTATCTCTCCTATGACCTCTTTGTGTACATTTTTCTGAACATCAAGATGTAGCAATAACATGATGCGTCTGTCATTTAGAAGAACAAAATTGGCTAAGAGTAGGAGTGGGGGCCAACTGGGACTTTCCACAGCTTTAGAAACTAAGACAGCGACATGGCTCGAAATAATAGTTGACCTTTTGATAAACTTTTGTACCTTTTGTAACTTCTGCCTTCTTAATTTTCCAAGAAGTGACGCAAAGTGCTTCATGTTCTGCGGTCAAGCACCTGCTAAAGTTTTGATTCTGTGGTCCATAGTTTCTCATTAAAAGAGTATAAAAGAGCTGATCCTCAGTCCATTCGTTGACCACCTCGCACAGTGAACTCTTGGGTCATGACGCGTGTGTGCTCCCGGTTAACCGTCTTATCTAGCATTTTGACTGAGGTTGTAATGCTTCATTGTACTTTGAAATTCATTCTCTCTCTCTCTTTCCTTTACATTGCTGTGATTTTAAAACTTACTAGATTGCATGTTTTTGCTCTTCATCTAAAATGTGTCTCTGACACTTGTTATTTGCTAGATTGCTCAGAGTTATTTCTGACTAAAGATGTGTCTCTTTGACATTTATTGTCTAAATTGTTTTTTGAATAAATGGTGCCACTCTTGACTCACATCCTGCATTTCACACGTGTGTCTTATTATTTTAGATAGCACATTTATGCAGTAAATTATGTGGTAAAAATTACCCTCCAACAGCATCAAGGTTCTTTGCAACATCCATTGAGCCTTCAACAAGACAGGGCCTAAGTAAACGTCTCCTTGATTACACACTACACACCGACTAGATCGCTTAGATCAGATGCTTTCCTTTGTTGCTGCTCAGGTCCCACTGACACAAATGGGCTTGCACAGCAGGTAGATCGTTCAGCTTCGTGAGCCCCACACTGTTGAGTAGCCTTTCACTTGAGGGCTGTCAAACTGACTCACACTCTTTTCTCAAAAGACTAAAAACCTGTCTATTCTGCTAAATGTCCATCTGTCCTGGCTCTCCCCACCATCCTTTCTCCATCAGTTTTGTGCCTGAGTCCTAGCGCCCTGATGCCCCTGGGTGAAAAGGTTTCCACTTCACAAATAAACAAAAATAAATAAGTTCATCTTAACTGTGGGCCACTTGTATCGCATCCTCCTTTTTAAAAAGAAACAGATAAACAACTTCTTACCTGGCCACAGGGCCCACCATAACTAATACTAGTGGGAATCCGGTAGGCACTATCCCTGCAAAAGAAGTGCTGACCTCGGCTTCTACACTACCTCTTTGAACACGAGCTGCCACTGTGTTTCTCTAAACCACTTGCTCTTGTAATTAAAAAGTTACCATGTACCATTATACACCACACCTCTACCTCTCGACAATACCTGTACACAATACCTGTACACTAAGCTGACTACCAAAATACCAAGAGTGGTCCATAGCAGGAGCTCTGTGGCTTCTGGAAAAAGCTTGAGGGAGTCAGACAGAACAAGCATAGGAAAACAAGCACTGGCAAAGCCAGCAGGTCTCATCTTTGGGATCTATTGGTTTTGCCAATGCCTTTAGGGGACGCTGTAGCTGTCCAGCATGGGCAACATGCTGTGCAGAATGGCCATAAGAAAACCAATCGCAATGATGTAGGTGCACGCATGCCTGAAGATGTGTGCACGCACAAGCGTCATTACATAGGGCACCATTTTTTTAATTACTGAGCAGAGAGGGATATGTAAATTTTAAAAAATGAATTGGAAGTAGCGCCAAAGTTCTTTTTTAAGGCAGAGGGCTGCCTGACATGGATGTTTTTAGGGGTCACCAGAGGTCGCAGCTGCAACAATTGGCTTGCTTATTGTGACCTCTGGCACTCGCTTTGCAACCCCTGGCCTCAGAAGTGGTAAGGACAATGCCAAGAACAGAAGGTAACTGCTGCAATGTGCACTGTTTACTTTCTACAGCCTGGCTGTGGCCTGGGGCATTCACTCTTTTCTTGCTAAAAAAAGTAATGCAATATATATTCTTTTGAATACAATTTTTTTTTTAAATTAAAAAAATATAAATTTTTAATCAAGATGTTGCAGGGTTTTATTATTGTCAATACATGTAAAATAATTTGTTTGAATAAAAATCTCACCTCTGTGCATTAAATTAGTGAAACTTCCTTGTAAGTGATGCTAATCAAAATGTATTAACAATGCTAAAAAATAATTTATGTCGATAATATAGTTCTCATTCGATATATGTTCTATATGAAGAAATCTAGATGGATAAAACCAATATTATTTTATTTAACATTTTTGTCTGTCTTTCTGTAATTTACCAATACAGTTTATGCTTGGGATATACTCTCGGAAATCCATTAATTCCTGACAGTTTGAGGTTTGAGTAATCTGACTTCCCAGTGTTGTTTTGTATTTTTGTAGCACTATATTCTCCTCATTCAACAAAACAGATATTTTTCATGCAATAAAAAAGAGAAATGTGTAATTTTCTATCAGTTGAACATCCTATTTAAAATGTAGGTGGCATATTAATGAGATATTTGTTTGTGTTAGAAAAGTGTGCTATTATATCACTTCTTCAGAGGATTCAGTGTCAAAGATCATGTGATGTCACTTCCTGTGATGCCACTGGGTCGAAGGGTGGTTATGTGAGGTCACTACTGCTATCCCAGGCATTTTGCTGATTTGACTCCCTTTCTGCTTGGTCCTTTCTCCCCACCCCTCCCCCCAAACAAATTGAAAGATGAAAGAACCGCGGGATTGGTGTGAAATAACCACGAGTGGATGGGCGGTGGAGCAAAGCAGAAAATGATGGAGAGCAACATGGGGGGGGGTGGCTGGGGGTGGAGCAAAGGAGAATGAAATAAACCTAGAGTGCAGGGAAGGGTGGCGGTGATGGCAAGCACCCTTGAGAGCTAGAAAACACATGCAGCGTCATGAATGAAAAAAATGAACAGTGAAATTATACAAGTCATCCAAGCCAAAGGATAATAAAGAACCTATGTTAAAATGGATGGACAATGACAAGCTAGACAGGAAAAGCCATTGAATAAGAAGCAAGCAAAAAAAGAGTGACAATAAAGTCAACCAATGGTAACCAACGGGTGGGCTCTAAGCCCACTTCAAGTTCTAAATCAGCCCACAATAAGTCTAAAAATGAAAAGTGAGAAGCGTGGAAGCACAGTTTGTGACTGGCTGATGGGGGACTATGACAGATAAAGAAAGAAGCTTTTAAAGGTGTGCCCAGTGGAGTAAGCAGAGCCTATCGCTCATAATAGTAAGAAATGGGACGAGGAAGGAGATGAGTGAAAAGGTAAAGCTTTAAGACAAAAAGACTGATCCAAAGACATCTAAGATGATAATGTTCAAACAATAATTTGTACTATCAAAGTGCAGGTTTTCAACAAGGTAATGAAACAGAATTGCAATATGAGACGATTGAATGCTCATGTGCATGCTCGTTTGTTCCTTTAGGTGAGTACAAATAACCTTCCAGGGGTAAAACAACTGAAGGATAACCATACCAAGAGAATGGTGGCATGACAGGGTGCATTGACAGGACTGGTCTGCCAGCATGTGATATTTCTGGTTTATGGATGGCAATGCTTGAATTCTGCCTGGATCAGAATGTTTGGGGAGATGGCGCATGGATTTCGGGAGCTGGCAACTCTGATCATTGTGCACTTCACACAGCGAGCCACAATGCTTGATCACAACTGTAGAAAATGTAGTGCCACTAAACGTCTTAGTGCGTTTGACTGGCAGGCCCCTACCCAGTCTTGGCGTGTGTCCTGATCCAAAGTCTTGGTGCCATGCCATTTGGAGGGCCTAGACAGGATTTGGTGTAGGAGTTTTTGCAGCCTGTTTGTAATTGGTTCCCCAAGGGGGGGTAGGGTGACGGGCATGTGGAGAAGGGATGGTTCTACGGTGTAGTCTCACAAGCTGTGCATTTCTTGCCACCAGACAACAAGGTTCGTTACTTTCCCCTTTGATCAGAGAGTTTCTCCAGGCTAAGGAAGCTGCAGAGAACAAACAATAGAGTAGTAACAACCAAAGAAAGTCATGTGTCATCCTGCTCCTGCTACTTCTTACCACGTACGTGTAGGAGCCAGTAACGGCAGAGACAGTATTTACCAAATATGAGTGTGCAAGTGGTGTGTGTGTCTTCAGACTGTCCTGAAAAGTATGAGTGTCGTTCACCTTCAAAAGAGATGCCCATCATGTTCCCCTCGCAGACGGGGCAATGGAGCAACAAACTTCACTAAAAATAGTTTGGACCCTGTATTACCACTGCATCCCATGACGTATGCCAGTATGCCCCACCACCTCTAACGCTTAGGTCCCAAAGCAGTCGCGGCCGGCATGGCTCGCGGGGGGGGGGTGTAATACGGGCGAGTGGCCACGTGGGGAGGGGGGGTTAAATAATAATGAAAAAACTTACCTTTCCCGGGTCCGGCGTTTTCCGAGGGTCCGGCTCCTGCTTTCCTGCCGCAGGAACAGGGAGCAGGCAGCCTCCCTCCCCTCCCGTAAGCCAATCACAACGCTGCAATGGCAGCATTGTGATTGGCTGGGACGCCAACCGCACAGTCGTCTATGGGGAGGCCATTTTCTCCATGTTGAAATGGAGAGTGCGCATGACTGGTTTGGTCGGCCCCAGAGGGCCGACCAAACAGTCATGGCCTGCAACATTGGACTAGCCACTCTTCTTCTGCCCTCGAGCAGGACTGACCAACCAAACCCTTCTTCTGCTTTCTCGCAGTGCGAGAAGCAGAAACATAAAATGGTATTTATAATACCATTTTATGTTTCTGCTTCTCGCACTGCAAGAAAGTAGTGGGGCAACGCTCCTCCACCCACATGGAGGAGCCGCCCCTGTCCTAAAACCCTCAAGGTTACTGTCTTTCCTTACCTCCAGCCCTTGAAACCTAAAACACACCACACTCGTATGCCCCAGCGTCGCCTCTGACACTTAGGGCCTGATTTAGAGCTCGGCGGGCGGGTTTCTCCGTCACAACGGTGACGGATATCCCGTCCGCCGAAATATAATTCCATAGGATGTAATGGGATTTATATTTCAGCAGACGGATATCCTTCACCATTGTGAGGGAGTAAGCCGTCCGCCGAGTTCTAAATCAGGCCCTAAGGCTCTACAGCCCTAGTGTTAGTGGCTCTCCAGTTCTCCACCTCAGATCTTCCCCACTCCCCGCTGGGGCTAAGACTCCATAAGCTGGTATGCTGCCAACTCACCTCTGCATCCCCGGCTTTGCTGATTTCAATCTCCACCATCTTCTGGCGTGCCTTGGAGTTGGAATCTACATCTGCAGCGAAGAAATCAACAAAAGGAATTGATATTTGACATGGATGTGAATAACTGCCTGATAGAAATGTAAATCTTCACTTTTGATGTTAAATGATTTTTTTCCCTAATGTGTATATGAATAGGCCTTTTTATTTTAATATACTTTTGTATAATAAAGGATGAAGAGTCTATAGAAATGTGTTCACTCTACTTGCATGTTTGTTGTCTTTCTTTGGGGGATGATCTGAGTTTATGAATCTTGGTTGATAAATTGCACCCCCCTTTGTTGATTTATTGGTTATGAAGAAGGCCAGAGGTAACTGAGCTAAAAGGGTTTGGAGCTGAGCGCAGAGCCACGTCATCTGAATAACCTCTCATATCCGCAGCTAAGAGACATGCAGAAAATGTGCCAGAAATTGGTAAATGAAATGAATAAACCTCCAATTTTACCACCACGCCAACAGCTTGGAAAATCTATAGGGTAAAGGCAGAGTCAGTCACCTCTGAAAGACGGCCATTCAACAGAAGCATTAGGCAACCAGTGGTCGAAGTGAAGGGGGGCTGAGGGGCACGACATGACCTTACTTTTTTAATTTTAGAAAATCGTTCCCCTATTTTTGTGAAAAGACAACTGTCCAGGGACGGTTACTCCCATCAGCTGAAATGCTTCAGCTGAAGTGTAAGGCAGGGACAGTGCTTAATTTGTAAATGAATAAGTGCCAGGAGGCCACTGCAGCTTGCACCACACATTGTTCCTGTGAGCTGGCAATGGCAGTAGAAACACAGCTACTAACCATCACACACAGCTGTTGTTGTGCTCATACTTAAATGAGCCAGACAGCGCCACCATGTGGCAGACTGTCATAAACCCTGGTGCTGGCAATTAGGTGCCGGTGCTGAGCCCCGGAAACCACTGGCTCAAATTAAGCACTGGGCAGGGAGTCTCCTGTGTTGTGAATCAGAGGGAGGGGCAGACAGCTAAACAAGCCTTCTTGCCAGGGTGTCTGCTTGCCTGAAAGAAATGTAAATGTGCACAACTGGTTTATCTGCAAACGTAAATGCTGCGTTGAAGCCGGTATTGCCTTTAATCGATGGAATCACTTGAAGCTTCCCGATGACACATTTATTCTTTTTGAGTGGTATTGTATGGGAGCTACCAGCTATGCTGTGACATGTGTGCTTTTAAGAGACAGTTATACAAAAAAATGGCACTACCTACAGTCTGGATATTACTAAAATCAATATTTGGAAACACTTTTTTATCTTAAACCTTTTTGCGCATTTTGTAGCAGCCTATCTTATACTAGTTGCAGTGCACGTTTAAAATAATGACTAACATGTTCACTATGTTTTCTGTCGAAGACTGGGACCTTGTAGCACTAAACACACACAAGCCACTGCACCAACCTGGATTCAATTCTAGAGCTCTCTGTTACAGTGCATTAACTTGTAGAGGTTTCATAATGTACGATAGTGCATTTCCTACTGATTAACATAACATGCATTTGATTTTCATATAAGCTGTGCGTTATTTTATATGTAGTTACCTGAATGTGAAAGATGGAAAAGTTACAGAATACTTTGTTTTTTTTAGCCACGCCTTGACCACACCCCCACGCTCATTCACTCCGCCTTCATTTCACGCAGCATCACAGTGCCCATACTTTTTTAAATGCACTTCGACCGCTGAAGGCAACCGCTCCTTCAGTCCATGCAGTCTAAGCCCACGTCAGTTGGTCTTTTCACACTCCTTTGATTCATGCAGTCGTTGACCATTCATAGCGCCACAAAGTGCTGTGCACTTTGCCTGGGTACGCGGTAGGCCTGCTTCTGGGGCAGAAATCAATGTAGGAGTCGGGAGGTTGATACTTTCAAAATGTGTCCAGTTTTTCTATGTTTAAGAAGGAAGAGTCACTTAGCTGTAAAACAGTTTCCTCTCTTGGAATTCTTTTCTTTCTGAATCTAAATTAACTTCATCAATATTTATTATGTGTGGGTAAAGTTAAGTTCTGAAAAATGTACAAGTTATGGGTATTGCATTATCCTATGAAATATTGGACGATAGTGTGCAAACTTAAAAACTTTAAAAAAATATTTTCATTAATTATGGTCATCTGTTGTGCCATAGACCTTCATAATTCACTCCCACATGCGCTTCAGTGAGGCCATTCATCCAAAATAGGCCAAGCCCAACAGGAACTTGGCCTGCACCCATTTTCTGAGCCAAGTGCTACTGTTCGCAGTAACTGCTGGACATGGCTAGTTGCTATACAAAATGGAGACTGTGCATACGGCATGGCTGAAACTCATGGCCTGTGCGCAGTACTACTGAATACAATACCCAGTGGTTCTTCAGAATTGCTAAGCGCCATGCCCTTTGCTCAGTAACCTTCCAGAGTAAAAGTGTGATAAAAGTTCAGAGAGGTAGCCTGGCCACAGAGTGCACACAGTATCCATGACTTTACCAAAAACTGGTAACTATTGCTTCTCTGTAGTGGGATACTCTTTTATAGCACTAAACAGTAGAACATCACTGAACACTTGCAGCATCCCCAGATGGACATTTTTAAAGTATATGTTTTATATTTAAAAAAAATAGGCAAATGAAAACATGCACACACGAGGCAACTTAATCTGTATTTAAAAAAAAAAATGAAACATATATGCAACAAGCCAAGCAGTAATATTTTTGGGGAAATATGTTTAATGATTTTCAGTAGGATAAAAACATCAACAAGTGAGATCGACAAGCAAGCAGACCATTTTTGATATGAATCTATTTTATTAAGGAAGAGGAGAATAAACCACAGATACACAGCATGTCGCCTACAACCCATTGATGGGCCGGCCGCAGAATAGGGCAAGTAAAGATGAGGCAAGGGTGTGGCAGTAGGAGAGTTATGCATCTACATGAGGTTACACAGCAAGTCGCCTACAATCCATGCAGGGCCGCCCGCAAAATGTAAGAGGCAGAAGAGTCAGGCGTATGCTGAAAGGCATCTCCAAATGGGTAGAACCATAATAAGTGAACGAACTCAAACATAAACACGAGACAGATAGAGAAGATAGAGAGAGACAGGAAGGGCTAGCAAGAAAGATGGAGAAAAGCAAGAAGAGAGAAAGAGAAAAGGAAAGAAGGGAAAAAAGAGGAAAAAGAGGAAGGAAAAGAAAAGTGAAGTGCGGGAGGTAGTCCTCGCCGAGATGGTGGCCTGGTGGTCAAGTAGTAGCGTGGTGGCCTTAGAATCAAGGGGGCACGGTGAAAGCAAAGGGAAGTAGTGCATCTTCAAAGAGGCGTGGAGCCCGAAGTTTCGGGGGCTGGAAACGGCATGTTCTATCCTACAGAAGTGGTCAATCAGTGGTTGCCAGAGTTTGCTGAACTGGGTGTCTCGATTCTGCAAGCGCGCAGTGAGAAGTTCCATGGCCATGGTGTGCCATAGGCGAGTGAACCAAATAGTAACCGGGGGGGTCTCTGCTTTCTTCCAGTATAGCGCTATAAGTTGTTTCGCCGCACCCAGCATATGAAGACAAATATGCCAGTCACTACGAGTCAGCGCGCGCAAATTAGCAGGCTTAATGCCTAGGAGTATTGTAGCTGGAGTTTCAGGCAGGGGGAAGCCAAGAACCAATTTGATGTGGCTAAGTATCTCTTTCCAGTAGGTGGCCAGAAGTGGGCAAGACCACCAGATGTGAAGAAAATCGGCAGGCGAGGTCGAGCATCGCCAACAAAGAGGAGAGGTCGTAGGGAACATTTTATGTAGTCTTTGGGGGGTGTAGTACCACTGGGTCATTACCTTGTAGGCAGTTTCTCGCTGCGAAATACAGTGATATACCTTCGGGATGTCGCGCCACAAGCGCTCCCACTATGCAGGTGTGATGTCCGTGACCAAATCAGACTGCCAACGAGACTGGTAGGGGTGAGGGGTTAACCGCAGGGAATGTTGGAGGATGTGATAAGTACGTGAAATAAGGCCCCTAGAGTTATCGAACGAACGGACCAGCCGCTCGAAGGGGGTGAGGGCACGCGTGGCCGCCGGCGCCAGAGATTCAGCATATATCCAGTGTCGAAGTTGCAAATACTGTATTCGAGCCCCGTCGGGGAGGTGGAACTCCTGCCTACATTGGTCAAACGTCTTGAAGGTGGCACCCACGAAAAGGTCTCGTATCGTTCTGCACCCGCCGTCCAACCATTCAGTAAAAGCGGTAGGGTGTAAAGCAGGTGGAAGGAGGGAATTACCAGCAATAGGAGTGTGAGGAGAGGGAAAGGTGGTGAGGCCTTTAGAAACAGCCATCTTATCCCAGATGTCGAGAACTGTCTTGGTAGGAACGGCTATGTACGCGCTTCGTGAGCGAGAGACCCGAGAGTGCCAGGGCAGATCCCAGACGGAGCGCCCAGTCACCGCCCTATCCATATGGAACCACACCTTCTCACTCTCCCAAGCCATCCATTCAGAGATGAAGCGGAGGTGTGCCGCCCAGTAGTAATCCAACAAGTTAGGACAGGCCAGGCCCCCCCTGTCCCGAGGTAGCATAAGGATTTTGCTGGAAAATCGCGGGCGGCGTCCCCCCCAGACAAACCTGGTGAATTTGCGCTGCAGGCTTTGGATCTGGTGGTGCGGGATAGGGGTGGGAAGTGATTGGAAGACATATAGGATTTTTGGGAGAATGGACATTTTAAGGGCATGAAGACGACCCAACCAGGAGAGAGTGAGATATTTCCAGTTTCGCAGGTCCTCTAGCACGGACCGTCTACATTCTTGCCAGTCTGCTTGCGACCAGGTGGCAAGGGTGGGGGTCAGATTGAGGCCAAGATATCGGATGGAGTGTTGAGCCCACTTATAGGGAACCAGTGCCTGAAGCATTGAGAGCTCCTCTACTGGGATAGTGAGGTTCAGAGCCCAGGATTTGTCATGGTTGATCTTAAGCCCCAACGCCTGTTCGAATTGATGCAGTAGAAGGTAGAGGGCGGGGAGAGACGTGCGTGGTTGCGATAATGTGAGAAGAAGATCATCCGCAAACAAGGCTACCTTGTGCTGTTGGCCTCCAAGAGGGATGCCGTGGATATCTGGCGCCTGGCGAATCATAATGGCGAGAGGTTCCACCACAAGAGCAAACAGGAGGGGAGAGAGAGGACAGCCCTGTCGCGTGCCTCTGTGTATGGAAATGGAATTGGTGAGGTGACCATTAACCCGAACCTGAGTCGTAGGGGAGAGATAAGGAGCCATGATACGAGAAACCATCAAGGGGCCGAGCCCAATTTTGCGGAGAACCGCGCGGAAAAAGGTCAAGTCCATGCGGTCAAACACCTTCTCCGCGTCGAGAGACAGCAAACATGCGGGTATATTCCAATGCTGGGCTTTCCCAACAAGATGGGCAACCCGCCGCACATTATCTGCCCCCTGTCGCTGCCGAATAAAACCGACCTGATCGGGATCGATCAGGCCCGGAAGATGGGGATCCAGGCGTTTAGCTAAAATTTTTGTATAGAGTTTAAGGTCCGTGTTAAGAAGCGCGATAGGGCGAAAAGAAGAGCACAACGCAGGGTCCTTGCCTGGTTTTGTGAGTAAAGCTATTTCAGCCAGTCCCATGGAGGAAGAAGGACCTAACGCATTCGTGAAGGAATTGAAAAGTCGAAGAAGATGATGCTGAAGTTGCGGGAAGAAAACCCGGTAGAAGGAAAGCGGCAGTCCGTCCGGGCCCGGCGATTTCCCAAGAGGGAGGTCTTTCAGAGCACCCGCAAGTTTGCTCTGAGAGAGAGGGTCCTCCAGCAACTGCGCATGGTATGGAGTGATCGGAGTCCAGGTGCAATTATCTAGAACGGCCCGAATCTGCTCCGGAGGGGGCGCCTCCTCGGCATACAGAGAAGAGTAATATGTATGGAATGCTGCAAGCTTAGCCTTCTCAGTAGTGGCTCGAGTGCCATCCGGGCGTTTAACGTTGGCTATATGAGCTTTGGCCGTTCGTGCCCGCAGGCGCCGGGCTTAGACCGTACCCACCTTATCTCCTCCCTCGTAATAGCGCTGTTTAAGAGCCAGAAGTGCCCGCTCAGCTTGATTGGTGCGGTGCGCACGGAGCTGACCTCGCAGTACGGCCAGTCGCCGCTTGTGGGCAGCCTGTGGCTGCGCCTGTGGCTGCGCCTGATCAAGTCGCTCAAGCGCCTTTATGTCACGAGAGAGGGTAGATTCAAACAAGCGCGACTCCCGAGCCCGGGCACACGCTATGGACGTGATATGACCACGGATAGTGGCCTTGAAGGCATCCCAGACCACTGGAAAAGGAGTTTCCAGCAAATCATTCGTCTCGAAATAGGAAAGAATGGCAGCCTTAAGTTCCGCAACATCAACCGGATCGCGAAGAATGTGAGCGGGGAGCCGCCAACGCGGTGGGCGGCCAGAATGGGAAGACGGATCCCTGAGGAGAAGCTCCAGGTGCGCGTGGTCAGAAATTGATATGTCCGACATGGAGGCCGAAAGTGTTTCCCCTATTAGAGAGTGGGAGACGAAGAGATAATCGATGCGCGAGTAAGAGCGGTGTATGGGAGAATAGTACGAGTAGTCTCGCAAGTCGGGGGAGTGATAGCGCCAAACATCTATTAGGCCAAGCTCAGTCAATTGCTTCTTGAGAGCGGAGGACATAGCCCCGGCACCATGAAAAGAACAAGCGCTGCGATCGTCGTTGGCGTCCCATACCAGATTAAAATCGCCCCCTACAATAAGAGAGGGATCTGTGCACAATACTCGGCCCTGCAACGTCTCCCGGAGGTAAGAATCTTGCGCCTGATTGGGGGCGTACAGGTTACAAAGAGTGATGGACTTGTGACCAATTCGAACCGCCACTTTGAGAAACCTGCCATCCGGGGTGCGGGTTATCTTGGAGGCCCCCTGCTGAATGCCAGCATGACATAGGATTGCTACTCCAGCTACCTTAGAAGAAGCAGAAGCCCAAAATTGAAGCGGAAAGCGAGGATGAGCCATGCGGACTACATCCGCCTTGAGCAAGTGGGTCTCCTGAAGGAAAATGATATCAGGGTTCAGCTGCAAGAGATATCGCCATATTTGTCGCCGCTTGTTGGGGGAATTGAGTCCCTTCACATTAAGGGATACGAGCTTCAGGCAGGGTGCGGCGGCCATGACCGGAGGGAAGAGAGACCAGGTGCGCGCAGCAGCAGGGGGGATTGCAGCAGATGGCGGAGTAGGGGGAAAAGAGTGAGAAGATGGGAGGGGAAGCAATGCTCTGCAACCACTTCAGGAAGGACCAGAAACCCCAAAGAAGAGGTAGGCATCCAAAGCCCCACAGGGGAGAAGGAGAGGCGCTCCACCCAAGGCGCTAACAAAGGAAGCAGACCGGGCACAGAAGAGCAGGGCCAGCTAGCCCCCCAACAGGACACAACAGCTCCCCCGCATCCCTTCAGAGTCAAACCACACAGCAGAGGCAAGCAAGGACGCTCCCACAGAGAGCCCAAAGCAGGGCGAGAAAAGAGAAAGCCATGGAAAAAAGGAAGAGAAGAGAAAATAAACAGGCCAACTGGGCCAAGGTAGTACAGAGTCATTTCGGAACAGCCCGGGCTCCCGAAGGTAGGGCGTTCCAGAGAAGTCACTCTCCTATAGGACTCTGCAGAAAGGGGGGTTGGCGGGCACACAGAAGGCAAAGAGCCCCCACTACCAGCCCTCCGCAAGGCAATGAGAAATGCATAGCATGTTTCGGCCTCCAGGCCCGAGCAAAGGGCCCCCAGAGTTGGGCCCCCGGTGGGGGCATCAACAAGCACTGCTCCGCAATTAAAGTGACTAAAGCGCGAGGGACGGAGAGGCGCTCAGGGAGCGAACGTGATTAACGGCATCCTGTTTGGCTTGAGTGGAATCAAGGTCCCGCGGACGACATCCAGAGCGAGGAGAAAGAACAGTGGACCACTCCGGCCGGAGCGAATCCGCAGGGCGGGTGCGAGAGGAAGGGGGGTCATCAGTGTCCGAATCCAGAGGCAAATGGAGGAGGCGCAGCGCCTCTTGCAGAGACCGGAGAACCCGCCGCCAGCCCTCCCAAGGGAACATCAGGGCAAAGGGATGACCAAACTGGTACTTAATGTCCATGGCCCACAATTTGTCGGTGACAGGCTTGAAGGCTTTCATTCGGCGAAGTGTGGAGGGTGCGAGGTCTTGAAAGACTTGAATGGAGAGCCCATTGTAGGAGATTGCCCGGGCCCCCTGCACTTTGCGAAGGATGGCTTCTTTGTCCGCAAAGAAGTGGACCCGTGTGATAATGTCGGGAACAAAGTTAGGGCGGTTGCGGGGGCCCGGGACACGATGAGCTCTATCCAGCATAGGTGGCGTGGTACCCTCCCCTTCGCGGATGGCATGGAGGAGGTCTGCGGTGTATGCCAAGACATCAGTCCCCTCTGTTCCCAATGGCACGCCTCGGATACGGAGGTTGTTCCGCCGACCACGGTTCTCCAAGTCTTCTTGCTTCAGCTGCAGGGAGATATTCTGATCTTCCAGCTCAGACACCTTCCTCCAGAGACCCTCAGTGTCCTCCGTCCTGGCGTCCATCGTCCTCTCAAGACCATCCACCCTATCGCCAATCTCCACGACATCCCTGCGAACATCCTGGAGCCCAACTTTGAAGTCCTGCCGTAGGGAGCTGATTTCGGACTTGATTTCCTGCAGGAAGGATGACATATAGGCTTGGGTGATCGGCACCGCGTGGGTGGACGCACCCGAGGAGGCAAGGGGGTCATCCTGAGTGGGCGGAGGCGCCTTGGCCCACAGGGAAGTCACTGGATTGTCGCGGGAGGCAGCCGAATCCGTGTCCTTGGTGCCCCTATGTTTGGGAGGCATGGCGGCGGTGCCCCAAGAAACCAGAGGCCCAGTCAGGGAAGAAATGCAGAGTGTGGACAAAGGGACGAGGTAAGTAAGTCTGGCAGGGGGGGTGTACAACCCCGGTGACGGAGGTAAGCACCAAACACACAGCACAGCCCCCGGGGGCCTCCACCACCAAATAGGGAACAGCACAGGCATGGGAGGGCCCTCTAACGATGCTTAAGCCCCAAGAGTGGCCCAGGCCGTAGCAACCAGAGCACAAGTGTCAGAAGGCACAGGCCAAGCTCCAACAGGGGGGCCACCAGGAATGGACGTGACCCTCCGCTCTGCGCCACAGAGGCTGTACCCAGGAAGGGGGTCCAGGACAGGGCCAAAGCCAAGGAGCGGCAGGCGCAGACAGGGTCACGATGTGGAGCTGGGCATCAAGGGCCCACGTAGAAAGAGAGGGCCCCCCGTCCCGGTACCTGCACCGCCCTGGCCGCGGTCTGCTGAATCCACCAGGCGACTCCCCACACGTGAGCAGCAAGGCGTGTGGAACCACTGGAAGGCTCTGCGGTCACCGGGGGGCCCCGCGCCAGCAGCGACCTGAGGGATCAGGAAAGCAGCGGGTGGTCAGTGGGCCGGGACCACACCGCCGACGCCAGCGCCGGTCACCCCCCTCCAGGGAGGCGTCACGGGCCCCAGCAGGGATGCGGCGCTGGCCGGAACCCAAGATGGCGGTCCGCAGAGGTCAGGTCGGCTCCAGCCGGAGGGAAACAGCCGCGGAGGTCCGGGCGGCGCCAAGTCACAGCGTGGCAGGGGGGGGTTCAGCCCCCGAGGATTCCGTCACCAGCAGCAAAGGTAAGGTCCCGCCGAGGCGAGGCATCCGGCACCGTCGGAATCACTGCGGCAGCCGGGAACCAAGATGGCGGGCGCAGCAAGCCAGGCCGTGACCGGCCAGTGGAGAGCGAAGCAACTGGGCCCCCAAAGGGCCTCCGCGACCCAGAATGCTGCCCCAGAGGTCCCGACTAGAAGCGGAGCTTGCCCCGGGAAGAAGCGGGCCCGGAGGCCAGGAGAAAGGTAAGGGCAAGAGGCGCTGGAGCGGAGACTCGATGGCACACGTCTCACTCCATGCACGCCCAAGCCACGCCCTCATCAGTCTACTTTTTAATCAGAATGATTAAGAAAGTTCTTCCCTTTTGCCGACTAATAGCCAGCGGACTGTAGTCACTGCACTTATCATGTCTAGACTTGATTATTGCAACAGCCTGTATTTAAATATACAGGAACGTTTTTTGAATAAGTTGCAACTGCTGTTTTTATTAAGTGTGCTAAACGCGGCAGCAAGGCTGCTACGGGTACTCCAAATTCAGCCCATTTCTAATGAAATTAAAAACTGTACTGGTTGCTGGTCAGGAAACGGGGTGTCTCTTTAAAGCACTTTTGTACGTGTACAAGGCACTACATGGTATAGGCCCAGATTTTGAACCGGCAACTTAGTGGTACATACCCAGAAGAACCCTGCGCTCTGGAGGAGCCAAGTTGGTGATAGTGCCACCCGCCAAAAAATCTTCATGGGGAGGGAGAAGCTTTACGGTGTGCGCAGCTAAGGCCTGGAATGATCTTCCCCCGAATTTGAGAAAGGCCCAGGACCTCCTCACTTTTCGGAGAGGATTGAAACCTGGCTTTTACGCTTAATCCCTGTCTCCTATCTCAAATTCTCAGAGAATTAGTGGTCAGCGCCAGGACACCTCGGTAATTGCAGCGCTTTAGAAATTGCCATAACATACCATATAATAGCTGGTATTGGCCTTCTGCTTACACTTCCAATGCTCTGTTTGTTTCTGTTTCTCCCTTTTGACTTAGAATATTCTACCCTCAGTGGTGGAATGTTCTAATAGCCTTATCAGGCCTTCTGCCTTGGACTATACTGATTGTTAAAGGCCTCTCCTCATTAACAAACATTATAGCCTCCGCAGTGTTATGTCAAAATAGCATTATAATGTCTGCCAGTGGTGTAGCAGAGGTGTTATGGCCATAACGCAATGAAAAACGATTGCACCCTACCTTTGTGTTGTGTCTCTAAGAAACAGCCATATTGGGGGTGCAATGGGCCCTCAGACTACTAGGCCCTGGTTCCACTGTACCTGCTATGCTACTGATAGCTTCACTCCTGACACCTGCCTGCTACTAACAAAGCTTAGTAATGACAGAAATGCCATTTGAAGAGCTATATAAAAATAAGTTACGATGGTTTCAATATTAAAATAGACATCTAAGCATCTTTTAAAGAACTTGCTGTGAGTGAGGGGCATGAAGCTATCATATAGTAATAAAAATTATTTTTTCAAGCATAATTGGAAAAAGCAATGCTCATCAACAAATATCAAAGATAAGTAAATCAATTTAGCTAAAGCATAAAAACAATCCTTAACAAGCATTAGTGCAAAGGTAACCGGTCTGGCTTTCAAGTAGCTGCAGCACCTAAAGTCCGTACTAGATGTCCCTCTCATGTCAGAAGCTACAGTTTTGTAAGTCTTTAAGAAGGCTGCAGCCCTTAAGACATTTCTCTATATCCACCTAAAGCCAGAAGCAACTGCTTGAGACGTCTTTCACAAAGTTGCTGTACCTCAAGTCATTGCTTGATGTCCCTATCATGACAGTACCTAATGCTTTAAAACTCAGAGTCAGATTCAACTCCTTGTAAGACTTTTACAAAGAGCAGCACTGCAAGCTGTTGCTAGATGTTCTCGTGATTCATATGCAGTGACTTTAAAAGTCTTTCACAAAGCTGCAGTACTTCAAGTGGTACATGATGTCCCTCTAAAGTCAGATCTGACTGCTTGAAGTCTTCACAAAGATGCAGTACCGCAAGTCACTACTAGATGTCTCACGAGTCAGAAACACTTGTTCAAATGTCCTTCCTAAAATTGAGGAGGTGTAGCTTCACAATATAAACTTGCACATACACTTGGGATAATTTAAAAATGTGTGCTTGTTTTCCATAGGATAAATAAATGTGCCAAATTTGGATTATGATGATGACTCCATATTGCAGCTTTCAATGAATGTCTTGTGTGTTATGGAAGTAGGTGATGACATCCTGATATACACAGATATTAGCATTCACTGGTAAATACAAGTGCCTTCAAGTTTCTAACCCTAGAGGACTATTTCTTCAAGTGGATGTGTACATGTGCACATGAAGATGCAGTCACTCAATGTGTAGGCACCCAGTGGCTGAAGTGTGCTGACTCCTTGTTTTGTACCATGTTAGTGGTAATTTAAGTGGCATTGAAGCAGCCCAATGGGTAAAGAGGATTGACTAGAAGCCCTCTGTATGTACGTGTTTTTATCATTACTTTTGGAAAAGTGAGGCTGACAAGAGAGTTAAAGCTATCTTTGGGCCACACCTTCATAGGCTAAAACTGGTATTAAAGAAGTGCCCAGTTGTTACAGATCAGTACTTAGCCCACTTTTATGGGAAAAATTGTCCAGCCTGGCCCATTTCTTTGATTCCAGTTTCCTTCCAGTCTTACGTATAAGCTGTGCTTAGTTTAAAAAAATAAGAAGACTAAAAGTGTTTCTAGGTGCCCACTGCCTGCACTTCCAAATGCTGATGTTGCCCAATACCAAGGTTTCCTAGTCTTGATTCCACCTCATGCCACTCTCTTCCACCATTCTGCAGTTCCTGTATTTTATCTCACTCTTGCAAGTTCTTTTTCATTCCTGCTTTCTTCCTCTGTCACTGTTTTCCTCTCTCTCTTGCTCTGCTCATAGGCTGATGATGAAAAATAAGTCCCGCACCCCAGAAAGAGTTTCGGAGTCTACCACCTGCAAACACCGGGCCAAATGAAGCACTCCCTATAACAGATAATTCTGCATGACATTTACTCAGGGTCTTGTTGTGCTTGTGACAGGCACTGTCATTCAGACACACGGTGATCTAGCTCTTGAAAAACACACCGCCTCGTTTTTTAATTTGTCCTTCAAGTTCCTTCTAGAGTTTAGGAAAAACTTGAACACATGGCTGTTCAGTAATTTTGTCATTGTTCCTTAAAGTGCCTTCTATAGTTTAGGAAAAACTTGAAAAGATCTCTGTTTTGCAATTTTGTCATTGTTCCTCCAAGTGCCTTCTACAGTTTAGAAACAAATTGAAAACATGGCTATCCAGTAATTTTGTCATTGTTCCTTCAAGTGCCTTCTACAGTTTGGAAACAATTTGAAAACATGGCTATTCAGTAATTCTGTCATTATTCCTTCAAGTGCCTTTTACAGTTTAGAAAAAAACTTGAAAACATGGCTATTCGGTGATTTTGTCATTGTTCCTTTAAGTGCCTTCTACAGTTTAGAAAAACTTGAAAACATGGCTATTCTGTAATAGGCGTTAATCAATGTCGGTTCCGTAGCTCTGTGAAACAGTACCTTACTTACTTGTCCCCCAGACAGTTAGTTTTTCTTTCACTCAGGCTAGCCTTTTGGGTACTGGTGTCTGTACAAAATACACAAATCCAGTTCAGATGGGGCACACATATAAAGCTGTCTATAGGGCACACATGTAAAGCTGTCTTCTCGTCTTATTTGTTTTAACTTCCACCAGGCTGTCCCCTTCCCATCACCACTGTAAATCCTAAAGGACTCATTTTTTTTTTTTAAATCTCTTTTTATTGATTTTATCCCAACGTGTGACAAAAGAAGGCATCGTATCATCAAATAGACACAGATAACGCATAATTGGAGAATGCTTCTTACTATGTCCCCTCCCTCCTCTCTCCGCCCCCCTGCCACCGATGTGCCCCCAACCACTTATTACTAACAATACAGTTCTCCACAGTTTATCATAGAAACAGTTATGATCAATCATTAAAGCAATACAGTGTAGAAATTGGCATTAGGGGTCACCATACAGTCCACTGGACCCTCCTTGGCTCATTCTTCATATACTTAGCTGGTAATTGGAGTTCCCTGGTCCCCTCTGACCGACCCTTGCTCTGATCCCGTCTCCGGGTCCGCAGTATCGTAACCAAGGCCTCCTAAGCCCGCCGCCTCTAGTGCTTTTTCATTATCACTACGCCAAGCCTGCTGCAGCCTAAGAGTGCCTTCGCTTCGCGCCCACTTCAATAATTCCGCTCGCCATCTCCCCGCACTTGGTCCCCCCGCTGACTTCCAATGCAACGTTAGTTCCCTCTTGGCTAAGACCAGGCCGAGGTCTAGAAATTTACTTGTGGTTTTCGTTTTATTGGTGTGCGGGAACCAATGCAGAATACAAACACCCATGTCTAGATCTATTACGCGCTCAGTCACACTACACAACAGATCCAGCACTTCTTCCCAATAATTCCCCAAATTCACACACCCCCAGAACATATGACGGAAGTCGGCCCCCTCCAAACCACATCTCGGGCATAGAGCAGTCGCCGCATGGAAGTATTGCTTAATCTTAGCTGGCGTCAAATACGCTCTGTGCAGAACATAGAATTGTACCAATTGGAATCTGGCATTTCTCGTGCTCTTCCAGGCTTGCCTAACCAATTGGGCCCATGTTTTTTCAGGGATTTCCTTGCCAAGGTCCCCTCCCATTTCTCCCGCAGCGTGCTCAGCGGACCTAGATCTTCAGTCAGCATGCGCCGATACAGACACGTAACGGCCTTAAAGTCCCCGCTGCCATCACCACGTATTGACACGCCATGGAGGTCCGTGGCCCGATAACACCAGCCCCCAATGGCGATGCAGTGCCAGATGAGCGCCGCATGCAGCAAATAATCCCCGCGCGGGAGATCATATCTAGCCTGCAAGGCCCGAAAGGACAACAAGGTTTCATTTTCATATAGGTCTCCTAATACTTGTATCCCTAGGTCTTCCCAGTGGGCCAGCGCCGACCATGTCCCCGCCATGTGGGAAGGCAGTGCACATGCCCAGCGGTATCTCCGGGGCGTACGGGCGGGCGAGCCAGCCCGTTTCTGACCCGGTTCCAGCACAATCGTAGCGTCCTTCTCTTCCACAGTAAGTGGTTCAAGGCACAACTTCTGGTTCAAAACTATGAAAGACAATATATATCTTGGGACCCACCGTCCTCCAGGGCCATCAGGGCCTCTGAACTCCCGAGCTACGGCCTGGGTCAGCCACTGCAGCTGAGCCGCCAGATAGTACCCTTCAAAATCCGGCACTGCCATGCCCCCGTCGGCCCTAGGACGTATCATCGTGGCCATTGCAACTCGCCGCCTGCCCGTCCCCCAAAGAAAACCCCCAGCCATAGAGCGGAGCTGTCGAAAGATGGAGCCCGCCACCCAAATCGGCAACGTCCGAAAATAATTTAATAAACGTGGGAGCACCACCATCTTCAGGAGTGCTACTCGGCCGGCGACCGATAACGGCAGTGTACTCCAAAATGCAAAATTGCCTTTAAGCCCGCGGATAGCCCGGCCTAAATTGCCCTCCAAACAAATCTCCAACGGAATGGTAGATGTGAGTGCCTAAGTAAGGCAGACAATATGGTTCCCAGCGTACACCCACCACCTGCGGAGGAGGTCGCCCAGTCGGGGCAACCGGAAATAAGCAGGTCTTTGCCCAGTTCACCCGCAGTCCCGAATATTGCCCAAACGCTGAAAGCAAGTTTCGTGCTCCCTCCAATGCCGCATCTGTGTTCGCGAGAAAGAGCAATAAATCATCCGCGTACAGGGAGACATAGTGCATATCCCCACGATGGAGTCGGCCAGAATAATACTTCCCCAACCGGGCATGGGCAGCTAAAGGTTCAATGGCCAGGGCAAATAATAGCGGTGAGAGCGGACATCCCTGTCTCGTACCGCGGCCCACCCGGCAGGCCGGGAGACCGTCACCCCTGTCCTCACACGCGCCGACGCCGATCTGTAAAGAAGCTCCGTCCACCCCACAAATTTGTCACCTAATCCGAACTCACGAAGGACCCGGTACAAATACGACCACTCTAGGCTATCAAATGCCTTTTCTATATCTACCGGATAGAACCACTGCGGTAGGTGTATCGCTTATGGTCCTCTCCCAAAATCCGCAAAGGCGTCGCACATTAGTTGCGGTATCACGCTTCGGGATAAAGCCCGCCTGGTCAGTATGGACCAATTGCGTCATATAGGGGAGGAGCCGGTCGCCAAAATTCTACTCAATATCTTATAATCGGCAGTTAACATTGATAAAGGACGATAGGCCGACCTAGCCAGTGAATCCCCACCCGGTTTCAGCAGCGGAATAATGATAGCCTCGCGAGTGGAGATTGCAACCGGCCCTAATTCCCAGGCCTCTCGATAAACTGCCAGCAGCTTAGGGGGCCAGGAGATCAATATATGCCGAATAAAATCTCGATCGGTAGACCGTCGGCACCTGGGGTCTTCTTGCGCGCCATGTGTTTTACCGCGCTGCGTATCTCTCCTTCAGTAACCATCTGTCCCAACACGGCCCTTTGGTCAGCCTCAAGCTGTGGCAGCTGTATCTCAGCTAAGAATTCAGTCAACTCATCACCCGTACTTTGCAGTTTGCTCTCATAGAGATCCGCGTAGTAGGCCAAGGATATCTTATTAATCCCCTGCTGCGTATACTCCGGCGTGTCCGCTGGGGAGGTCAAAGCCAATATGGGCGTACCCCTCGGTATCGGGTTAGCCAACCACGCCAGGAGGGCGCCCACTTTATCCCTCTCCGCATGTGCCCTCACCAAATATTCCTTATGATCAAAGCAACGCAACCGCTCCACCTGTTTAGCCACTTCCTCCCTCGCAGCCAACACATCAGCCTGCGCTTCCGGGTTCTCAGGGAGCGCTTCCGCCTGTCGCAGCAGCAGTTTCACCCTCTCTATGTCTTGCAACAATGTCTTTCGCACTCCCGTCGCCTTGGCAATACATAAACCCCGCACTACCACCTTGAATGCGTCCCACTCCAGCGCCAGGCCCGAGGCCGTTCCCGTATTCTCTAAGAAAATAATGTTCACTACCCTCTCGCACCTCCGCACGAAACACCGGGTCTTCTAAAGTCTCTGGCCGCAATCGCCAGGTGGGAATTGCCGGCCTTTCTCGGGACCATCTCAGAGCCAATAACAATGGGTTATGGTCCGATATTGTCCTTGTCAGATATTCACTATGGCGAACCATCGCATGTACATCCGGTGAACACAATACTGCGTCCAACCGCACGTGCAAGCTGTGTAAGTGCAGAATAATAAGAGTAGTCCCGTTCCCCTAAATGTTGCGCGTGCCAGGTGTCTATGAGCCCCCACTCAGCCTGCCAATCCCTCCGTAGCTTCGAGCTTATGAATGGGCGCCTGCGGTAGCGGCGGGTGAGACCTACTGCAGTTCGGTATCTGCGACAGTGGTTAAAATTCGCCGCCTAGGAATCAGTGAGCCGCGGTCAAAAGGATGATAACTTCCCTGATAGGCTGGCAAAAAGGATTTCTGGTCCACATTGGGGGCATACACACTACACAACGTCACACATTCGTCCATCCAATCGTCCCGTAACAGCCACAAATCTCCGTCAGGATCCACTACCTGCTGAAGTGGCTGGAAGGGGACCCCGCCCTCACCCAGACCAATACCCCTAGCGAAGGCAGAATACGTTGTATAAAAGCTGCCCCTCCATCGGCGCTGCAGTGCCCGGCCCAACTCAGTCCATGTGTGTTTCCTGAAGAAAAGCTATCTGGGCTCCCTACGCACTAGATATGCATGAACCCTATGGCGTCTCTGCATCGTATGTATCCCCCGTACATTCCACGTAATGCATTTAATCTCAGGTGTTGACCCCATTGTGCAAACAAACTTTGTTCCGTAGCAGCATTCCCCGCGTTGGCACACCGTGGTTCTAACTACCCCAACATCATCCCCAAACCCACCCCCTCCCTTCCCCAGAACAGGCTCTAAACAGCTAGTACCCATCCAAACTATGCCCTAACAACTCCTCTGGTAGCTACCAGAGGTTCACTCTAAGAGCGAATCTAAGGGGGAGCTCAGCACCAAGAAGATCCGGCCAGCTGTCTCACTGCAGCCAAGCGCCGAACCCCACAATAAGAAAGATTGCAGTTCCCCCGGAACAGTCCCCGGGCACCCAGGTGGCCATACAGTATTCTTGTCCCCTCATCTGGGCTTCCTGATCCCCTCCAACCGCCCCAACTACCCCCCTCCGAGGGCTACAGCTCCAGAACCAGCCGGCCCTGCTTACTAGTTACATGGGACACTGCATGCAATCAGACATCCACAATCTCGTCCGCTGTCCCTGGGGTGATGTGAGGGAGAACAACACTCCCCGCGTCCGTCCCATCAGTGTCCGTCCCTTCTGACCCTCGTTCTGACTCGGTCCCTCCTTGTAAGGTCGCGCCGCTCGCTCTGCGGAGATCTCCGTCACGGCCTGCAACGCTGCAGACCTCTCTCTTCGTCTGAGACATGGAAGGTTTCTGCGGTCCAGGTCGCCTTCTCCTGTTGCGTGCCGTGCCCGGAGCGACCTTGGTGCCACCGTCGTTTGACCCCCGTTGCCTTTTGTCACACCTGACCCTGTTCGATAAGTTTCCAACCAGCTCCATGCCTCGTCCGGGGAATTGTGAAAGAAGGTAGTGCCATCCAGTGTCACTCGCAGGCGTGCTGGGAACATCAAGGAGTACTGAATACTTTCTTCCCGGAGTGCTTTCTTGACCGCTAAAAGGAAGAGCGCTGGCGCTGTACTTCAAAGGTGTAATCCGGGAACAGCGACACGTTATTATTGTCCACTTTATATGGGCCAGCGGTGCGTGCTTTATGTAGGAGGAAGTCTCTATCCTTATAGTGAAGCAAACGGGCCACCACAGGCCTGGGCGGCCTCCCAGGCTGCAACGGGCGGGCAGGCACCCTGTGCGCCCTCTCCAGAGTATAGAATGGTGTCAGGCCCTCCGGAGCTACTCGGTGCGCAGCCACTGCTCCAGGAAATCCACCATATTGTCCCCTTCCACTCCTTCAGGAAGGCCTACCACCTCTATGTTGTTCCTTCTATTACGCCCTTCAGCATCCTCAGCTCGTCTCTCTAGTACTTGAAGCCTGCGAGTGATGTTTCCCATCTGCACATCCAGTGCCCTCTGCGAGGGCTCCAAGATCCCCAAGGTGGTCTCAGTCTGCCTCACACGGTCAGCCAGCTTCACATGGTCTGCCCGCAGGAGTCCCAGTCCAAGTGATACCTGGGCTATGTCCTGCTGGAGTGCCTCTTTCGTGTCCGTAATAGCTCGTAGGATCTGGTCCACCTGCTGTTGCATGAGCCCTTCCGGAGGTGAGCCAACCGCCCCCTGCGTCTTCTGCTCTGCTGCGTCATCCTCCTGTTCAGGGTGCCCCCCATGCTTGCCTCTGTGTTTTCCCCATGGGGGTCCGGTTACTGGGCTCCCAGGCTTGAACCCACCGCGCAGCTCCTTCTGTAATTCAGCAGCTGAGGCCCTCCCTCAGGCGGAAGTATGCGTGCACCCAGTCGCCACCTGTCGTCTTCCACTGTGCTCTGAAGGGGCTCTTCATCCGCCCCTGCTCTCTCGTGGGCATCTCCATGGTTTAGCCTACGTTTGAACAAGGCTTCCAATCATCCAGCGAAGGTATGGCCAAGTCGCCAGTGTCGCATTAAGCGTGCTGGGAAATCTCGCTCCCATCAGCACCCAGCAGGGATCCCAGCTCAAGGATCCCCTAGCCGGTACCCACAGAAGCGGGGTCCGACTAGCCGCCACCCAGCAACCTCAGCCGCCGACACTCGGGGTTGTTATAATCCACAGGGGGTGATCAATCCAGCTCATCAACGGCACCACACTCTAGTGTCCCACAAAGCAGCCAGCCGGGCCCGCTCTCCTCCAGTCATGAAGCCCCTCCGCACACCCTGGCCCGGGCCTGCGCCGCCCACTGCTGGCAGCCGCATTACACCTCTGGTCCCCGCGGTGAGTTCTCTAGGGGCCAGGCTCCCAGGATCGATAGGGCACCTTCTCCGGAGCAGTCAGCGAGCCCCTCCTTCTGGTGGTCAGTAGGGCACCGGGCGATCCCGCTGCGTCTCGCCGCGGTCCTCCAGTACCCCAGAGAGTGGTCTCCAACCTCGCCCCCAGTTCGTGCGGGCGGAGTGGGGTCCCCCCGGTATGCCGAGCTGTCTCTGCTAATGCAGTCTCGGGACCAGATGGCCAGCCGAGTACACCCTCTGGTCGAGCTCGGAGCCCTCCCCTGCCCCCCCGGTGATCGCTCACCAGTTTAGCGTCTCCACCTTCAGCCCTCAGGAACCGGGGCCGCTCGATTGTCGCCACCAGTGAGCCGAGCCGGGGCTGTGTTACCCGGGCGTCCCACGCCGACTGCCCCTCCTCCACTATGAGATCGGGCATTCTCCGGGCCCACTAGGCCCCTCGCAGGTGAAGTCTGCCGCACGCGCCCACGATGCGCTCCGGGGAGCTCAGGGGCCCCCTGCAGATGCTGTGCACCCACCGCTCGTCGGGGGAAAGCCCACCGGCTGGTAGCCCGCACTCTAGCGTTCGTCGCAGTTCAGCTCGCAGGGCCAGCCGCCATTTTAGGTCCTCTCATATTCCGGAGCCTCGCCCTGGTCGGAGCCGCAGCCCGATGTCGGAGGGGGACCGGAGCCGTCTACTAACGGCGGCACAGGTCCCAGCAGCCCGAGGAACTCTCCCGAGGGGTCACCGGAGCCTTAGTTCGGGCCCGGCCAGGATAAGCAGTGAGGTCGGCGCGGAGCTCACAGCTCACGCGACCGTCTCCATCGGCGTCCAAGCCACGCC